>VXAZ01009912.1:143778-254142 GCA_013399875.1 Gymnorhina tibicen
AATAGAACACATTGTAACCCAGGACAGTGTGAATCAGCCAAGGTTTTTATTTCTAAGCTCGATCAGGACTGAATAGAGTGACCCATCTGACTTGGAAAACTTTTCCTGCAGAGAAATATCTCAAAGGGCGTGTCAAGAGAATGGTGCCAAACTCTTTTTAGTGGTGCCCAGCAACAGGAAGAGGAGCAATGGCCATAAACTGAAACACAAGAAGTTTAATATCAACATGAGGAAGAACTTCTTTCCATGCAGGGTGGCAGAGCACTGGAACAGTTGCCCAGGGATGTCATGGAGTCTCCCTATCTGGGGACATTCCCGTGTCACCAGCTCTGGTGACCCTGCCTTGGCAGGGGGTTGGACCGGGTGATCTCCAGAGGTCCCTTCCAAGCCCAGCTACTCCGTGATTCTGGGAATGCTCTGCCAGAACTGTTGAATCATCTCCAACCCTAGTTCAGATCTCCACTGAAAAGCATCTTGGCCTCTTAGCAAATATTGTCCTCTGGATTCGGATGTGCTGGTGGAGGCGGGAGCTCCCAGATGTAGTTTTTATCTTTTTGAGGCTGCCATCCCACGGATCTGCTGGCAGAGAAGAGTGTGACTGCTCTCTGAAGTGCTGAAGAACAGTCAGCTGGTTTGCCTCAGCCAATGCGTTCAGACCCCGCAAACAAAACTTTGGTGTAAAGGGGGATGTTTCCCAACAGCTCCAGTTCTATCTTGGATTAAATGATTCACCATCTCATCTTTCTGAGTAATCAATATTTTTGGCTACTAACTTGCAGAAGTAACTTTTTGTAATTCCGTTCCTGAAAATACCATAAAAACATAATTAAATAAGAATTAAAACAAGCAGGATCTTATCCCTTTTGTAGGCTGTTGTGTAGTTTTGTTTTGGTCAAATAATCACTTGGAGAAAAAAGTTACTAGGTTGACTCAAAGATCTGGAAGGTCTCTTGCAATCTTGATGATTCTGTGATTCTGTTATCTACACGTAATCTTGTAGAATACTTGCAAGTCTCCTATTTATATGTATTTTAAGAGTTGTTATGGTAACTTAACTTTATTCAGTATAATTCAGAGTACCAGTGATAGATCATTGTACTAGCAGATGGGGAAGGAACTAGCAATGCTTAAAAAATTAAATAATTTAAGTAATAGCTGTGAGACTACTTCAAAATGCCATTATGAAATACATTCTAATGAAATTAGTTTAGTTTGGTGTTTGAAAGTTTATTTGCTCCCATGAATATTCATGCAAGCTGCAAATTTTTTAGCAATAACAGTCATTTAAAAACTTCAAATGAATCATGCCAATATGTGTTTGCCCTGAAAGTATTGTGAATTCTCAGATGACTCTGTTTGCATGAATTTTCCCATCTATAAAACTTACTCAAGTCCTTTTTCTTGCTCTTTTAAGTGGGATTGGATGGTGGAGACAACTGAATGAATACCCTGGGACTTAAGATGGTAACAGCACTGTATAAACAGCAAATTATAAGTAAAGAATGACAAAAGCAAGTCCGGCCTGAGGCAGCTAATGAGAAAGTTACGGGCAAGAATGTGATCCCATAAAATCCTTTCCAAACAATGTCAGCCAGCATATTTTGTAGAAATGAAATAAAATTTTTCCTATGGCCAAGGAGTAAACACAGAGAGAGGAGCTTTATATTAAATTCATTTTTCAGCCACTTATGACTAAAAAGTGAAATAGTGCCCGTTCCTCTCTTCCTACAAGGCTGTATCCCTGCCTTAAGACGATGACCTCTTTTGCTGTAGTGTGTGCAGTGCTACAGATTGTCTCACCACATTCCTAACAGACATCAGGATACGGCTTTTAATAAACTTAATGCATTTTTGGCAATTATAATCCTGACAAAACCCCATCATTGTATCCTAATATGTGATAAAGCCTTGATTCTGGGAAGCAGAATGCCTGGATCTAAGTGCCAGTGTTATTATTACTCCCTCGCCTTGCTCTCAGGGCAGCAGTTCACAGACATGAAGCACTAAAATCAGAGCTGAACAAAACCACAGCCGCTATCTGAGCTGGGGGCCTCTGGCCTGGGGAGCAAAAATCCGGGTGGAGGCAAACACGGACCCAACACCAGTGAAGAAAGAGTTGGCATATGAATTATTACAGATGCTTGAGCCCTACATTTTTGGGGAAACACAGTTTGTAACTCACTTCAAGTGCCATTCCTTGCAGAAAGTATCGATGGGCCTTGACATCCTCCCAGAGGGTTATGAGAGCTGTGTGACATCATTGTGAGGCCTCTCCCCATAATCTTTAGGAAGAGGCTGAGGTGGTCAGGGGACATTCTGGAAGACTGGAATGGGCTAATGTCACTCCCGTGGATGTAGAATGACGTCTCAAAGGAGAATCCAGGAAGTTATGGGCCCATCAGTCTTGCTTCATTCTGTGGAAAACTTATGAAGGGAATTCTCCCAGAGGCTGTCGCAAGTTAACTTGCCATGAATAGGAAAAGGCCACACACATAGGAAAGAAGCCATGAATAGGAAAAGGCAGCACATGGGCAGAACGTGCTTGGCAAACCCACTTGCCACCTCTCACAAAGTATCCTGCTCAGCTGATGTGGGCACTGTCTACCTGGATTTCTCCAAGACTTTCCATATGGTTTCCCCCAGCCTCCTCCTAGAGAAGTTGGTGTGTTACCGTCTTCACAATGGTCCGTGGTCCAGGTGACTTCACTGTGGCCTTCCAGGACCTAAAGGGCGCCTACAGGAAAGACGGAGACTCTTGGCAAGGGCCTGGAGTGACAGGACAGGGGGGCAGTGGCTTCACACTGACAGAGAGGAGGGTTAGGTTGGATATGAGGAGGAATTGTTCCCTGTGAGGGTGCTGAGGCCCTGGCACAGGTTGCCCAGAGAAGCTGTGGCTGCCCCATCCCTGGCAGTGTCCAAGGCTAGGTTGGATGGGGCTCTGAGCAACCTGGTCTGGTGGAAGGTGTCCCTGCCCATGGCAGGGGCTGGGAGGGGACGGGCATTAAGGTGCCTTCCAACCCAAACCATTCTGTGATTCTGTGATCCTTGTGGGCACTTTCAACTTCACATTCTATGATTTTCCAGGAAAGTAATTGCTTCCTTAGCACAAAAAAGAAATAATCCCGGAGGAGAAAGAACAAGGGGTTTTTTTCCCTCTTCTGGAGCCTCAGAGTTACACATAGAATTATCTTAGACTCAAAGAAGAGCTTGTATTCTCTTTGCTTTAAGGTGGACATCTCCCACTGCTGGCGCTTGGGTTCGTGTTGTACCCCCGAACTCTAAAACCGGTTGCCTTTAACAGACCTCTCTGCTCTCTGCAGCAGCTCTGCCCAGGCTGGACTCCCACCCATCACTGGCAGAGAGACCTCAAATCTACGTGAGCCAGGCCCTGACCTCCTGTCAGAGAAGAGGAGGAGGAAGGAGCAGGAATATCAGTTTCAAACGCAGCCCTGTTTAATCCCCTGTTTAACCCCTACTGCTCAGGCTGTCCTGACAGACTAGAAGGGCACAATCAGGTAAAAATATTAAGGGACTGACTTTCTAATTATCAGTCAGGAGCATGGAATACTGGGAAAATTGAACCATGGTTTTGCAGATGGATAAAACTGTTTTTATGTGCAAGGTACCCTAAGATCTTGAAATTGCTTTTTTCAGAGCCGTCTCCTCTTGATAATATAGATGAATAATAATAAGAAAATAATGAGGACAGGTGAGCTCAAAATCACCCACTTTGTTTTGAACAGAGAAGTACCACATATTCCTGCCAGTCTTTTCATTTAGATGGAGATTTATCACCATGAAGAAATTGAATCATGTCCTCTGATACTGAATTATAGAAAATAGAATTTTGAAATTATGCTTACAAATGCCAAAATAACATTCCCCCGGAACATGGTGAAAAAGCGGAGCAAGTATGAGGCAGAAAAACCCACCAAAGAAATGTCTCTCAATCATGTCCATTAGCTACTGAAATTTAGCCTTTTCCATTCCATGTGGTGCTCTCAAATGTAAAAATAATGACGCAGTAGCACTGCGTGCTGAGCAGATAATGAAGTTTGGATCCCCACCCTCTTTCATCTGAAAGTCAGCTAAATATCTAATGTTCCTCTAATGAGGTGTCCATTTTAAGCACAGCCAGGGCCTAAAAGCTCATGGACTTCCCACAAAGCACTTTGTTTTTCCAGACCCATTAATACAGTCCCTGCCCAACTACCAGAAATGCAGGCTTCATTTCATTTAATTGGCAAGAAAGACAAAGAAGAGACTCAGCTCAGGTGTTTCCTGTCAGCTTTCTCTTATGCAACCAGACAGAAAGAACAGAGCACAGGTGATTTTGGGTCAGGTTTGGTATATTCAAAGGCCATTTCCTGTCAGGTTTCAACTGTTTTTCTTTGCAAGCAGTGACCAGGAGTTTGGCCAGAGAAGCAGGAACAGAAGTATGTAGAGTAAAATCAGCAATGTGCTTCGACACTTAAAAAGGTTGTCTGATATTGGAGTAGGGGAACACATTCGGAAATTGTCAGGGGACTGGTCATGCCTGGCTCTAGTCAGGAAAGAGAGGGAGTGAGGAGGAATTACGCTCTCTGGACACTGTTTAGCATCTGGGATGGGTGTGAAAGGGCTGCTTGGCTTGGTTTGGTATTTCTTGGAAGTGTGCTCATATGGATGGGAAAGAATGAAGCACTGGCATAAAAAAACCCCTCTGGTTCAGAGACAGGGAGATGAGCTGTCCTGCTTGGGGCCAGCGGGAGGGAAGAGCCCTTCAAAGAAAGGAGAAGTAGGGACTTTTCAAAAGGCACAGTGCAGCTCCCAGATTTCTGATTTCCTTTACTCCTCTGCATCTTGCCAGGTATGAGGAAATCTCTCATCTTTAAACTGCAAAGCTTCTTCACTTGGCTTCGAGATTTGGCTCAGTTCTGAAAAACCTGCAAAAACTCCCTTGGTTTGGGTGGTTCTGCTCTGCATTTTGGCATTCAAGCAGCAGCATTGCAGCCTGGCCCTGCCAGTCACATGCAGCACAATGTAAAGTGACACCTTGCTTTGCCAGAAAGCCAAATGATTTTGATATTCCCTCCCTTCAATCTGGAAAGACAGTAGCTTGTGTGACTCCTTCTCTGGGAAAAGTATTCTGTGTGGGAAGGGATGATGGGAACAGCATTTTGATCCTGGGGAAGAAATTCCTAGAACAGTCTTTAGAGGATTTGCTTTATCCTTGGGAGGAAACACTTTGCTGCTGTCAAAAACTGTGCAAGTTACAGAATGTGTCATATAACCACATAAACATTTTGTGTGCCTGCCCGTGGGTGACCCACTGAGGAACCACTAGTGAGATTCTTCGTGAAAAGCCCTTTAAACATGAGTTTATTCTGCTATCTTTTATGTGGAGTACCCTCATTTAGCCCCAAATGGGTGAGTTATAGCTTATTTAGACCTATGTTAGAAAGTCTCAGCATTTCCTCAGTTTATTCACCCCAGTTTTCATTTTCTCAAGCAATCATTTAGCCCACAGACCTGGATGCTGCAGGGTTTCTAATTCATCCACTGTAAGGCACTCAACACATGTTCAAATGAAAATTCCTTGGTAGATTCATGCCAGTACAAAAAAAATCCAAACCCCAGTGTTCCATGATGCACAATAGAATTAATGTGTTATTTTAAGTTGAGCAAAAGCCAGTCCAACCTCACTTCTTGAAGATAAAATTACAGAGGCTCTGAAAATTAATTTCCTGTTTAGCAGTGAAATAATTGAAAGACTGAAGTTACTCATGAGATTAGAAGGCTGTCTATAGGTTCTGTCTGTGAACAGACTTTCATGGAAAACTCCCTGCAGAGACATTTTTTGTCACTTAGGCAGTTTCTTACAAACAGAGATGTACATTAATCACTGCAAAATGCACACTAAATAATAGAATGATTGGTATAATTGCCTGAAAGTGGATGGCTATTCTTAAGTGATCACAACATTGCAAACCTCTGAAGCAGAACATTTCTGTATTCGTACTTTGTGTGCAGAGCTTGGAAAATGTTTTTTTCAGCATTTTCCCTGTCATCATCCACCATCTGTCCACTATCTAGAGCCTTCCCAAAGGTCTGGGAGGCTTCAGGATACATGGGAATGATGTCCTGCTTCTGCGTTATTCTGTAGGGACAGAAACACCAGAGCAACAAGAAATAAGTTCTATAAAGTTAGAAAGGAGACACATCTGGTTTTTCAGAAATCTCTCCATTTGAAAATCCTCTTGCACTCAGGGCCAATCCTGGGATGGCTGCAGCATCCTTAGAGACATCTGTCTGTCCTGCCTCTCTAAAAATTATAATTTTCCACAGTGATAGGCCCACTATTTATTATTTGTGCTGTTGCAGGACATGAACCAGGTCTCCTAAAGCACTGAGTGGTTGCCTAGAAGAAGAGCCAGGAAGCCAAGCTGGAATATACAGGAGACTCAGAAAGAAATCTTGGTTTCATCTTTTACTTGCCAGATCTGACATGGTGGGTTTTGGCATTTTTATATTCTCCACACCTCAATTTATGTACCAGAAATTCTCTTGTATAATCAGTGAGGAAAGACAGAAGTTTCTGCAGTGGCAGTGCAGAACAGGATCCTAAACTCGAGTGTCTGCTCTGCCCTATGGAAGAAAATCTGGCTGTCTGTGCTGAGCATTTAGGAAGACTAACCAAGCCAAACCCCATCATACAAACACCCTTCTATCTCCTCTGGGTCCTGTATCTCTACTTGTAAAATAGGAATTAATGTTCATTTTCCTCACAGAGCATAGACTAGCATGTGCCCATATACATTCATGGTAGGACCACTGAAATATGGCTGTATATTGGTATATGTATAAATATTTGTATAATATGTCACTGTGTATTTGCTTTTCAGCATCTAAAATGAATTATTTTACTGTGTATAAAAGGTATTATGATACTAGAACCACTAAATTTAGACTTTTTTTGCTTTTCACAGGAAAAAAATAACAAAGATTGAAATATTTTTCCTTGTGAAGAGTTGGAGAGTTTAGAAGCAAGAAGAAAATGTAGAAGAAATAACATAACTGAGTCAGTCCAGGTTCCCGGATTATATTTATTTCTCTGTGCAAAGCAGGAATGATAAGAATGGATAAAGGAGTTCATCCATATTAACCAGAAAGTGGAGCTAACAGCAAATGGGAAAAAACAGATTATGCTCACCAGACTGTTGAAGACGAGCAAGAAAAGAATTCAGTGTTTTGTCATTGACTTCAAGGGGATTGAGCAAGGCTGCAGTTTGGTTATTTGTAAATAGCAGGAGCTGAGTGAAGGTGGTCATGGTTCTTGCAGATTCAGAACAGGCAGTGCCAAGAATGGCCAAGAAAATAATGAAATATGTAGCAACGAGACATATAATACACCTGAATGTGCACAATCCCTTATTTTGTAGACAACCTGGGTAGCTGCAGCACAGTGAAAATATCTTTAAGGATCTGCTGCACGTACTGCATTTAAAAGAGATCTTATAGATGTTGTAAGTATTACTTACTCCTGGTGTTCTTGCTGATATTTTAGGTCAGATCTCTTTCTAGTGGTAGCTGGAGCTCAGACTTACCCTGCTGAGGATCTGGTGACTCATGTGATTAAACATAACAATCTGAGATGACCTGGCATTGGTACTTTACAATTATGGGAGAGAAGTGTTCAAGTTTCCTGTCATGGACAGGCAACAAGATAAATCCTAGATCGTACTTTGAATACGGTGGACGAGCCCAGCAAATGCCAAAGCTGATCTTGTGCGGCAGAGGTTTGCAATGTACCCCTTTAATACATTTATGATGTGAAGACAATTCTATCACAGCACACCTGTGAAACTCTTACAAGTCCTTTAGAATATGTGATGGGTGTTAGGAAAGGTAAGCTCGAACTTTATAAAAACAAATTTCCCACATCGCTAAAAATGCGCAGCATTTTCAGGCAGTGAACATTTCAGCTTGGCATGAAGTGACTGAAAAATGATTAATTTTTAATGAGGTCTACGCTCAAAAAGGGGACTAGTGGTGATACAAACACTATCTTGACTTTTGGCCACACAGTTTGTATTCAGTCCTCATCTTCCTCAAATATGCCTCAATTCTCTTCTCTACCCTTGCTGAAAAATAAGATTATTCAGGCATTGCCCCTTTCAATGGCCTCCACAGAAATAGCTTATCTGCACAATGAATTGCTTAGCCCAAGTGACAAGTTTTAGAGGCTGGGCAGAGCACCTTTTCAGTCATTTCTCTAGCGCAATCCTTTTTATCAGCACCCTCCAGGCTTGCTCCACTCTCTGTTTGTGGAAGATAACAAATGGAGCAAATTTTTTTAAAAAATATTTTCTATTTAACAAACCGTGGTTTCTGTCTGTTGTTAACCTCCTGAGCAATGGGGAAGACAGGGTGACTTCCTAGGTGGTGAAATAGCCATTAAGCTGATAAATCAAACTTTTTTAGGACATTTCACATTTTCTTTTGTCGGCTGCCCAGGTTACTTTGAACTTGGACGTGGATTCTCTCACCAGCTGCCCACCACTCCCTAGCTCAGCCATAGGTAATGTGATTTATTTGAGGTAGTCTTGGCTCTTTCATGAAGCCAGCTCATGGGGTTTTGTGTGCTCCAGGAAAACTTTGGAGTTCAAAGCCTCCGTCTCTAATAACCACCTTCAAAATCTTGAGGAAAAGTGAAGAAAACCTGTGTCTGGAATCACAGCTCGCAGAGCCCAGTTTGTTTGAGGAAAGATTCTGTGAAATTCTTGTCGAAGAGGGATCCAACCACTGTTTTCATTTCCATATGCATATTCATTTATATGCACAAATAAAACAAATAGCCCACTCAGTACACACAGTACTTGCCAGTTGATCTGTTGTTTTCTCCTCTGTTTCAAAGGCCTGCAAGGCTTGTTATTTGATCTCTAGGAGCTGCCTTCCTCGAGAAGGCAGCTTCACTCTTCATCTCCTGGGAGGTAGTGCTCAATTCAAATCAGATTACAAAAAATAGTATCAACTTGCTGAAAAGAAGGAAAAGTAGCTATTAATCACTGGCAGGAAGAAGAGAGAACATCCTTTGAAGACAATTTATTTTAATTCACAGACTAATGCACATTTTCTTTAGCTGTGGTGTATTTGAGATGTGGAGTTTCGGCTGGTGTGTCACAGCTGTGTCACCTCCAGGGACTGTGAGGGGGGATCCTGCTCAGTTTATAGTTCAGGCGACTGCTGATGTGAAGCTGTCAAATATCACAACTATAAAATGTCTGCAAGCCAGTCAGTCTACCAAGTGCAGTTTCTTCCTCCTTTCACACATAAACATCACTTCACAGTAGATTAGCAAGTGTAGAGATGAGTGGATAATCTATAATGAACAATTAGTCTAATTGTGTCTGCTTCTGTTATGAGCCGAGGATGAAGTGCTGAGACTGGATGTCTGAAATAATTTATATATTACTTGGAAACAATTTTTCCACATGAATGTCCTGTGAGTAATCCATTGTGAATAGTTGAACTTCAGCTGTGGTGTTGGTTGCTAAGTTATAGAAGTCACTGGGATTGTTTATGTTTCTCTAATTAGATTATTTGTGAGTCCAGACAAAACATGGTGAATTAAAAGTTTTAGAACTGAAAACATCATAACAGTGGAATAATAGCTGGAAATTACCTGAACATTTGAACTCAATGTTTTTGGCATTAAAGCAAAGCCATTTGAATAACTGGAAAATTAATACAGAAGACCCATACACATCATTATATTTACCCTTTTTTTCCAATGAAAAGGCTATTTAATAAAAATGTTTTTATTCCTCCAGATCTAACAGAACTTCTTTTAGCATCTGCATTTAATTTCTATCTTGCTCATGGAGGTGTATTCCATTAATTAACTGTTCCCATGTGGAGTTTGCCAAGGTCCCAGACAGTGACATAAAACCCTGTCTGAAATGAAATTCAGATACTTCCACCGATGTCACCAGCACTGTGATTTCATTCTTTGTTCAGAGTACCTTCATATCACAGAAGAATCGTGTCTGGATCTAGGTTTGATGATCCTAGGCAAAATACCGGGATTTCTGAAAGTGAAAAGAGAAAAGCAGAGTGTGTAAAGCCCAGTGGGAGAGTTCCTAGAGGTCCCCAGTGTCCTGCAGTGCCGGTGTCAGGTGACAATGACTGAATCACGCCTGGGTGGTGGCTGGAGCTGGTTGGAGACAGTCATTTATCCCACTGAAAACTTCCGACTGTACATCTGAGCCTGCCTGCTGCTCTACCACCTTCGCCTCATGCAGTCTTTAAAAAGACTGACTTTCCTTCCCTTGGTATTTCAGCACTGGCTGCTGTGTCAGGTGTGCCCCCAGATCATTGATAAGGGAGTTTTCCCTGTGATGCTTTTCTGCATGTTTGTAGGGCTGATAAAGGCTCTCTCAGCATTTGGGCATCCTTCCCCTGTGTAATGTGTCGAAGCCATGGCAAGGAGACTTTCACCCAAAGGGTTTTGATGCACCCCAAACCTGTCATGGTCAGTTATTTACCTGTGCCATTGAGAGTGGATCACAATAAAGGAATGTTTCAGCTCACAGATATGCACTGGCCACCTGAGTAGATGGTTTTTTACCTTAATTAGCTGTGCCTTTTTTTGTTTTGGTAATTTAGTTATCAAACCAAGCATTTTTTCTTATGTCATTGGTGTTTTGTAAAGACCAGTTAACATTTGTGAATCCCAGCATTCTGGTGATAAAGGGCATCCATATGCTCAGAAAGAAATGAGTCTTTTTCCTTTGCTTTGACCACAGCTCTGTAGCAGTGGCATTTCTGAAAAGCTGTGGAATGCTAAGAGGGAAAGGAATGATGATAATTCACAGGTCCTCACAGCTCATGGGGAGGTTTTCATCAATCACCACCACCAGTGCTTCTCCCAGAGTTTCTCTGTCCAGGTCACTCTGGATCCATCCCTTCCCTCCAGCCTGTGCCTGCACCACACAGCTCAGTGTCATCAGTGAACTTGCTGAGGATGACTCCAGCCTCGACCCCGCTATCCATGTCACCAACAAAAATGTTGAGCAGTATCACGTGGATCTTGTCCCAGACCTCTCAGGTTCATGTGCTGATTTGGGGCACTAATTTCTCCTTCCTGGGTCAGCTCTGCGTGTCAGTGATGAGATCAGGTTCCAAACCTGCACACAGTCATTAGCCCACCACACGAAGTGTCACACAGAATGGATGAATTTCATAAGAATGGAGCTCTGGTTCAACTCTATTCCTGATTAGGAGTAGAGCCTACCAAGCCAAATTCCATGTTAAACATAACCTTCAGGTGCATCTCCAAGGATTTTCTGTACCAGATGTTAAGGGTTTGAGCTTATGTTTTTACAAACCCAGCAGATAATTCAAGCTGCCAGCAGCTTCAGGAGTCCATTGGAACAGGAGCTGTTAGAAAGTCAGAAAGTGAATGTTGCTTTTGAGAGATAATTAAAAGTTTTCAGCGCCCTTCATAAAATATTCAGGAGAGTCCAACAGAGATTTAAATTAAAACACATCTGCACACATTTTAGTGTTTACCACCTGTGATCTGGCTGCCTGCATCACTGATGTAATGGTGTTTTGGGGGATGCTATGCCCTGGGGTTGCTCTGCAATTGGCTCCTGCCTTGTCCTGAACATGTTTCCAGCGTGGTTTGGGCGGATGCAGACCCCCCCTTAATCAAATCTTGTGCTGATACTGTTTGCAAGAAATATTGTCTTGTGACACGGGGACGGCAGGTTGGCCTCGCTGCTGTGCTGTCCAGATTGCCCATGGGTGGTGATGCCCTCGTCCCCACAAGGGTGCACTAAGAGGGACCAAAGCTGCATCCAGAACAGTGCAGTTGTTGTCACTCCCACCACTTACTGAAGCTTCTTGTACAAAATCACAAAGGCAATTTTAAATAAATGCCTAGAAGCCTAGAATCACAGAATGGTTTGGGTTGGGAGGGACCTTAAAAGTCATCCAATCCCACCTCCTGCCATGGCCAGGGACACTTTCCACTCAACCAGGTTTCTCAGAGCCCCATCCAACCTGGCCTTGGACATTTCCAGGGACGGGGCAGCCTGTCTCTGGACAACCTGTGCCAGGGCCTCAGCACCCTCACAGGGAAGAATTTCTTACATATATCTTATCTCAATTTCCCCTCTTTCAGTGTGAAGTCATTTCCCCTTGCCCTGTCACTCCAGTTCCTTATGAACCGTCCCTCTCCAGCTTCCCTATAGTCCCTTCAGATCCTGGAATATGCTGTGAGGTCTCCACACAACCTTCTCCTCTCCAGGCTGAACAGCCCCAGCTGTCTCCACAGGTGAGGTGCTCCAGTCCTCTGATAACTTTGTGGCCTCCTCTGGACTTGTTCCAGCACTACCACGTCCTTCTTATGTTGGGGGCACCAGAACCAGATGCAGTATTTCAGGTGTGGTCTCACCAGAGCAGAGTAGAGGGGGAGAATCACCTCCCTCTCTTTAAAATATATTTAAATTGTACATTGTTCCCAGAAATGGGCAGAACAAACAGGCTTTTTCTGCACAGCAAGAATCAGGAGTGTGTAAAATGCAGCCTGTTTTGGAATACACGAGTCTTCTCATAAGGATACCTGAATACTCCCCAATCCCTACAGAACTAAGTCTCAACAAAGCCTGTGAGAATTAAGAAAGTGTAAATTCACTTTCTACAGATGAGAAACACGGCAGGCTAATTGTAAATTCCCTACAGCAAATTGCCTCAAAATCATGCAGTAATGGATGCTGTTTTCACTGACGTCTTTATTACAGCATCTCTTTGAGTCCAGTGCATACCAGAGGCACCAGGAGATCAGATAATGAGTGTGCAGACACAATACACAGCTCCACAGGTAACTTTGTCTGTGTGCTTCTATCCCAGAGTCAGGAGAAGAGATCATTCCTACCACAGCCTCTCAACAAAGGTACCAGGGCTATCTGTTGGCATTTTTTGATGGCAGTATGTGTCCAGTGGGGATCTATGGACATCATTTCGTGCTTCCAGGTGGTTTTGTTAGTTCATGTCAAGGCTGAAACTGTAGAGGCAGAAATTAAGTCAGTGTTCCCTTTTGGCTGTAGTTTATTTCTTTCACTTAATTGCTGGGAAGGTAAAACAACCAAGGGGTTTGTTTTGGTTTTTTTTTTCAGGTTGCTTTTATAGCATCTTCCTGATGGTAAAATATTGATTTATGTGACTCAAAGTGATAGCCTGCTGCAAGGAAACAGCACCATTCTTTCAATGCAAATTCTATAAAAGCAAAAAACATTGATCTTCTGCTTCTAAAATGTGAGATAATTCCTTTAGTAAAAACACCTCTCATCAGGCTCCTATGGCTTTCCCCATTCAATCTGAATTTCTAAGCACTAAAGAAATCTCATTATTGAGAAGTAAACTAGCAGCTCCCTGGCAAAATGGTCACAGCAGTGTGAAACAGCGCCTGTACCACATTCAGCAGCCAGTTCAGGAATATGCTCATCACTTATCCATGAGGCTCATGATGCTTAAATGCCACCTATAACAGAGCCCCTGCTCTGGCAGCCCTTCTGCTTCCCCTTTTTGCCTTTAATAAAGCAAAGATTAAAAGGCTTACAAGAGCTATTACTTTGAAAGTCATGTTTCCCCCAAGTGTCCCTTGCAATGACACAGGGAACAAGAATTCTGTGAGAATATTTAACTCAGTGGTTTGAATGTTTAGGTTTCAGCAACCCCAAAAATGTTTAAATAATGTCTCTGAACTCTGAGATTTTCTTCCTGATACCATGCCAGTCATTTTAGCTTTCCATCCATCCCTACCTCCCTTTCAGCCCAGCTTACTAGTTTTTAATTTTTTTCCTGTTCTTTCTCTCCATTTCCCCAGTGTGCCTTTTAACCCATCTTGCTCACCTCAGACTGCAATCAGATCTTCATTTTTTCCACACTCCAGCAACGTCCTGCAGTTATTTTGATCGTTCAAATCAGAAGAATTTAAAGATCCTGCTTTGATTTTTCTCTCAGTCTAACTTGGTTTAGACTGTTTCAAATGATGATTTGTAGAAGGGTTGTAAACAGTATTTAAAAAGGTTCTTTCAAGGCTTTTAGTTCTATTTTTTTTTTAAGAGAAATGTGTTGCATAGGCGGTCTAGCATAAGGAGAATCAGAAAGTGGATGGGGAATTCCTGAGAACAGTAGAACAAAGGTCTCTAATGGGAGGTTACTTCAAAGGAAACCTGGGAAAAAGAGAACCACCAGGGGAATACCGTGAGGAATACCTTGCCCAGTTTATTCCTACACGCCTGCAATTCTGTACACAGCAGGATCCTGTGCACAGCATTACACAACTGCAGTGTGCACATGGGGACACCCCCGGGCTAAGACTTCACTGAGACTCCTGACAGGGAAGAGGAAGGAGTTGTTAAACATGGGCCAGGACTTTTGGACTGCACAGAAATATCTGTTTAAAATATTGAAGAACATCTGTTGCATTGGTGGTATGGCTCAGTGAGGGAGGGGTTCATGGCTGTATTTTCAGACAAACTGAATTGAGGGAGAGGGTACGTGCCTGTGGAGGAGCTGTAGGTCAGCAGCTAGTGAGAGGAGACTGGAAATGCTTTTTGCTCTGCTCAGTTACAGGTGTGAGAGCTCTGGGGATAGACACAGAACAGGAGCCTTATTCAGTCCTCCATGCCAAATTCAGTTTTTCTTTCTGCCAGAGGCATCTGAGAGTTTGCTGCTCTCTGTCCCCTTCCCTGTGAGCATATACACGCATACACATGAATGCACTCACTTGCTCTCTCCCTTCCAGGCTTCCACAGGTCTTTGAAGGCTTTACTTGTCTGTGTACTTTCAGAACTGAAAGTAAAACAATTCTGACACCTGAAAACATATTCAGTTTGTTGCGTTATAATTTTTACCTTTTACTGCTCACTGCTGTTCTCTGAAGAGCAGCACACAAGTGCTTACCCCTGAAAAGATATATTTCTGCTAAGGATGTAGACATATTCAGGGGAAAATTTTGAGTTGTTAGTGACTAGTAATAGGTTTCCCACTCTGTAAAGGTGTTTTTCCCACAGGAGATGATGCAGTGACACCCTGTCTGTGTACTCCCCCCTGAAAAGCATGTGCAGAGTCTGTGTCTGTGTGTTCAGTGAAAGCATTGGCACACTTAGAAATCATGAACGAGTCCCAGGAGTTTTCCCTGAGGGTCAGTGAGGCTGAACTGGAAACATCATGCAGATACCTTCTAGCAGAGGAAAAAGGTGCCTTGAGGATGATGTTTGAACTCATTGTCTCCAAACAGGGCTGAGGAAACACTTTGTTCTCTAGCCTGATATGCTAAAAGACTTTTTAGCTCTTGGTAAAATTTGTTGTTTGCGCTTTGCTTTGCTTTTCTATTTATTGTGGCAGGCAGGGCCTTGTCTGCCCTCCCATTAGTGAGAAGATGAACTAGATGGTCTCATAAAATTATATTTTTAGCTCTATTTGGGTTTTGATGTGAATATATACATGGGATTTTACAGCACAAGTACTAACATACAGATAGAAATGAAAGCTTTGCCTGCATTCAGTTTTCTTATTTTTACACTGCAGTGAAATCACAAGGAGGTGATTTATTAAGCAGCCAGAATAAAGTTTCTGGATGATACTAGTCTTGTCCTCTAAAATGGGAGTAAATGCCTTTTGCCCTTTTTAGGAGTGACTAGGGAATATACATGTCAAAACAATGCAAACCCCAAGCTGAGCAGCTGTTGAGATTCTGTTCAAATCCCAGCTGATTAACTACATCTCCTCATCCAGCATCATCTTCCAACAGGTTTCACAAGCTGGACAAGGATAAAAAGGGCAAAAAAGAAGCCTGATAATTTCTCCCATAATTGCCACCTGCAATCCCAGAGAGCAAAGGAGAAATGAAGCCGTAAATAGCAGGAAAGATTTGTCTGACCCTGCAAGATCAGAGCATTGATTCAGCCTTGATTGGGCTCCCCACTGCTTTCCTTTTGTTATTTATGTCAGGTTAACCTCTCCTTTTCAGCAATGACATCTGTTCCCCAGCCACTCATTTCAGGGAACATACCACGGTTTTCATTTTGTCAGCTGCTTTTCCTTCTTCTGATTACTTTGGAGCAAAGCTGCTGGGGTGGGTTTTATTTGAATAATGCCTAATTCGAAACGAATGTGCTTGCTTTGAGATAGGACACATGATAAGGTGCAGTACGTTCCATAAAACCTACCAAACACGTACAAGATGGAATCAAAACTATCAGGACCTAACAGAGGAGGCAAAGACAGAGGAAAGAGATGGAAGCTCCCAGACTTGTGGGCAGGTTTCCATAAGAGGAAAATGCAATCGTGGAACACCATGGAGCTGCACAAAGCAGGCAGGTGAAGTGTCACCCTCAGGTGTCTCAGCGGAATCCTACATCCACTTGATGCTAGAATCTGCTTCTGGTCATCACTTAGTCCAGTGAGGTCTGACAGCTCTAATTCTGAATTTGGATTGGTTGTTTTCGGTGTGATTGGGGTCTGTTTTCAAAGGAAGCCTTTGTAAGACAGCTGGGTGATTCCTCTCCCTCTCCTCTCCCTCTCCTCTCCTCTCCTCTCCTCTCCTCTCCTCTCCTCTCCTCTCCTCTCCTCTCCTCTCCTCTCCTCTCCTCGTCCTTTTATGCACTTTCTGACATACAATGCTTGCAGTGTTGTACATGTAATTCTGGTGTTGAGTCAGGCCAAGGTCACTTTACCTCTTCTGAAGGATTCTGGCCTCCCCCAGGTCGGGTATTTCCTTGCACTTGGTACATGATTTATGTAGTCTACCTATTCAAATTCCAAGCTGCATAGAACAGCGTGTCTCATCGCGGGCCAAGCATATTGTTAAGTGCTTAAAGAACAATAATAATGATCCTACCTGAAGGAGAAAAGAGCCATGTGAGCAAGGTAAGAGAATTAATTATCAGTAAAATCTTATCTCTGAAAGAATATGAAGCTGCTTCCTTGCCCAGAGAGATGCATAAAAAGCCAGAAAATCTGAGTTGGGTTAATGTATGATCTCCATGCAGACCACTTTAACCATTTCCAGACACTTCCCCACCTCCCAGTCTCTTCTCTTGTGATGTTTCACTTTATCTCTGTATTTTATTCTAGGTTTATTCTACTGTTAGAAACCATTGCTACTCAGGCAAATTACCATTACAAAAGCAAAGACTCAAAAACTTTGTAGAATTTCTCTGACTCTTCTCTTCAGAAGGGAAGGTATGATAAACAGTTGCTAGTATCCCATTGTGTATGTTGTTAAATCAACCAGGCCATGTGACAAACTCCCAAGCTGAAGGCTTTTGAAATAATCCCAACATCTCATAGCAAAACTGATCCCCAAAGTATTCAAATTTTACCCAAATCCTCACAAATTCCTTCATAAAAGGGTTTTAAGTCATTCAAAAATTAAATTAAAATGTACAATATGTACCACACCTACAAAAGGATCCTTCCCCTTGTGCATATTTCCAGTTGAGGGGCACTCTGAGTTGAATGACAGCTTTACTGGCTGCCACTGAAACTACCGGAGTCATTTATTGTCTAATATTTCTCTACTGTGTTGTATAAGGTATTAAACATCACTGAATATATGTTAAGAAAAATGTGTTCAGGCATAATTACACAAAAAGATTTCTGAGGAGGCTTCACATGGATGGGAAGTGTCTGTGTGTGTCTATTTTAAAAGAACTTAATGAGACGATGTGCTTATAGAAAATGTTAAAGATAATTTTCTCGTTTGCCAGAGCACGCTTTCCCCCCCAGCTCCTTCAATCTCTAGTACTTCCAGCTGCTCCTAATGATTTTCCCAATGAAACAGCTGTGTTTATGGGACTCTCTCACACTGTGATGTCTGGGTTACAAAACGTTCAATGCGTTCACGAGTTTCTCCCGGTGACAAACTCCAAAAAAATATCCAGGCATTTTTTGTCTTGTTTAGATCTCCAGTTACCCATTGAAATTAATGTTTGATTGAAAACTGACATGATTTTATCTAAGTACAGCTGAAAGAAGCACAGATAAACTTCAGTCAAGAATGAAATCCTTCTCTGTTTTTGTGACATTCACATGTTCTGACTTCAGCTTTTCAGACTCATAGCGTAAGAAAAATCTTGACTGTGTTGGTACAAATCAGGGATAAACTGATCCCAAAACCATGTCACCCCACTACTGGCTGTCTTTAGGAGTGCACTACTTCCCCCAAGTCCAGGATGCTGTATTATCCCTAAAGTCTTGAACCTTTGGCTTGGTCCCAGGTGCCTCCTGGTTTCACTATTGGTTTTGTACTGTTTTCCAAAGTCAGAGAAAACAAGACACATGGGTCTTGCAGAATTTTCATTTCTCCCGTAGAGTTGTAAAAAAAAATTAAAACCCAATGCTATTAGATCAATGGTGGTGCTGCTGGAACCCAAATTAGCTTCAGCCCTAATATGCCAATTAGCAAAGACAAAAAGGGAAGCAATATCTAAGTATGCCAGTCTTTGCGATCTCTTTTATGTGGAATCCCACTTCAAAGCACCTTTCTTGTTTGTTACCTGATCGCTTACATAAGCATCTAGCAAATGTGACTAAAACTAAGTATTTTGTTATTCCTTCATGCCTCTGTCATCAGCTGCTGAGAATATTTTATTCCTATTGTCCTTGGCAGCTCTTCAGAATGACACTATACAATTCTCTCCTTGCTTTCAGCTCCTTATTTTTATTCATTTATTGCTTTAATTTTTTTTTTTCTCATCTTGTGCACCTTATTTTTTTAGTCACCTCCATCACCATTTTTAAGGAGTGAATGAAGGTGTCGAGAGGAGGACGGGGCAGACAGGGTGGGCCAAGAGGTTGGGTCTAAACCACTTCTTTTATTCCTGGCAGTGGTTTTCTAAAAGCAAATTTGGATTACTTTAAGGTAACTCAGACCGAGTTGCTCAATCTAGAGAGGAAGTCAAAACTATCACTGTGGACAAGCTGCCTCCCACATTAGCAAGGAGTTGGGGTTCTTCCTTCCTACTGCTACATGCAGAGTTTGATTTTTCTTTCCCAGGTGCCACTGAGGATTAAATCCCCTGAAGTGAGCAGTATTTTGCTAGTGTACACTACTGTGGGCAATGCTGCTAGGAGAAAGTAAGCCCTGGTAATTCTATCATACAACTTTGATTTGCTATGGCATTACTGAAACTGTATGAAATACAGCACTAAAACAGAGGCAAAATAGGTATTCTCCCAAACGAGATGCTTAGACTGCTGCCAAGAGAGGAGCTGAGATTAATCCAACTTTACAGATGTAGGCTTGCCTGTGAAGTATAAACACACATTCAAGTGTCATCTTGTCCTTTAGTTTATTACTCTGATGTGTTTGTGCTTGAATCCATCCACACATAATAGAAAAAGCAATTGCTGACAGGGTGAAGAACTGCAAGTGCCTGAGTCCCTGCTTTGGATACTCAGCCCTAACCTGGGACCTTTTCAAGCAGTCAAGTTATCTGGAAACACTACTCAGATGAAGTTAATTGTCTACAAGAGCCTCTTCTGTAAATATGTGTTTGTCATCCTAAACCACTGCAAAGGATCAGAGGTGTGAAATTCAATATTCATTGGTGTACTGCAGGAGGCCCCATAAGATCCAGTTGTATTTATTTACAGCAGCCTGTCGCTTATTGCACTGGCAACATTTTGCAAGAATAAACAAACTTGAAGAAAAAGCAGACTTTGTAAGAAGAACCTGTAGTGGAATTGATGTTCTGAATAGAACGGCAGGACTATGACACAATAAATCGCTCCAGCTCCCACGGGTGGGACCAAAGAAACGTGAAAGTCATTCTGTTGGAACGTTCTAGTATGAAGCCTTGGACTGAGTCCCAAGGTCCTGTTGGGTCAGGTGATCTTCAGGAAAAAGGAGGTGTGTCTGCCCTCAATAACAGTCAAGCTAACGAGAAAATTAAACAGAAGGAAAAAGAAGAACCACAGCACAGTTCGTCTTAATTTCCAGACAAGGCTTGCAAACTGCTGATAAGACTTCTGTCGTGGGTTGACCCTGGCCTGATGCCAGGCACCCATCAAAGCCCCTTTCTCACTGCCCTCCACAGCTGGACAGGGTAAAGGAAATATAACCAAGGGTTCCTGAGCTGAGGTAAGGACTGGGAGAGAGATCTCTCATCAAATACCTTCACAGGCAGAACAGGCTCAACTTAGAGACATGCACTGAATTTATTACACTGACAAAATCAGAGCAGGATAATGAGAAGTAAAATAAAACCTCAAAAACACCTTCCCCCCACTCCTCCCTCCTTCCTAGCTCTACGTCCTCCCCCAGTGGTGCAAAGAGACAGGGAATGGGGGTTATGGTCAGTTCATGACCCGCTGTTTCTCCCACTGCTCAGGGATAGGAGTAATTCCCCTGTTCCACTGCGGGGTCCCTCCCATGGGAGACAGTTTTCCATGAACTTCCCTGACGTGAGTCCATCTCACGAGCGCCAGCTCTCTGTGAACTAGGCTTCCAAAACCAGGCCATGCAAACACAATACACGTTATTATATTGCTTGTAGTAGCTCCTAAACTACGTTTAGACACCTTTTTAAAATTGAGACTCTCATTTGCTTTGCTCAAGCTGTCCAAGACAGAGGCCTTCAAATAAGTCTGAAATTTGTGAGATTTTCCCAGGGGATGGCAGAGAAGTTGAGGTATTAATCCAGGTAATGAGAAACTAATCTGAAGGGAATTGTACATTTTCCTTTGTTTGTAAAATATTACTTAAACACTGTGCTTATGCCTAGGGATTCTGGCACATTTTATGACCTTAATGAACTTTAGCTTTCACCATCACTATTTTCTTTGAGACTACACATGTATTAATATGGTGGACAAAGTAAAAAGTAAATGAAAATATCTCATATTGTTAAGGCTGGGAGATTTAAAAAATCTACATGAGAAACCGCTGGGAGATCCTCTCTAAGTTTGTTCAGCACTGGGTGATTGATATTTCCTTTTGAACTGATGATTTCCATCTCTCCTCCAAAATGTGTGATGCTCTGAGACTCAGAAACCCTTCTCCTTAGCCTGCCAGTGATCCCCACTGTGACCTTGGTGAAATAGTTTAATTTTTGCTATATATATATATATTTATTTTTTTTTTTAACTCTGCGGCTTTGAAAGACAAATGTACCACATGAAAGCAAGGTATTACTCCCGCTAGGTACTTCAACTGCACTAGATCAGATGGTACTAAGAAGAATAGGAAAGTCAGAAATAAATTCAGCAAGTTTGTCTTTCTCTGTAGCTGCCAAGAATAATTCATCAAATTCTTTATCTAACTCAGTAACAAATCTAGGATGCGCTTAAGTGGGAGTAGAAGCCAAAGCACCAATTTGCCGATGTTGACTGTGGAGTAACAGATTTCCGAGCGAAGGACAAAAATAGTCAGCGTAAATTTTGGAAATACATTTGGAGAAAAGGAAAATTATATCCCTCCCCAGGATGAGGCATGGCAATTTAATTAGTATTTCTCAAAAAGTGGCTTCAAATGTTGATGAGATTTCCCAAGAACTTTAGCTATTTAAATTCCAGATCATTTCCAGCTCCTCTGATTCCATCTTGATCAATTCGGTAAGCTCATAAAAATCTAAATATTGGATTTTAGCCCAATGCTAGATTTGGCATTTCCCCACCTCGCCCTGCTAGGAAGAGCAGGCTTGGATTCTTTTTCCCCCCCTCTTGTTACTTTATTAAGGGTCTGTCAGTCACGTTCTCCAAGACTCTAGGGCATTTGGTAGTTGGCTCTGACCTATCTTCTGGTAATGAATAATCACAGAGATGACTTCCAAGGAGGAAGGCTGCGTGTTTTATGACGTTGTAATCTTTTTCTGGGAATGTTATGAAATAAGAGCTGTCCTGTGGCTCAGGAAGTTCTTGTCATTTTTCTTTCCGGAGCGATCTTGGTTCTTCAGCTTGCCTTTTAAAATGTCAGCAGCCCGTGAGCCCGAGCCAGCCTTCTGCTTTTTAACACATGGTGCTCCCAAAGCATAAACAACATAACAAAAACGACAAAAAGGTTTCAAAAAAGGAAAAAAAGCTGCCAGCAGTGGTGAGTGCTGTGTCTTCAACATTCCTAACACTGCAGGAGAAACTTTTTCCAAAAAATCCATGTAGGCACTGGCTGCAAAGCTGCCATTAATCAATCTGTGGCAGAAGCTTTGATGGTATCTTTACACTTTTCACCACTGAAAATAGTGCCACACTTCAAATGATGACTGTGCACCACACAGTGAGGAAATGAAGTGATGAGAACAACAGATATGAAATGCTAATTTCTTGATTATTTTGAATTACACTAAGGAGAAAACCAAATAAATGTTCATACAATCTGCTTTACCTTTTTTTTAATAAGTTATAATTGATCAGTCAGGTAGGTCTGTACTGGAGTCATGTTTTATCATTGTTAGTGTTATTAATAAGTTAGTTGGAAATAGTTGGAAAACTATTTGCCCCAGCTGAAAAATTAATTTTGGCGTTCTGAATTAAAAAGTCATGATGGAAGCGGTCTGAAGCAGAGGCTCTGCTCACAGACACGCCTTAAGCAGGGTGGTGACACAAATACTGTTTTATACTTCATTAGCAGTCAATTAATAACCCATGGTGAACACGGTGTCTTGGAGTTCAGCTGTGAAACAGTGTTCCCTTTCCTTTGGTTTGTCACCTTCTGCGAAAACGTAAAGGATTAATTAGGTCTTCTCTGGATCTTGCTGCTTGCACCTTTAATAAAGATCTTGGGTTTCGCAGAGCATGGAAACACCATTCCCTATAAGCTTCTTTTTCAATACTTTTTGTTCTCTTTTCAAGAAAAAAGTGAGATTTTTCATTTCTTGACTCAATGCCTTAAAGAATAACCGTGCAGCTGAACATGAAATAAAAAAAACATACCAGAAAAAGCAAAGAATATATGAGGAAACAATTAGGTACCTCTGACTTTTTGCAACAGCAGATTAAACAACATAAACATCTGTGCTTACTTTTAAAATGCTCAAGGTTTTCAGACACTCTGGTCGTAGGTGTGCTTAGTGTCAAGAGACACACTTGCACAGTGATCCGGGTTGTAGACACAAAACTTTGGGATTCTAGGGAAAAAAAAATATTTTATCTCTCCCTTCATTACTGGTTTAAATAAACCAAAGAAAAATCCCACAAGTATTTCATTCTTCCGTGTCAGAATATGGGAATGGAAGTGTTTACAGAAGAACCAGGGAGAGCTCTTTTCATCAACCCAGTGCCCATCTAATTTCAGTGAGAATAAAGCTGCCCAAGCTACCAGAAGGGAACAAAATTGGAAGTCGAGAGAAATAGGAGCTCACTCAGCTGCTATTCCTCTTCTTTGCAATCTGAAACTGCCTCTCTGTGGTGTGCTGAGAGAGAACATATCTAGGTGCTTATTTCATATATTTATGAAAAGAAGCTGAAACAGAAGCCACTGTGTGTGGGGAGCTCATTCTGATGTCAGAGCACAAGGGAAATGCTCTTGATACAGGTGGGGCTAAGAGTTTCAGGTGACTCTTTCCATTAATGTATTGTTTCCAGTTGCTTAAAAACTTCAAACATTTTGACTATTTGTGCCAAAATTACCAGCCTGGACTAAGTTTATGTGCAGGGGAAGGAAAGTGTGAGGACCCAGAATGTTTCAACCAGCACTACTGATCTCTTTCTGAGGAAAAATATTGAGGTTTTCAGTCAAGGAATTAAGTTTCCTTTTAGACTTTCTACATTTCTGACTAAGTACATGCCATTTTTCTGTGGCAGATGGTTACAAGTGTAATGTGCACCCCAGCCCATGCATGGCCCACTACTACCCATCTTCTTAAAACACAACACATGTCCTAAGTGCCTCAAATGGGTACCAAATCCTGTCCCATGAAGCCATTTCTGAACCTCTTCTCCCAACTATGTGCAAGTATTTTATATTATTTCACTTTTCCAATTCTTTTGACCATGTGCTTGTTTAGTAAGCCTGTCTTTCAGAGGCTTAAACTTCCATGAAGTCAAAGTTTGTTGACTTCATGTTAATGTGTCTGCTGCTGAGGAGCAGGAATTAAACCAAAATGTACAAGGCAGAAATGTTGATTTTACCCCTGGCTACATGGAAAGTGCTCTCAGTGTCTGGGTCCATTTGTTCCAGCTGGTAGTGTACAGCATGTCATAAACTTTCAAAATACTGCTTATCAAACAGTTTTACGACACATATTAAAGCTGAAAAAAACCCAGAAACTCAATTCTAATTTATAAAAATGTGCAACTTGTAATGTAGTAGCTTGTTCATAAAAATTACTGCAGTAGAATATTCGTTAGATTCCTTTAAGTATAGTGTGGTCCAAGGAAGCTTTATTATGGGAACTGACAAGGATGGTTTTTAATGAGTTACAATCTGGTAATCTGAATATTTTTTCCTAAGTTGCTCTCTTCTAATTAGAGCTTAAAGATTTCTCATGTAAACTGTCTCTGTTCTGTCTAAATAGAAACTTTGTGAGATTGTGACAATCATCTCTAGATCTCGTTTTCTCAAAAGGCTTTTTGCACACAGCTACATCAATGCGTTTCGGAAGTTTTTATGATTTGCTACCTGAATTATTTCAAAGTTTCCTGGTTTGTTTTGCCCCCTTCTGAGGTTCCAGACGCTTCTGGGTTTCCCAGAAAGCTGAAGAGGGGGTTTGTGTGGCTCTGGTTCTGATGTACCACAAATGGTTCCTGTACCTGTGAAGGTGAACTCTGGGCTCTGCAGTTGGGGTTTTTTTCTCACTGGTCCCAGCCTTAGTTTGTCTGTACCAGCAGATTTTGTATTTATCTGTGCTCAGTTCTCATTTTATTTATATCCCTATCCCCCAGCCAAGTGCCTTGCAGAGGCACATTAGGTGATAATGTCATCTGTTATGTGGAAATTTCTCTTTCTGCAGAACTCTGTTCTGTTTCTAAAAGCTCTCTACATGTCAGAACTCTTCTAAATAGTATAAATTTATTCTCTTTTGAGTAATTCAAACCTAATTTGTGAGCCCTTCGGGAGCCGAACCACTGAAGAATTATAAATGTGTTGCACTTTCAATTATTTATAATACTATGCATGTTATAATATTCACATCAATGGAACTAAGCAGATGATACATGCTGAAGCATCAAATGGAGTTTTTCCTGAACTTTGACCACCTGCTCACACTCCCTTTAAGAGCTGCATCTCGAGATTATTTGCAGCCCTGAAAACCTGTGAAGAGTTTAAAAGCAGCTGGCATATTTGCCTGGTTAAAAAAACAGCTTCTAAAGCAACACTCCTTCTCTCCATATGTCTCTCTGCTACGATGGCTGAATATTGCACTCAGCTTTCTTGTATTTCCTGGGAATCCTCTAAAGCAAAAAATGGAAACAGACTACTGAGAAGGAGTAGTGTCCATGGCTGCATTCATACAAATAAACACAATCTAGGTGTGTGCACTCATCCTGAGCAGCCTGAGGTGTGTGCCTGTCCCACCTCCAGATTAAATAAGTAAGATTACTTCCTTGCAGGCGTATTTGCCAAACTGCAGCTACAGGAAAGAGGTCACAGGATAAGCAGAGCTGGAAGGGATCAAGGATCACTGAGTCCAGCTCCTGGCCCTGCACAGCACCATTTGTGTGTTCGTGTCTGTCAGCTCTCTTTGAGACTCAGGCAGACACAAACTGCTGTAAGGGAAAACTTTCTCTTTGAGCTTTGTGTGTGTCTATTCTGTGGGAAGAGAGCAAGGGGTTATGAACATCAGTTTCCTCTGCTGCGTTCAGAGTTATTCCCTGAAACTGATTATTTTTGTCTCTCATGCATCAACACGAGCTACGTGGCATCTCAACACTCGTTACCTTGTTCTATCCTGCTAGAGGCTTACTCAGAAGTGACCCTTGGGGTCAGACGTAAAACAAACACAAGGGCCACCAAGGCTTTGCTTCAAACAGTTGCCCTTCCCCTTCCACAGAAAAACTGCAGTTCTAGCAGCTCACTCTGACTCAGATGATTTGGCTACAAGCAATTCCCCTGCACGCATGGCCTTTTTCACAGAAAATAAAGAAAATATTTAAGTAACTTGCTCTCCTAACAAGGTTCCAGATGTGGAAGCGACAGGAGCTATTTGATTTTTGCTTCCTCTCGGTGCTGTGCTTCAGGCCAGCCTATTTCATTCCTATCTCTAGGGTTACAGAAGGAGTGTCTGTAGGTAGATGTTGCAGTACTGACGTTTTAGGCAATCAATAGATACCAGAAAGGTAAACAGATCTCGTACCACAACCTCTCTGTATTCTTTTCATTGACCTGTACTTAGTTTTGCTTCTGCTTATCGAGGGGCTGCTTTCTTTGCTGCTGCAAGCTCAGAATTACCTGAAAAGAATGCATATCCACCTCCTACCTCAGACCAAGAGAAGCTTGGAAAATTATGATTTATTTTCTTCCCCCTAAAATTTGCCTAACAGGGTGAAAATGGGAAAGAGGATGGGCAAGCCTTTATCTCTGAATGCAGCAGCTAAAAGCCTCGATGCTCAGCAGAATTAGTGGAAGGGAAACAAATGGTTTGGACTGCCCTGCCTACCTTCCCCTCCCCATACAACAAGGAAAAGCTCTAAAAATGGCCTGAGCTGCAAAAGGCCTTGCAGGAGGGGAAAGCTCAGACCCCTGCCTGTCTTGTTCTGGCAGCCCTGGCTGAAAGGATCCCTGCTGTGTGTGAATACTGCCCCAGCACACCGCAATTATCTCCCGATTGCCACCCTCCTCCCCACCAGAAAAGCTGTGAGAACAAAGAATACCTGTCCTGGCACAGTACTACATGGTCCAGCTCAAGTTCTCCTTTATGCTAATTTTACCAATTAGTTCCCTTTACAATCCAAGGCCCTTTTCAGCCTTCAGAGTATTCAATCTCTGAACATTAAGTGCAGGTAAATTTGACTGATTTGTCAATTGTTTATCTTATTGTCCGCCGTGGGGAGCAGGGGGTGTCTGTACTGTTTTATACCCTGAGGATATTTGTACTGAAAAAACAAAACACCCTCTCCCACCAATCCCTTTAATGAAAGAAAGCAGAAAACATGTCTGACTCCACTAAATTTATAATAACATAGAAGTATTTTATCTCTGTTTGATAGCAAATATGTAAGGTCTACTATCACAGGGGCCTAACAGCAAGGGAGGATTAGCTATAAAGGATGTATATAACAAGATGAGGAAAACTTCTCTAAAGCAGAAAGGTGGGGGCACTGGTAGGATAGCACAAGAGACTGTAGCTTTTGGGAGGCTTTTTAGTTAAAAACATTAAGTGGTGAAGGACTTCTATTTGGAAATTTGATCTTTGATGTGAGAGAGCGTTTCAGAGCCTCAACCTTCCCCTATCAAGGTTATCTTCAGGCCAGAAACTTGGACATGCAGCAGCAGAAGTGCAAATTAAGTACAGGGTTAAGCTTTTGGCATTAACACCTTGCTGAAAGTCAGGTGGAGACCTGACATGGATGTTAGGTATGGAGGATAAGGCAAAGTCAGCCGAAGCTGCTTCCTTACATGGCTAAAAAATCATGGCTTGGAGGGATTTTACCCCTTTTTCAGACAGAACTAACCTCTTGTGACACATCAAGAACACTACTTATGTACTTCTGGGGGAAGAAACTTTGTCCCATGAACCTTGGCTTGAAAGAGGAAGGAGGGAGTCTGTCTCCACAGATGAAGGAGGAGACTTCAGAGAGGCTCTCACTGCAACCTGCTTGGAAGTGGAGAATGGGGTGACATTTTCCAAGAGATCACATGGAAAAATAATCATAACCAGAGCTGTGGCTGGATATATAATTGTAGCTTTTGTGTTTCATTATTCTGTGCACATAAATACATTCTTTAGAACGTCTTTTGGTTTGGATTTAAATCTTGAGATTTAAATTTCAAGCCTAAATCCTCTCATTTTTGCAAAGTTATGGCGCTTAAATGATGTTCTAAGGTATCTGTGCCATACACCGAACAGCAAGTGAAGCCTGTGAGAGCTCAGTAAGCCTGAAGATTTTCCTTCATGAAGTCGGACATGGGACTGAGATTACCTAGAGTGATTCACAGCCTCTTAGATGAGGATAATCAACAAACTTGGCAAGTAGCAACGGCAAGGTCTCGGTTTTGTTTAAATCGGGAGAAATTATAAAATCAGTGACGTGAGGGAAGAGTGTGATGTGGATATTGTAGTGACTTATACAGAGCTCTTGTGGAAATTATGTGAGAAGGTGTAAGAATTGGTATTGCAACTTTGGAAACCAAAAAATGAAGGATCCGAAACCTCTGGCTTCATGCCACTGCTGCCAGCACACAGCTTGCTCACCTGTGGCAGCGTGCAGTCCCTGGAGTGAGTAATCTGAGGGGTGTCAAACCCAGCTGTGCCTTGCCAGCCTGCCTGCACATCTGTCCTCCAGCTGTTGGATACAACAGGCAAGCTGGGGATGCAGGCTCTGAAAGCATCCCTGAGCTCTGTATCACAGAGATCATAAATACTGACTAACTGTCACTGGGCTTGGGGAGCTGAAAAGCTGCCTGCCCGTTTGGCAACAAACCCTCTCCTCTGAGAACATGGATCCTCTCGGGAGCGTGCTCAAGGTACCCAGGACTGTATGCTGTTTAATATAATGAAAAATAGTGTCTTGAGCACTTGACTTACACAAAACCTAAAGCAATAAAAAGAAAGAGAAGACGGTGAGACATTTGGAAGAAGTCTGGCGTGTTCAGGAAGAAGAGGGGTGGGTTTGAAGGAAAAGCTGCTGAGCACCATCTTTTCCCTTGGCTCTCCCACAGCAGCCAGTATGATCTACACCTCCCCATTACCTTATCCTTTATCCAGTATAAGCAGAATATTGCATGTGGGGATGATTCAAGAGGTAAAGGATAATTTTTGGTGGAAAGGAGAAGTGAAATGACAGCTTGGAGTCTTCACCTGTTGTGCAAGATTATTATGAAAAAAATTGGGAAAATAAGTGAGGTATTAAACTATAAGATTTTCCCTTGCTGCAGGCTATCGTTTGTAGTCTTCAAATTTTCTTTAAATCTTCTTTGTGTCATAGATTAGTTCAATGCAGATAGCAAGTGCATACTGTGCTCTTCATCCATTAACAGTCTCATTTATTCAGATACCACTTTTGAAAAGCCCTCAGGAACATATATAAATATATATATACTGCTTGTTTAAGGGGAGGCTGATAGATACTGACTCTAATTTAGCTTAATCACTTCCTGCTCCATATTCCTAAGAAACCTCTCATGATTAAATAGCTAGGAATGACAGGTGGGACTGTATTTATTTAAAAAGAGACTCTTAAATGAATGCTGGGTTTTTACACAGAGGAAGTGAGGCCTTCAATTTTATCGTTTCAACTTCTAATGAAAGCAGCACTAACAACACTGCACAGTGACAGGCTTGTGCTGGCTTTTCCCTTCCCATTGCATGTCATAAAAGAAACTGCTGAAGTTAGGTCAAACTGCTGTATCAAATATGAATTTTCATTTGGTGCATGCTTCAATTCAGTGCAAAAATGTTTCCAAGGCAGTAAGAGTGCTCAAGTCTGCACATATGCCTCTGAGCACACAAAGCCAAAAAACAAACTTTGGAAATATCACCTTTAAATGAATGGAAGGTCCATCTCCTATTGCTTTAGCCCAGAAAGACCAGATCTCCCACCTCTTTTTTTGAGCTGTCATAATAAAAGTAAATAGCAAAACCTTAAACAGAGTCCTGGAAGGTCTCTTGGACAATGCAAAAGGGCAGGTGAAGGATGGATTTTTAAGCCTTCCTATAGAAGAATTACAGTGGACAGAGTCCAGCTGACCCTGTGAAGGGTCAGAAAATGAACCTTGATTGCCCAAGTCCCAGCACAGTACCTCTATCAGACCATTATCATCAGCTGCCATTCAAGGTGGATTTCCTGCAAGTTTACAGTTTGTTTCCAGGGGAGATAAAGCCCTGTGTTATTCTTGACAGGTGTTCTTAAGTTAGTATCAAACGAATATACCCTTTTGGACACGGAAGGGTGGGTTCAGCAGTTCCTTCATAAGGATTCAGCCTGAGAGTGGTTTTGGTGGAGACTTGGTTTGAGGAGGAAGTGACTTTCTGGATGATGGACCCAATTCTGGACATGAGTGGAGCTTTAAAGTAATGGATTTTCTCTGCCTTCTCACTGAAGAAGAACAGTGAACAATCAGCCTTTTCGTAGCAATGCTAAGATTTCATTCATCTGGACTTTTGTTAGGGGGCCCTTCTGAATCCATACAGAGCAGAGGCTATAGCACTTTTTTCTGGGGATCCCTGACTCTATCAAGCCTGGTAAATTCCATCTGTACTAGGACATTGCTAGGAAAATCAGAGACAGCTTTTAGTGATGGACTAAGCTTTCTGAGTTAGCTGTTAGCTGACTTAATCCAGCCATGCCCTTTCTCACCAGAACAAATGAGGATTCTAGGAAAATACCTGTTGGTTGCTTGTGTCTATAGATGACATGGTCAACCTGTAGCTATTATAAATGTTGACAATGTTTTCAGAATTATCCCCTATGATCTAATACAGGCTTGCACGTGAAAAATATTGGGGGTACGTAATCACTGATAGGACACCTGAATTCTCTATGATCAGACTGGCCTTGGCAAACTGTGTTTCTGTCAGTTGGCTTTAGCTGCTCCTGGCACTTCAGATTCAGAGATAGGTGTTGAAAATGGATTTATTGTACTGGGTACCAGCAGTCTGAATAACTAATACAGAGAAAATTAACTGCTGGTTGTAGCTAAGTTTCTCAGTGCAATTGCACTAACTTGGATGTATTCCTGACAAGGATTGAAATTAGTGTTTTATGATATAAACGTTCACTCACCAAGCAGAGCTTCACTCACTATATTTGAGCTCCATATACACTACTCAGACATCTGCACCCAGAAGTGAATAAGTCTTTTAACCTCTGTTCTCAAGGTAAGTATTTCTCAACAGCCTTTTCTTTTTGTTCATGTTATTTACTTCAAATGCCTTGACCACACGTATGCTGCAGAGTGGTTAGGCTGAAAATAAGCTACACGGATTTTTCTCAATCTTCAGTCTTACCCATTTATCAGTTCTAGCAATGCTGGGATAAAATGATGATCAGATGGCTGAAATAGCTCTCCTGTGAGGAAAGGCTGAGAGAGATGGGTTGGTCAGCCTGGAGAAGAGAAGGTTTGCAGCCGCCTTACAATACGTGGAGGGAGCCTGCAAAAAAACCTGGAGGGTGATTTTTTATAAGGCATAGGAGTAGGGGAAATGGATTGAAGTGAAAGACAGCAGGTTTAGATTAGGTATTAGGTATTAGTCAAAGAAATACAGGAGAGATTACGTAGTTTAAAACTCTCATCAGGCAAACATTGCATCTAGAGGTCCTGGCAATACCAGAGTGAAATGGGAAAGCAAGATATAAACCTGCTGTGCTCCAGAACCACATATTTAGGCTTTGAAAAACAGGCATCTTTTTAAGATCCTCTTACATATTTATCTTCATTATGCGCAGCCTTTCTTGAAGCGTACTTAAGGGTTAATGCTTAAAATGCCCCTTCCTGTTGTGTGCTTGGGAGAAGCTCTTCTGCTCCCAGAGTTCCTGATTGGATCGATTGTCAAAATTCCCATGAGCTGATGAGCTGTGACCCATTTCTTGGTTTAAAAAACAAACGTATCCTGTACTTTTCGACACTGGTGTTTTTAAAATTGCATGGAATTTTAGACAGCAGGGGTTGTTGAGTGATGTCATTGGGATGTCCAGGCTCTCCCTTGGAACTGTCACCCTGTGTTGCTGTGCTGCGTGGTGACGTGCATATTAGAGCTGCCTTTTCTCTCTGTCTCAGCACTGTAAACCCGATGCCTGTTTTTTTCTGCTGCCTATCATTTAACATCAGCAAGAAGAAGAAGAAGAAGAAGAAAGAAGACTGCAACTCCCCCACACATCCACCCCCACAAATTCACAACTGGGCTCGGAGCTGTGTGAAGAAAAACTGACAGGCTGCAATTCTGGATTCAAAAATCTTCGTAAAGCTCTCCTGTAATTCCTGTGTAGAAAGGGGTCGTGTGCTAAATATAAACCCTTTCAGACAACCTCAGAAGGGAAACAGAGTGCTTGTAGCCACAGAAATTAAAACCATATGAACTGATACCAAGTGGTTTACATCAGTTCAACCTGGATTTGAGACATAATCTGGTTTTGAGTTGGAGTGGAGCTTTAGGTGACTCCAGAGGACATACAACACCTCACTTTTGGGGGGGTGAGGGTGGAGAAGGACTTTATTTCGGACTGTGTTACAGAAATGGCATCCAAGGGAACCTTCTCTCGCATGCTCGTTCAGAGCTGCAGTTCTGAATGTATGTGGAGCTTGGAATAAATGGATCAGTAGGCAGCCACTTTGAAACCCATTATTATTTGTTTTTCAGGCCCATCAGTGGTGACAACTGACTTGCTAACAGGTAATGCTATTCATAGACCTTCTTGTAGGTATAAATTGCTTAGCTCTAATTTTGTTCTTAGTTAGGGTGCTAATATTAAATACCTGGCAAACCATTTTCTTTTGTTTTGTCAGCAATTATTTAATGTGTAATACTCTAGCCAGTGATTGTTGCCAAAGAGAAGCCTTTTGACAGAATTTTGGAATTTGCATTAAAATTAAATGGGTTGAGTTGTTATTTTAGTGGCTTTTCATGGAAGCTTTAATACATGCCAAAAAAGAAAACTTCTAAGGCATATACAGAACAGTTGCTCGTATATAGATTTAATTTTTTTTAAATCTGACTGGCAAATTAATCTAGATTTTTCTGTCAGCATGCCATCTGCATGATCTCAAATTCTTCTGTCTTTTCAGAAAAAAAACTCTGTAAATTGTCACTTCCATAGGATTTCTACTGTAATGTATTTCTAATCCACACAATTATATTATGTATATTTAAGAAACTGCTGGTAGTTTAAGACGTACTCTTCAGAAAACAACAGAAATCAACATGCAAGGTGACAAATTTCCAGCCTGACAGAACAGAAAATGTTGACAGGTTAGAGTTCGTTAAAGAGGAATATTCAGAATACCAAATGTGAGCTGTTACAGCACTTTAGGTCCCAGAGGAGCAGAACTCAGTTGACAGCAAAAGGACTGCATAGACAAATGCAGCTTACAGTTTGCCTGCAGAGAGCTCTGGCAGGGTGTCAGGCAGGAAGGTGACCCCCTCCTGCCACTCGGCCGAGCGGGAGGATGGTCAGGCTGCGGGTGATGGGAAATGGGCACCTTTGCCATGTCACCGTGTCGTGCCTCCTCCAAACCAGACCAACGCCTCCCCAGTTTCTGAAGGGACTTGTTCCTGCAGGTGACAGTCGTATTCTGCATGAGCAGTAAGCAGGCACAATTGTTCAGTGAAATGTCTTTTTGTCTTTGTTGATGGAAATTATTCACTTTGTGCTTTGAGAGCTTCTTCATTCTGCGGCGTAGGGACATATCTGAATATTATTTACTGTCTAAATAATTCTGGACAAAGGATGTTTAAGGCAAAACCATTATTTTTGATCCAAATTACCTTGTGAAAGAGCAGACTGTTTTATTGAACTGCTTGGGGCACCCAGGATCATTTCTATACCTAGGTTGCAAATATTAAATCCTTTTTCTCAGCTGAACTACTCCCTGACTTGATGACAGCCAGATCAATTGCAAGCAGGTTCTTCTAACTTCCAACCACCTGGCTGTGAAGATGAAAAAAGAAAAATCATTATTGTGACAGCTGCATTAGTAAGATAACTCATAGCATGGACTCATTATGCCTTCTGAGTGTTACAGATATAAAGGCAAGGCCATTGTAAAAGTTTCTTTAGGCTTGGAGTTTTAGACAATTAAAAATGTGGGTGCATTAGTCATGTGGCCTCTGTAAGGCTGTGAGGGACAGGCTAAATATGAAATCTGCATCCCATTTTGTCTCCTTTGGACCTGCTCATTCCCCATTTGGATATCATGGCAGTTCGTGAGCCAAGGTTGATGGCTGTGGGAAGAGGTAACTTTTGTCTGAGGTGGACAGCAGGAGGAGTGCAGCAGTGGGGCTGAGGAACTGAAAATCTCTGGCTTGTCCTGAGCCTCTCAGAGGGCTGCAGGGATGACAACATTGAACCCCGTGAGTAAAATCAAGTTCAGTAACTGCTGGGTTGAAGCTGTTGTTCAACATCTCAAGCTGTCCTTTCCTGTGGAAAGCCTTTACTTTCTGTGTGTCCAGTTCTTGCCCTCAGTAGGTGACGTGCTTGAACAATTAAAAGCAAGCAGAAATAGTGCAGTAACACCAGTGAAAACAAAATCCCCCCTCCCAGCCTTCCTGCCATACCAGCTGAGCAAACTGAATCGTGCCAGCTTTGAGACTGGTGCTTCCTCCTGCTCATCCTTGGAGGCATTGGTGAACAGGCCTGGCCAGGAATCTGTGTGCCCTTACTGGGGAGTCCAGGAACACAGGCTGGGAAATCATTGGTTTAGTGATGCAGGAAGTGGTTAGTTGGTGACATGTAATTCAGCTCCGTGAGAAAATACTTATGGTTTAGAAAATACGTTTCCATTTCTGTGTCAGCATTAATCTATCTTGTTTTTCCATGATGATGAGACAATTTGCTAGTTTATCCTGAAAGCAAATGGTCTTGCACAACTCTAGCCAGGGAGAAAATATTATTCTTGAATCAGGACTTTTTGGGATTGAATCCTTTCTTGTGCTTGATGATGATTTTTCTTATCAGTGGCTGAGGATCCCTTACCTGCCTTCTGCAGGTAGTGCAATCACTTAAATATTGAAGCTACCACTGACCAAAACCATTCCACTGCCTCTTGTCTTCATTAATTTTCCTATAACTCCGTGCTCCTGTGCTGAGAGAGGCTGTAAGGGTTATTGCTATGCTCTGCTTGTAGCTTCAGAAGCCTGATTTAAGAACCATGACACCATTAGAGCAGCTGCCCGAATAACAGCACAACAACCACTGCAGTTCCTGCAGGAGGGTGTTTCTTCACTGCAGCGCAATGAAATGTAAATCTGGGGGGAAATATTTTAAAATCAGAGGTTGTTTGACATTTTCATGGTGGTACATGTTTTTGAATGGGTTTATAATTGTTCCTCATATAGGGTTTTTTTTTTTTTCTGCTATCATTTTAAGTGAAAGTTTGGGAACAAGTGAATAATGCTTCTACCATAACATATTTCTGGCTGGATGGGTTGTTTTCAGAGATCTTAGACTCCATGACCTGATCTAAACTTATGCTGTTGTGCTAACTTTTACTGAGGTATCCTACAGCACAGGGGGCTAGCCTAGTTTTTGATGTGTTTCTCTGTCTGGATTATAATCTGACTGAAATCCAAGGAACTGCGCAATGAGCAAGCACACAGCAAAGGACAGTGAAGGTAGACAGAGTTGGACCAGAGGGTTAGGAAAAGTGTACAAGAACAGCACCTGCGAAATGCTAATAAACTTTTCATATACCTGTTTTTCTAAAGTTGACCAGCACTAAAAATGTATGCTTTAAAGGGTTTTAGACTATTACCAAAGGTCTAGATAATAGCTGCTTGATAAAACCATGAGTTGCAGTAACATTTCAGCCCATTAAACCTTAGGGCTGCCTTATCCTCAGAAAGAAAAATGTCTTGCAGAGTTTTAGAGAACTTAATATCCAGCAGGAAGAGCCCTTCAAAAAAGATTAAGGAGACAGGAATTTTAAACAACAACTTTGTTGTGATCTTACTGATACCACAGTACTTTGCAGACCAGGAACTAAGGTGTCTGAGGAGGAGAAAATAACATTCAGTATATATTTATCCCCGTATTCTCTGGGCGTCAAGATGCTTTAATAGGATTTGAACACGTAGAGGACTGGGTAGTGGAAAGCAATTTAATGTGTATTTCATGTAGGAAGTATGTGACGCTTTAGATCTGATAATCCACCAGAACAAAAGGGCTTTTAGAGACCATGGGCTGAAAAAGGCTGGGAAATCTGCCTGATTATCTTCCAAACTGTCCTGAACCTAAACACAGCAATCTTGGCTAGATCTGAGCGGAATAGGAGCTAAAGTTGCTGAAGCATATTAGTCTTGGTAAAGCACTGGGAAACAAGGGACATTGTGTTTTCCAATAAAGATTCTGTCTTTGTCCCTTCTCCTCCCCAAGTGCCTAAATTTAGACTCTGAAATGCATCCCTGAGAACAGAAATAAAAATTGACGGTTGTTTGCATGGGAAGGTCTCATTGATTTTGGTGTATTCAGTGTCACCCTGTGCCATTAAACAGAGGCCATTTTGAGGTACATGACTACACAATTTCGAGTTTGCATATAATTGGTGTAAATTTCAGTGGCTGAGGAAAAGTGTTATTTGAAATGAGCAGTAGCTTTACCAGGAGTGCTTAGAAAATGTTGACTTCTTGGCTACCCAGAAGAAAGCATTTTGAAGATTGCTAATATATGGGAAAGTTCAAAGAATTTGATATATGCTGATGAAGAAAAGAGGCTTCAGACTGTGCCCTTGTAGGCTCGGTGGAAAGTAACATCTTTGGGACTAAAGGAATTGCAGAACCTGTTTTCAGTGTTCAGCTGATGCCTGAGGTGGCCACCTGAAAAACAGAGACTAGACAGGAACAAGGGAATAAAGGTAGGTATTTAATTGAAGGGCCTTCAAAGGTACCCCCTGGGCAGGCCAGAGACTACTCCCAAGATGGACCCCGGGTCACAAGTTCTTCACACCTTTATAAGTTTGGTTCATTTGCATATCAGGGTTAATTCTCCGATTAAAACTTCAGTTAATGATGTAATTTCCCCAACCTTACCCCCCTTCTAAGATTTTGGTTTACATCTTTTGGGCCTAGGACAGTCTGGGTGTCCTTGCAGAGCAAGCTTGGAGAGGCTTTGTTACATCTAACTGGCACGAGAGAACAGCAGCTAACAGGCTACAAGAAACTGCAGAGTTACACACTAGGCAGTACAGGATTTGAAAATATGAAAGTTAAAACCAGCTCAGGGGGATGCAGGGAGCTGGAAGTGGTTGCAACTTTCAGGTACTGGCAGTGTGAGACAATGGATAGCAGAGGCAATAAGGGTCATGTAAAAAGAAGAGAAGCAGCTGGAAAATGCATTTTTGGGCAGTGGCTGAATAGCTGTGTAGCACAGGTATGGAAAATGGTTTACAGAACAAGTATATGGAAGACTAAATATAGAAAGGAGATGAGATTAATGTTCTGGAAACCAGCTGCAGATGATGTGATGTGCTCTGGACACTCTGTTCTCTGTTCTTGTATCATCCCCCTGGTATCCAGGCACTTAACTGGCAGATGACTCACTGTGTCTTTGTGCTGCAGCTTGCTTCTCAATTAGATAAAGGTAATTCTTTCCACTTTTGGAGTGATGCTGGAAAGGTCTGATCTATAAAGTGCTTTGAAGATACACTAACATTCACAGAGCCTCTGAAGCCTAGGTTTTAATTGTGGAGCTGCAGATAATTTTAGTATGTTATTGCAGCAACAAAAATGTCTAAGTGCAGTAATTCTAGTGCATGCTACGTTATTTTTGATGCTCCAGATACCTGAGATGATATGGAGGCTGGATAAACTGCTAACATAATACCAATGGCTTCACTCACACTTGTTCCACAATGGGGCTCAAAACATTTTTCTGGTTGGGAATTAACTTTCTTCGTTTCCAGTGCAGCTTTCTGAATGCTCTGAAGATAACTTATTTTTTTTAGCTGGTGTGCCGCATAAAACTTCAAGGTTAACTTTGCTCTGAGTAACAAACAGTGACGTAAAATGGTTCCAAGTGAAACACAAATTCAAAACATCACCATTTCATCCAGGACTGCAGAGCTCACACATCACTTCAAGTGTCATGTCAGAAAAGGTTTGTCCACAGCTCTCAGCCCGTGGCCGTATCAGATCTCATGGTGATTCATCTCAGCTTTACTGACATTTTGATGTTGTCATTGGTGCAGATGGGTGTTGCCAGTGAAAAATCCACTAAATCCAGAGAAATCCTGGTAAATACGGGTTTTATTGACCTCACCCATGCTTGTGTTTAACCTGCACAAGGTGACTTTTCTAACCAAGCAAAAGGTTGTCTTTAAACCAGTTAGAGACAAGTTTAAAAATCCAGTGAATCACTAATGTTTTCTGAAACTACATTTATCAGCTGTCTGTACACCTGGTTTCTATCCAAAACAAATGCAAAATCAAAGTAAGTGAGTGGGACTGCTTGGAGAAACCCCACCCCCTTTTTACAAGAACCATTTCATTGTGCTTCTCTCTGACTTCTAGTGGTTGTGTGAAAGCACAAGTTCTCCAAACAAAATGTATGAAGCTTGAGACCTTTCTAACATAAAGGCACTCTTCCTAGTCTTCATTCCCTTCCTGCTCAAACGTCTCTCACTGCCTGTTTTACCAGTTTCATCTTTCCCGGAGAAAATGATGCACAATTCTTCATCTTTTTCAGTTGAAATGGAGTTAACTCTCAAATTCTTACTTGATGGTTTCCAGTATTGCTTCACTTACATGAAAAATAACAGCCAAGTGGTGGTGTTGCCTTTTTTGGCCCTAAGTGCTGGGATGGAAGCCTCAGTGAATTTGCTGGAGTACCTTTAAAGAGAAGGTTTGTCCCTTCCAATTTCTCTGGTTAGTTACTAGGTCTAAACATCAGGAACAGCCTCAAATCTCCTCACTTGTTTGGCAAAGAAAAAGGAAAAAAAACCCCATAGACGCATCTTAGCTGTTAGAATGTGACACTTAAAGCAAGTTCAGATACCCAAGCACTAGAGTAGATTATTAGGCAGATGCTGCTAAATGTGATTTTATTGCTAATGTAGAAAGACCCTGTTCAAAAAAGAACTGTCCATCTTTGTAGACTAGTCCTAAGTCTTCTAAAAATCCTTAAAAATATTACTGGATATTTAGATTTTTTTCCCCCTATCTTACAGATTTCTTAAAGGTGATCTGAAAAATAATTCTGGAGGGATTTGTATTTCAAATGGCTTTTTCTCATTTTAGTGTAGTGTTGTGAGCTTAGAGCCTTTCTGATACTCCCTCCTCCTAAGATTTCTTGTTAATTAGATTAAATCAGCATGCAGATTCCTCTTACATGACTTGTCTACTCCAGCATTCAGACTCTGAGGCAGATAAAATTCCTAAAAACAGCTAAGAGCCTTGATCTCATCTTTAGTGTATGCTGCTCTCATCTGTGACCTTTTTCATATACTCAAACCCTTTCCTTTTGCTCTCTGTATGTGCATGCACTGAATAGAAAACAATAAATCAGATCTCAAATGTCACGTTATCAATTTAAGGCAGGATCTCATCCTTTAATGTAGAGAGTGAATCCTTTTCTGTTGCGTAACAGGTAAGTTAAAATAAGCAGCCCGTGTCTGAAGATATGTGGTACAAACATGGCACTCAGCTTTCCGCTCTTTATCTTTCGGCTCCATCTATCAGAATTACTCTCTCATCAAACAAATGAGGCTTTTATGGATATTAGCAGGAGATGTGCATCTGCTATAAGCCGTGTAGGGTCACCTGATTTGATTACTGTGTTGAGTAATGCTTACATGATCTTATTACCTAAATATGCTGTGTCCTTTTTCCTGCACACATACGGTAGCAGCCCGTTCTGGTCCTGGCATTTATGTACAACACGCTGTAGATAAATGATTTAAATAGTATAGAGTGGCTCATTTAAGCAGGACCATTCTTCAGACACTTAAATAAGTGTTAAGTACAGTGCTTCTGGGTGTGCCTGTGAATTGCACTTTCCCATATTACATTTGATCCATATTACAGAACATGGATCAAAGCTGTTCAAATACTGACAAAGTCTAGAATAATGGTCTTAGTTTGCTAAAAGGTGACTTTCTCATCGAATTTTGTTTAAGTGAATCATCTTTCATCCCTTTCAGTGGCTTCTTGACTGTTATACAGCAACCACCCTTATAATGAGAGTCATTTTAGTCCATATGTTAAATCAAAGCAGTTGGATTATTTCATTTCAAAGCCATTTAATTCCGGAGTTTCAGTAAATTGATATAACTCAAAAAATCCCATCTCCTTGCCCACTAAGGCAAAGTTTTTCACCAGTTCACTAAATATTATCCACCAGCCTACCTGATTTGGTACAAGCTCTTAGTGAGATAGCTCCACTGAAATTTAGCAAACTCAATTTTTAACAAAACACATATTTTTCCAAATAGTAAAATAATAAGCACTAAAACACCTACCTTTTGAAATGCAGTCTGAAGCCTGCATTGCAGTGACACAGTACCTCACCCCTAGGAAGTTTTCTAGAGGTGTTGGACACAAGATGATGACAAAGAAGAAGTGTTTTTTAATATTTAGCACAGACTGCATCTTGCACCATCTCTTTGCAGCAGCAGATCCCATCCCATATGAAATACCCGGCTGTGAATGATTTTGGACACAATACTTGGAGTGTTTTTCTCCACCTCAAACACTCCCTTCCTGTCTGTGACAATTTCTCTTGACAAAGCCACAGGATTACCTGCCTTGCCAGTAACTGAGGTTTAAGGAATGGGGTATGCTGCACTTAAAAGGGGGAAGATTTAGGACTGTAAATCGCTGCCAGTGAAATGCCTTGGTGGTAAACAGGAGTTAAATGTCTGCTGCAGTTTGTTCAACAGCTGTACTGTATGACAGGCTTACACTGCAAACAGTAATATTTGTGTCCACATATATTATATAATATTCTGTGCCATCAATAGCCTGCCTGAAAGGGGATTTAAAGGTTTCGTAACCTACAGATTTGCCAGTTTGTTATCCTAAAGGAAATGTCTCATTCCCTGTTACTAGGTCATTAATTCAATGTGTAATTGGCATATATAAGTACTCTAAATTCCTTCTCTATTAACTGAAAGCAAAAAATTAAATTGAAGCCTTTAACTGATGCCCAGCATCTTGATGAGAGTGGTGAAGCCAGGCTGCTCCAGTACATTAAGAAAATCCACGTTCTCCAACTTTCCTTTTTCTCTTTCTGAACTGTGCAGCATGCCTTGGAATCCCAAGATAAGGAAAATAGTCCTGTGCGTAAGGAAGATGCCTACTGGAATTGCACTGTCCAGCTGGGCTTGGGTTTTCCCTCCACACTTGCAGAGGTCTAAAAGTACGTGAGGATTGTAGATTTAGGAGCAATGCCTAGAGTATTTACTCCAGGTAAGTATTTGGATGCTGAAAAAAATATTCCCTAGCCTCAGGCCAAACACTGAGGGGCCAAGAAGTGTGAAAAACAACTTCTCTCTTCTGGTGGTAGTGAAGAGGTGCTAATGGAGGAACACATTACACAGGGAAGTCCACTACGAGCAAGGCAAAGGAATAGAAGCACCTTCAGACTTCTGCTTTTTCCACGTGGTATTATGTTAGAAATATCTACCCCAAGTGGAATACAGACTGTAAAAATTCCAGTAGCTGCCACCTAACTGATATTTGCCAGTAGTGAATTTCGACAGAAAAAGAGGGTAGGAAAACACCAGTGGAAACCCATTGCTTTCACTAGAGTGAACTGCTGCTACTTTTTAATTTCTGACTCATAAAATTAATTTTATTAAATTTATTCCCATACCTCTATGATTATTTGAATCTGATTGTTTCCTGGAAAAAAAAAAGAATCACAAATTTCTTCCCCCTTTGATTGTGTCTGGTGGCTGCTTCACACACACTTTTGAGAATAAGTTGTGAAGGGCTTTTAGGTGGGAAGAAACTTCTCAGCATTATGCATTTAAGGTTTGGGGTTTTTTATCAATTCCAATGCAACAACAGCTCTCTTCCCCTCTTACTTGTAGTCTATTTGTGTGGAGTTACGCAACTCAAATTTCAATTTTTATGAGTTCTACTTCTCTGCCCCCTATTTATCTGGCATAACATCATGCTTTTAGAAAGCTGATCTTTCATGGTTTCACCAAAAGCAGTTGGGCTCTAATAGCTAACTCTTTGCTAGTAATATTGTTTTACCATTCTGGGAAGTCCAATATTGTGGTGAGAAAGCATGGAAAGTTCAGTAGCTAATCCATGAAACCCTTGAATAATTCATTGCAGATAAACCCTTTAAACTCCCATTTTAAGTTGTTAATGATGATGAGTAGTTCATTCTGAAGACCTCTGTTTCTTGTGTCTAATATAAAGCACAAGTAGGCTAAACTCACTGCAGTCATGTTTCATCTGTAAAATTATTTCACTTACAGGAAAATGATTTTTTCTTATCTTCCAGTCTCTTTTCATCCACTTCAGAAAGTACTAGATGTTTAAGAGTCACTACTGCTTTTACCATCCTACATGGGTATGTTACTGAAAAAAGACATTTGACTGAAGGATATTCACAGGATTTAATTGGAAAAGGCAGTAGTATATGAAGTGCTTTCCTCATGATACTTCTGTTTTCCTCAAATAAGCTCTTCTAAAATACTATGAACATAAAAATCCAGCTCTGGGAAATACAGGATTCTTTTCCTGCAGAGATCAGAAATAAGCGCCAAGTAAATTTCTCAAAATTCTTGTTCAAAGAGAAACCTCCCTGCTAAAGGAATGAGGACTACAATATGGCCCTCAAATACAGAGAGCTCCAGGGTTCAAGGAAATTAGTAACCCCTTCTCCCTGGTGCTGTTTGCAACTCTGTGTGGGGAATAAATGGAAAATTATATTTGTATGATTTATTAATTACTGATAGACAGAAGTGGTCCTTCAGCATCCTCAGCAGTGGACATAGGAGAGGTAAAGTTTTAATGAAGTAGAACTGGGTTTTAGCAAATTGCTGGAAAATTATTTTTTTTAAATTCATCCTGGAATGTGTTAAGCTTTTAACTATACTTTCCAAAATATCGGAGTGAGGTGTCCAGGGTGATAGTCACAGAAATGCTGGAGCAATGCAAGTGTTTATCCACAGCTCTGCTTCATAGCCTAGAGCTTGTGCTTTGCTCAGCTGCATTACAGAACCCGTGCTCTCCCAGCATGGAATGCCCTAATAAACAATAAATCCTATCTCGAAAGTTAAATCTGTTGCTGTTCTTGTAACTGAGAATAATTCAGAGTGAAAGACAACTCACAAGGCCTGCAGTCCAAACTCCTGCTCAAAACACTGTCAGAACGCTTTGGAGCTTAATCCAGTCAGATCTTGAAAGTCTACAAAGACTGCACAGTCTAAAGATTATACGAGTAATTGCTTTTGGTTGGTAAGGGACTGAAATTTGGGTGACTCAACCACAAGAAAAGGTCTTAACGTTCTGATCAGGAAGTTATCCTAATACTTTAAGGGTAACACTTGTAGACATTTGCCATATAAAGCGAAGCAGTTGTGTAAAGAGGGCCTAAGTTAGACCTCTCCTCTGCAGAGACAGAAAAACAGATGCTGGTCCTGAAGAGAGTGGAAGGCCATGAATAACAAGGGAGTGCCAGCTGGAGAGGTGCATACTCCAGCATTTTTAGGGTGTATTTTAAACAACTTTCTACCCTCTCCTCTGCTCTTAAAAGTGCTCACAGGAATCTGTTTGAAAGGAACACTACATTGTGTGAAAACACTTCTCCAGCATGGCCCAGTAAGAAATAAAATAAATATTTCAGCACTTCTGCAAAGTGAATTTCAGGTAACTGTGGGTTGTGTTTGGGAGGCTGAAAATAATCAACAACAGGCAGGGCAAGTGGAGCCCAGGCTCTGGGGTTTATCAGAGGTGAGCTGCCTTCAGGAACTCTCTGGCCACCCGCTGCTCACAGCTTGCAGAGGTCATGGCTCGTCTCCGGAATGTGCTGCGGGATTAGCTGAGGGGTTACAGTGCAAAAGCAGTGTGCACACTAAAGAAACGTGGCTATGTGCATTAACTTCACAGTTCCTCATCTTTATGTTATCACAGGTGGTTTTGTTGATTTGATTTCTGCTTTAAGCGGGTTTCTGTGAGAAGCAAACTTTGTTTCCAGAATCATTTAAACTTCTGCAGGGCTTTATTTCATAATCTTTTTATCCCTCAAACACCCCTATGACATTTTAAAGGCCCAAGGATTTATCTTTAATAATTAAGGCTATTACAATCTGAATTTTCTAATGATAAAATCAAACTTCTTTCTGACAGACATCCCTGTGACAAATCGTTCTACACAGGATGATGTAGAGAACAGTCAGAAGGAAGAGATGTCATGAGGGAACTGGCCAGGCTCTACCAGGCTACTTGGCTTTATTAAATGCTTGGTGTCATCAGGTGTCACTTAAGGTGTCATCTTTCTTCTATGTAGCACATTTTTATGGCAGCCATTACAAGTAATCACGAGGCAATTTACGGACACCCAGCTGGAAACTGGAGCTGCCCATAAAATAATTAGTATGGCAGGGGCTGATGACAAATGAAGCAGAAGGAAACATTTGGTTATTCATAAGTCAAATGATCCCTGAAAGACAGCAGTAAAAACAGGAGATGTTCTAAGACGATGTGAGGCTTCAGACAATGTGACTTAGCACATTTTGCAGTGAGAACATGGTTTATGAGCCCTTGGCTGTGTTTTGGCATGGGGCTGGGAGGCATCATCCAGCAGAGACCTGCTCTGCACTGCTGAAGGACAGAGCACTTTGGTGTCTCATCTCAGAGGACAGAATAAGAGAAGGATTTTTCCTCTCCCATCAGCATCTCACCTGTGTCACAAGTTAGCTGTGGGGGAAGGAGGACTGGCACCATTTGTATTTTATTTTGTACCATGCTGGTTTTTCTTATGTGAGTCCTTTGGCCCAGTCATGTCAAACTTTTATTTCATTCCGAATAACTCTCAGGTGGATGAGCTGTTCTAGAGTGTGGTTTGAAACAGGCTTGTGCTGCCAAGATGGGGATAGTCCTTGTCTACCTTTTAACCCCCGAACTATATGCTTCATTGTCTTCAGAGCAGCACAAAGCACAGGAAAAAAACCCACTCCTGCAGCGATTCCTGAGAAATAATATGTTAATTGTTGGAAATAGCTTTGCTTGGAAGAGTAGAAAACGGATATATTAATGTAACTTGAATGAAATGAGTGATACGTGACTTGTTCTCTGGATGGCTTGTGGTTTTCCATCCCAGTGCTCAGTCTGTAATGCGAGTTTTAAGTTGCACACCGCGTTGCTTTCTTGGTTTTTTGTTGTTTGGAGCAGCAGTCTGTTTCCCTTGCTCAGTTTAAAGCAGTACTATTTTTGTGCAGTGTTTTGTCAAGTGCTGTACAAATGCCACGGAGAAGTCCCAGTCTTAAGGAGCCTTTATAACATTACAGGGAACAACCCAATAATTGCTCTGCCAAGTCACTTTTGTAACCTTCATTTATCAGCAAGTCTCAAACAGATGCTATGTCCTTATAATGAACTTGAAGCTACATTGTTTCCTATTATCTTGGCCCTGATATTTAGGTTTATTTAGGTCTCTGGCTCTTAAGGTTTTACAGAAAGGCTGAAAAAAGTGAATCAAATGTAACCAGTTCCGGTAGTTAACAGTGGATACTAAGAGAATGTCTCCCAGGGAATGTGAATTCCTTATACACCTATGAAAACTACAGCTAAAACTGGCAAAAATCCCAAATATAATCATTAGTTGTTCTAGGATTCAACTGCATGGAAAGTATTTTAGCTTTAAGTTCACAAGCCAATTCCGAAAGAAATAATTATATGGCTACCATGTGAACATACTCTTGCCACTAAAAAGCTGTTGTGATGCAGGGAAGGGGGCGTAACGGGCTCTCTTTATTTTTAATTTAAGGGTAGTAGAGGCATCCATGTTCAAACACATATTCAAAGTTCAATCTGCTATTAAGGAAAAGTGGTCTGTAGGTCTCTACCTATACCTGTATCATTATCCAAAATTGTAGGCAAAAAAAGGCACGGGGAAGGTGGCAGTTTGGTATCTCACCTTGCTGGCACCAGTAGGAATTCTTTCTTTTTGTTCTTCAGGAAGAAAGACAATGAAAAAAATTTATAGGTACATCCAGGAGTCTTTTTTCTATAAAAAGACTCTAGTATTCATAGCAAGAATCACTGAATTATAATCAGTCTTTACTACTTGTCTCTGTTTTAGACACTTTAACTGTAATAACACATCCCATAAAATGCAATATTTATTTAATTCGACACAATTACGTGTGGATAAAATTTAAATAGGACTGTTGTCATTTTAATTTAAATTCTTTGGCAGGCAATTCAGTTTAATGGTAGTTGATTAAAAAAAGAAAAATGTTCTCTAGAATCATAAATCAACCCAACGTTCAATTTATTCAAAACACTGAATTAGGCACTCAGCTAGGGCACTGGAGAAGAAAAAATTACATTGCTTTCACTAATAGCTTTTTTGAGTATGCAAATTTTTAGTCAATTTTAAATGGCTTTGCAAAAAGGAGACTGGTGTAGAAATTAAAAAAATTAAAATCCAGCATTGTTCAGGTAGTGAACAAGTCTATCTCCACTCCTGCCTCTTTAGGTTTTTGTATAAAACAAATTATTCTGACACCTAGTGAGGAAAATTTCAAATTGCCCAATCTAAAACCAGAAGCATAACTACTGTTTGGTCTGAAATGATTACTTCTTGAAATTAATGGGCATTACTGGTGCATATCGCCACGGGGAAGGATTCCCTGGCACTTGTTACTGACATTTCTGGGGTGCCTATTAGCGAGCTTTCGCAGAATGAGCAAAAACAGTCTTCAGATTTAAAGCTGTTAAACTATCCTATGCTTGCCTCCAATCCCACAGGACTGGTTAGTCTGTGAACCAGTGGGAAAACTCTTGTGAGTCTGACAGAATTTTGGTGTCGGTCTTGTTGCTTGAAGTTCTGCTTCAGTCCTTGGGTTGGTGCACTTTGTCGTGCACCACGTGTGGAATACCTTGGTTCAGAAACGCTCTTCACCTTGTGCCCAAATTCAGCTGTGCCTTGGGGCCTTTGTTGTCCAGTCCGTGGAGTTTCCACAGTGATCACACTCCCTGCCTTTCGGATGTTCCAGGAGCTCACAGCAGTGTGAGTGTTCCCCCGGTGGTTCCATGCAAACCTCAAAAGGACAAGGCATTGTCAAAACCCAGAAGGGTTTTGGAACAGGCCCAGTTTCACCTGGCAGCTGAGTTTTCTGTAACCTTGCTGTCCTTACTGTGCCTGGAGGGGATGTGCAGGTTAAAGCTCGGTCTGGCTTCTTTTCACTCGGGAGAGCAGCGAGGCACTTGAGCCGAAAATGGAACCATGCCGAGGACTTGCAGCTTTTTCAGACACATGCACGAGGGCTGGGCAGAGGGTGAGGATGTGACTGTTGTATTTAACCCTGTGGATAAACAAGAGAGCAAAGCTCTTGCGTGTTGTCACCTCGTATTCCCTCTGCCTGAGGTTTGGCGGGGGTGAGAGGACTCTGGCTCCTCATGCCTGCAGGATGCCTGGCGATGGGCTCTGAGCGGGTGCTGGCAGGTCCAGGCAGAGCAAAGTCACTGGCACAGCTCACTTCCATATCCTGCAAAGGAGAAGGGAACTGCTGCAAGAATGTAGCCAATAGATACAGGCTTTCCTTGGAAACTACTGCTATTAGCATTAAAACTTTGGATTCCCTCTAATTAGGCAATATTTTCTTCTTGTCTTCTAGGACAAGGATAAGACCTCCACAGCGGTTTGCTTGGTATTTGTTGTCCCAGCTGGGACAACCCCAGCCTGGAGACCAGGATGTGGAGAACAAAGAGATGCTTTAGATCTCCTGAAGTTTTGTTTCAGCCTCGGAAAGCCTGCAGAAATTTTCTGTGTGTGAAACAAATGTCGAGTCAGGCCCGGTGCTATTCTGAACGCCCAGTGACCAGGTAAGCACAGCAGCATCTCCTGACACTGAGCCAAGCTAAGATTTAATCCTGCAGCCCCCTCTGAAAATTCTGGAGAAAATGGCAAAACCCATGCCATGGCACTTTGAGGGTGTGCCTGGCCTTGCCATGTGTGTCCTGGCTCTCTTGATCATCCCCTCTTTGCCCCTCCAAAACAAGTTCAGAGTGACCACAAGTCAGGTTTCCTTGCCTCTCAGATACTGAAACCTGTAAAAGTAAAAAAAGCCATTCTTGGGTAAATGTATTGCAGTCCTGTACTAATGCCAGGGTGCTGGAGTAATGAATATAATAAATGTGAATGGATGTTAATAAATGTAAATATTTCATATCAGTTTGGTGTTGTGCTGTGCAGAACAATAACGCTGAAAATGGTTTGTCAGTTTGATTAATGTACCTGTTTCTTAAACAGCAAACTCTGCAGGAGTTTGTATTCCTTTAAAGCAAGGTTATAGATGCAAGGGAGCTTAGGCAAAATCTCTGTTTTGCTGCTCAAAGTAATATATTTAATATTATCAGAGGGTTGACAAGAAGAGCAGTCCCTTGATTAAATATTTACCTTTTGAGACTTTATCTCCATTGTAGAAAGCATCTTAAAGCAACATGTTATGAAAGGGCCTGAAAGCACTCTCAAAACCCAGAAAAGAGTAACATTCATCTTGGATTGATCAAGAGATTTTAAAAACTACAGTTCACAAGAGTTTTACAATGGAATGTATTTTATAAAATGTTCCAAATGATATTATAAATGTAGATTTTTACTATTTTTTTCTTACATTCCTTAATCAAAAATACTGGTTAAACTGTTCTGCACTGCAGCATTTTGTGGATTACACTGCATCTCAGTTCTTCAGGGCCACGTTTTTTTCAGAATTTAACAATATCTTTACATTCCCCACTCGCCTCATTGAGTCCAAGTGACACTGCACAGACTGAAATGAGACTGTACTGCCAGTAAACAGAATTTTCACCCAGGATGGCTCTATAACAAACAGTTCTGTGATTTTAAATCCTTGAATTTCAGCCTTTGCATAAGTGTTTGACAATTAATACAAAAAATTCCATGGATTTATTATGATGCAAGATCCTGTACACAATCACCATTTTACCAGTGCTGTTATACCAAATGTGGCACAGAGCTCAGGATGCTCCCTTTTGTGGATTTTGTGGGAGAGCTATCCACACAGCAGCTGTGTCTGAAGCAACACACATCCCTTCCAGAGTTAGAACTCCGTATCTAAAGGAAAAGCCTGAAGTGACTTTAAATGGGGACCAATTAAAACAGAAGATCTCTAGATCCAAATCCATGTGCTTAATGCCACTTGAAACTAAGCTTGACTTTTGAGAAGTTTGTGAAACTGGTATGCAGGTGGTTCTGCTGAAAACTTTGCCTTCCAAGTAACATAAGCAGTTCTATAAGATCTGTCAATTTGCTTCCTCTGGGTGTGGGAAGCAGAACACTTAAAACCAATACACACTATGCTCATCTTAATTTCCTGAAACAAAAAGGTATTAGTTGCCATTTCAGTGAAAACAGACTAGGTCAATATGAAATAAAAGTACAAAATCCAAATTCATCCTCTTAAAAGCTGAATGATCTATCTGGAGCAACTTACACAAAAATAAATGTGTATCTATCTTTTCTTTCAGGATTTGTTTGTGGTCCAAATCCTGTTATAAAGGATAGCTGAAAGCCTGCTGAATCTAATTTGGGATCATGAGTTTACTGTCTGATTCCAGTTTGATCTCCCATACAAAATCCTTTTAAGTCTCTTTTTCCTAAGAATTCTTTTCTGAATGAAATTGTATTCAGTCACAATTCCATGTGTTGAGAACACTGCAAAATGACATCTAGAAAGAGATGCGCTCTTTGTTGTCAATATTTGTTGTATGACAGGCTGACCTTTTGGATGACAATCTTAGTATTTGTGGAGTGAAGAGAGACTGATTTTGTTGCTTTATTCTAATTACACTACAATGTAGCAGTACCACACGCTTTTGAAGGGTATTCAGGAACCGAAATGTCAGTAACACAAACAACTTTCCATCTGCTCCCAGTTTAATCATTTGTGATTTTATAGAAGAAGGTCATTTCTGCAACTGGTGAAAGCTGGTAATCAGTTAATCAAAATGCATTGATTGCTCTAATTATTGCATCTTGAATAGGGTTTTTTGTGAACCTTACTCACCCACAATTTAGTTTTGACATGTTTTGCTTTCTATCCCAGGCAAAAACACAGTTTTCAAAAAACTTTGACTTCATCAAGTATAACTTCTTTATTGGGAGTTAGAGCCAGACCCACCAGTGGGTGCTGACAATGTTAGACCATCCCATTTATGTTAATTGGCTGGAAACAAACCAGTAAAATCAGTTTGGGCAACTTTGTGCAGAGTCAAAGCTGCTGTGTGTTACCAGAGAGCCGGTCTTGAGTTGTATCTCTCATAGCACAGAATGAATATTTCATATAAACTAGAAACTTCTTTGGCACTTGGACTCCAAGTTTGACCTGCAGTCTTTGATTTTTGCACAGAAAAAACCATAGTTTTGTTATGGTTTTGGTTGTTGCAGCAATACTTTCTCTAGGGGAGAGTGAACAGGAATATATTTGTATTTGATTCTGGGCCATGGAATCTGAAATCTGCACTTGTTCGTTATATTTTTATGTAAATAACACTGCTTCATTTCTATGTGTCCAAGTTAAATACAAACTTAGGATACTCTAGTTTCAAAAAACCCCAACAAACAAAAAACCCCAGAACAGCAACAATAGAAAAAAAACCACAAGCCAGGAAAAAAACAAACCAAAACAGACAACAACAAAAAAAACCCAACCGAAACCACCTCTCACAGTGCTAAGGAAACACAATGCATACAATTCCAAGGGAAGCAGGGAAAAAGTCAGTCAGGCTTTGCCTGAGTGTGACTGTAAGCTCAAAGGAAACTGATTCCAGGTTAAAGTCTTAAAAATATTGACTGTACTGGTTAAGCAAGTACCTGAAAACAAATTAGTAAATGGTCGTGTATTTGTTCTGTGGATTGAAATCTAAGGTTAAGGATTGAATAGCTAAATAGCAATCACCTTGCAGGTATTGATACTAAGGAAGCACCATTTTCTAGGAAAAGAGCACATTTGAATAGTAGTTTAATTATGAATGTGAACGTTTTTGCCCAGATGTGTTCAAAAGAAAAGAGCAGTGGCCTTTGGATGAAACCTTTAATGATGAAACCTTTAGTACTGAAACATGAATCTATCACTGTCCAACAAATACAAACCAGATCAAGTGTGCCCCATCTGAAATAATTATTAAGACTCCTAAAAGCAGATCAAAATAAGTCCTGAAACAATTAGCAGAAACAAGAGATTAAACTGTTTCTCATGACAAAAGTATGATTTAATCTACCCGTGAAGCACCCATCTACCCTCTATGATTTAATCATCTACCCATGAAGCACCAACCATGCTGTCATAAATTGGCTCAGCCATGAACTGGAGGGAGGTCAGAGTGAAACCCCACCTTGGGGAATGTTCCAGAGTAATTGCACTTTGAGTATTTTGCTCTGGAAAGCATCAGCAAATGTCCCTGCTGGTGATGACAAGGGACTTCTGGTCTGACTGGACAGGACAGTTGGTGAGAACAAGGAACCACAGCTGATTTTCCTGATTTTAGTAAAGCAATGTGCCCATTTATTTGATGTCCAAAAGCTGAAGCAGACTTAAGGCTCATAAACTTGCAAATTTTCATTTGCCTGTAGATTATTAATGAGAGAATACCAAAACTGTTGTTACCACAGGATTTACTGGTACTGGCGATAAACCTGTTGGGATTTTGTCCAGAGAGAGCTCAAGGAAGGCAACTGGGGGCTGAGAACTGCCTTGTCAGGCTGAGCACTTGCTGTGCCACTGCTCTCTTCCGTGATGAGTGTGCCCATCCTGGGAAAAGGAAGGAAATCTCTGCTTTGAAGAAGTGTATCCTGAAGTTCTGACAGACTTGTGACGATGAAGCCAGTGACAAGAACTTCTCCAAAGGTCCAAGTGACCTCTTATGTTGGCAGCTTGCCAACTGGCTCCAGTCTTGTTGCTTAGTAGATCCTGCTGTGCCTGGATTCAAGCTGCCTACAAGCGGAAAGTAGAGGACTAATTAGTGGCGTGCTAATTCTGCACTGCTCTGTCAAGTCCTGGAAGGGAACAGGACCATGGTACATATGGTCTGTCTCAAGCAGTGGGGGTACCAAATACAAGTTTCTTTTGGCTTCATTAGCGGGCCCTGGGTAAAATCTGGATGCGTTTCACAAATTTTGAAAGCTTGAAAGCTAAAATCTCAAGTGCATTCCAATCTGGACCATGTGTCCTTTGAGCTACAACACTTCTGCAAGACTGGCCAGAGAGATGAAGTCTTGAACCAGTGAAAAAGTGTGGAAGAGCAGTGAAATAGAAATTAAGTATTGAGTAACAATCAAAAAGTAAATACTTGATAGGATTTGCAATTTCAAAGAAGCTTTCAAACAAGAAGTAGAATTATCTATTAAACATTTGGAGTCCTGCACGAAAGTACGTAGGAAAACATTCTGGAGTGTCAAAGTGACTCTTTCAGACAGGCTCTTGGAATAACATCAACAATCCAAGGAACTACAATTTTAAAATCAATCTGAGAGCAGAGCTCTAGAAGCTGAAGATTCGGAAATGAATTTTATAAGCATCCCTTAAAATGTCCAGTGATGTGACACGGAGGTAGCTGTTGAAAATAATTTGGAAATTATACTGGGCTCTGACAGCTCTGATTTGATGTTGTTCCTGAGGCTGGGATTCTGGTCTCAGAAAGAAGTGCATCATCTTGATGTTTCCAGTTTAGGAAGTGTGATTTCCGTGTGGCCACACAGTCAAGAACAGCAGAAGTGTCCCACATTGAGCCCACATGGATGGATGGTACCAAAAACTCCAGAGTCAAAAAAAAGGTACTTTTTTAAGCTTCCTTTCTGCAAGTAATAAAATTATATATATATATATTTAGCTACAATAATTATTGAGTGAGCTGGCTTAAAACTCCCCCTTCCTTCCTCCACAAAAAACCACAAAACAACAAAAAACAAATGAACAAACAAACAAAAAACCCTCCAACAACAACAAAAACAACAAAACAAACCAAAGCAAAACGAAACAAAAAAAACCCAAGCAACAAAAAGATGGAAACACAACTGGTTTTAGATGCTATGTTCTTGAGCTAGGAGAGCTAGTCCTCTCCTACTCTTGGTTCAAGCAGATTCTACCTTGGACCATAGAAAATCCTCACTAAAAGGCTTTTTGACATTTAGATATGAATTAGTTTCTCAGAAACACTTTTTCCTTTGTGCATCTCATGAAAGACAAGCAGGTAGGGGGTTATTGAGAATGGTAAGGCAGTTCTTGATAGAACAAAAGGCTGACAGTTAGCCTCATGCATTAAAGCCCAGCTCAGTCTTTTTCCATATAAAAACAGCATTGTCAAAAGATTCACTGCTCAGAAAGCCATGTTACTATTTTATTGCACACTTTGCCAATTAAAAAGAACAAGCTTCATTCCTTGTTGCCTGCAAAAGTAAATCTTTTCATCTGCCTGATACTAACAGCCTGTGCTAGCTCAAATATTGTCTGACATAAAACACATGTTTGTAAAATACTCACCTGATTTCCAAACCTGCAGGATATTTTAGGGTAAGCAACAGAACCAGCAAAGGCTCTTTGTTAGGTCTTTTCTGAAGCTGAGGCACTGGGGGGAACTAAGCATTTTTCAACATGAAATCTCAAGGTGAGAACCCTCAAGCAACTGTTGACTGCCCTATTTTTCATTCTGTCTTTTATTAAACGTTCATTCCTTCTTTTATTAAATGTTCATTCCTTCTTTTGTTAAATTCCTCACTCACTTCCTTTGAGTGAGGAATCAAATGCATTTCAATTCCCATGCCTAAAACAAGTGGCAGAGATGTTTTTGAAGAGCTGCAGTCCATCAGTACTTACTGCTAACAGATAACACAGTCCTACATCTTCAGCTAGATCAAACTAGCAGAGGTAAAATATGTGAACCAGTTGTTTGCTGGTTGGCAACATCTGGACATGAGCCCAGGTGTGCCCAGGGGGGCAAGAGGCCAAGGGCACCTGGGCTGTGCCAGCCATGGTGTGGCAGCAGGGCCAGGGCAGTGACTGTCCCTGTGCTGGGCACTGCTGGGGCCACACCTCACATCCTGGGGGCACTTCTGGGAACCTCAGGGCAAGATGGGCATTGAGGGGCTGGAGCGTGTCCAGAGAAGGGAACGGAGCTGGGGAAGGGGCTGGAGCACCAGGAGGGGCTGAGGGAGCTGAGGGGGCTCAGCCTGGAGAAAAGGAGGCTCAGGGGGGACCTTCTGGCTCTGCACAACTCCCTGGCAGGAGGGGGCAGCTGGAGGGGTCGGGCTCTGCTCCCAGGGAACAGGGACAGGATGAGAGGGAACGGCCTCAAGCTGTGCCAGGAGAGGGTCAGGTTGCATATTAGAGAAAATTTCTTCACTGAAAGGGCAGTCAAGCACTGGAAAAGGGAAGTGGTTGAGGCACCATTACCGAAGTGTTCAAAAAAACATCTGGATGTGACACTTGAGGACACAGTTAAGTGGTGAACATGGTGGTGGTGCTGGGTTGACCACTGGCTTCAGTGTCCTTTGAGGTCTTTTTCAATCCTTTACGAGCCTCCTTTCTGCCTTCATCAGTTTTGTCAGGAACATGCTGTTGCTCTCAGGACATTTGACAGAATTTAACATTTACCTGCTGGCAGGAAACTATCACAGTGACCAGATTTTCTTCTCCCATATGTATGGATCATAATATTGACTGGCATTGAACATTTACAAATTAATAGGATTGTGTTACAGAAAGAAAAATTCATTTTAATAGTTAAGACCTTCCCTTTAAGAAGTGTAACTCAGTCTAAATTCTTCTCTTTCTTTGTGTGTGATCTGTGGTGAAAATACAGGGAGGGTTTTCCTCAATGATTTCGTATTAGAAGGATACCAAGGTTTTCTGTAGCTGCAGATTTGTTTTGTGGTTTTATAAACATTGCTTTTTGGAGTATTTTCAAGCATCTGCTCTCCTACTTTTGAAATTTATTAGCAAGCGGTAAAAAGAAAGGGGGAGGGGAATTAATCTCTGATACCCTTGGTATGAGCTTAGAGCACGGGTTTTGAAATGAAGGTTTAATGAGTTCTGGCCCTGACTAAGAGAGGATTCAGAGATAAGCACCTATTTACCAGTAACCTATTACAGAGGTACTGAATGTCATGTTTCTAAAAGAGCACTTGAAAAGTGGGCACAGCCCTGTGAAGTTGTCCAGTTTACATGATTTTAAATAAGTGCCAGTAAGGTACAAGGCAAACTGGTCCTCAGACTGGTATTTCTGACAAAATGGGGCAGAAGTAGGAGGACAAAACATCTCGTCCACATCGCTGTGGCGGCAGCATTTGGTTCCCATACATCCCCAGCGTTTTTAAACCACTGTTATGGGAGAGGGAATTAAACTCCCCTCTGACACTTCCCTGGCTTAACAAGATGACCTTGAAGCAAAGCCGGGTTATTGTCCTTACCTCCCCCTCCTTAAAGCTTTGCATCAGTCTCACAGTGTTATCATTTCCTTGTTCCATTTATGATGCTTTAAAGCCAGTATACCGAATTTACCAGCCTACTCTTTTTTGTGCAGCCTTAGTGATGCATGAGGGCTGTAAACTTGCACCAGCCCGAGCTAAGGCAGTTTTACAGCCTCTGAGTGTGGCCAGAGGAAGGCAGAGCAACTGGAGCACAGCAGTGAATACATCCCACCATTTTACATTCTGAGCTGTTGAGAGTTCTCCTAAGTGCACTGATATATGTTGGTTAAAATAATTTATAATTAGTTGATATCCCTTCACCTATAAATAAGCCTTCTTCCCTGAAGAAAATGGTTTTCTCGAAGGTGCAAAATTGCACCAGTTTTGTAATAAAACTGACCTGGGAAGATTTGTGTGGGGAGACAGCAATTACAGCAATTAATTACTTGGAAAGAGCAGTTCCTCCCTCCTGCATTTCCTCATCTAGCTGGTTCACAGTTCATTGTCTTTTTATCTCCTTTATTTAAGTCCTACCCATACATCACTGTTATCTTCCTCCCCTTGCCCACAAAACAAATGAGGGAGCTCCTGGCCTGTCTCTTAGCAGGAGGGTAATTAAGTGCCATCCAAACAGCACTGCAAGTAACAGCAGCGTCAGAAACAGGCATTCCAAGGATTTAAGGAGAGGATTTGCTGCAAAAAAGAGCTGGACTCTCCCTCTTTCCCTCCAGGTGCAATTTCCAGTGGTCATTGAGGGCTGTCTCATTGGCTTGTCTAAGGCAGAAGAGCCTGTTTATACACCTTTGGGATATATTTCCCTGGGATCACAAGCACTGACTTGAAAGATGAACTTGGTCCTCAGTTCCCACCACACTGATGAGTTTGGAAATCATCTTGCACGTCTTGGTTCCTTGTTCTTTGCTTCCCTGCAGCCTGGATGAGGACCAGCCTTTCTGAGGGGGAAAAAGTGGCCTTAAATTAATGTGTGTGTTTTGTTTTGAAGAGTTGTCTCCTAAATTGTTCAGCATGATGAAATCGGTGACCTTTACAGCTCCTCTGCCCCATTTCAGTAGAGTTGCTCCACAGATAATCTTAAAAATAATGTTCTACATGAACTAGCCTGACTCTTAAGTCCCATTTCTTTTAAGTTTCACCCGAAGCGCTTGATCTTTTCTAAATGACATTGGCTTTTAGCAGAACATTTTCCCAGTACAATCCTTGTCATGGCCTTTTTATAGTCAGCATTAGAAATGAAATTACCTGGAAAGCAATATTTTCTCTACTTCAGAGGCAAGCCATAAGCAATGATATTACAAGCAGTAAAATATAAATGTATCTTAAAGTGAAACACCTTGCACTAGCTTGTTTCTACAGACAGAGAAAAAAAAATGGCCTTTAGGGAGATGAGCACTTTGAAATTTCAGACTTCTTCAAATGTTTCTGTCTAATGCCCTTGGCCAAGTCAAGTGCTGAGTTTATAGATAAAGTAGGAACAATAACTCATTACACTTCTGCTAGAGAATGACTGAAGAGTGCTAAGGATTATTGGGGGGATTTTTGTGTGTGTCTGAGAAAACGGCATCATAATTCAAGCTTTAAATGGGAAAGTCGATTTCTTTAAATTGGAAGGCAGAAAGGTAGATGGCTTTCTTTATAAATAAGTAAATGCCAGCCAAAATATGAAAGAATATTCCAGGGCTATAAGGGTTTATGACAATAAGTTTAAAATTTCCAAATTGCCTGATCTATCAAGCAACTCACAATTGCAGAGATTTAGAGCAATGCAAGGTTCTACTGCGAGATTAACGTGATTCCTTTGTCAGATGGGTTTCATTCAAAGACTTTAGACAAACTGAGATGCTCAAAGCTCCATGCCTTCTATACATGTAAGTATTGTAGAAACTTAAGGCACTTCCATTCTCAAAAAAAAAGCCAGTTAAAAATCAACAAGAAATTTACAGTTTTATCAGTGGTTTAAAATTTTTTAAAAATGCTTTCTGAATTTGCAGAAATATATAAACAGATGAGACTAAGACTGTATCGAAGCTGATCCCAAATTCCAATAGGATTTAGTTGTGCTTGTAGTTTTGCTTCCATGTGTTAGACACAGTCTGTTCTATTAGAGCTGTTATTCAGCAGGCTTCTGAAACTCACTGGAACTCACAGTAGATTGTGTTTTGCTATTTTTAAATAACAACATTTCATTTAAACTGGGTCTCTACAAAACCTCAACAAATCATTTGACTCCATGTTAACGCAGAGCTTGAGAGAACAGGCAAGAATACACCATTTTCCCCTGGCTCATAATCCGTGGTTCTGCTGCTGTAATGTTATTAGGCTCAAAGGCTGCCTGTGATTCCTGCCCCTGATCCTTTTGCCCTGTGGAAGAAATTGGAGGGGGCCCAATTTTTTTCCTGATTTTCCAGAATTCATTGCTGCAAGCTGTCCGAATATGAGACACTCGGGATGGTTCCTTCGTTTTATGCTTCCCTGTACAACTACCCATGGTTAGGGTACTTGGGGACAGAGGGTGGAAGAGGGATCTGTGCTGGGCTACGGGGCACAGATAGTTCGGTGAAAACTGTCACAGATCCACCTCCCCTCCACCTATTATTTCCTACTCAAATGAGCATGTCTGAGCCACTGAAGAAGCCAGTCTTGACCTTGTACACCAAGCACTAAGGAATTACCCTGTTGAGAAGGATGGATCTCCCTTCTCCACCTCTCTGAACAAGGGGTCCTGGAATTCTTAAAGTGACCTGGGAGATGCCATTTTGGACAGTCCATCTGTGATGATAACTGCCACCTGTGCTTGTGGTTGGAATCAGTGCTGACAGCAGTGATGGTAGCTGCAGCAATACCCTCTGCTGCTCTTGCTGCTCTCCAATCCCTCCCAAACCTCTTCCCACTGTCCATGCTTTGTAAACATCTGCTTTCACTGAGCTCAGGTGGAGTAACAGCTAAAAACTGTGGGATAATGACAATCAAGCCACATTTCCTGGTACCTCTTTCTCCCTTCTGCGCTCAACAGGTTCTTCCCTCAGGGCTGCTCAGCCTAAAATTAATCTTACAACTCTGCTGCCATGCAGACATTTCCACCTCCTCCATACACAGATGTTGCACCACGTGGGTCTCTGCAAAGCCACAAAACCTACCAAACAAGCACCAACCTTTTACCAAAGTGAAATGGATTTGCAAGAGGTACCTTAGAGCAGTTGGAGGGTCTGTTTTGGTTGTTGAATTTCTCTCTAGCTATAAGCAGTAGAAATCAACCCTCACTAAAATTCTTACCAGAAGATTATGTCAGAACCTAAGAGCTTGGCTGTTCATGAAGATTTAATTAAACTTGCTTAGTTGTTTTCCATAATGCATTAACACAGTGAACTCTGAGTCCTCTTCCTTCTCCCAGTGGAAGCTCAGAGGATTCTATGTTTGCATCTTTTTCCATCTCTGTTTGTCTGCAGATCAGCCTAGGTCAGTAATGCTATGTGACAAGCTGAATAAAATCTTGCCAGGAGAGCTCGAGCCACATTTTTACCTCTTCCAGTGATCTCTAAAGCTGCTTATTGATTATATTTTCCTGGTGCTGGAAAAATAACTACGATAACTCAAGAAAGGAGGAGTACTTTTTGATTCTTTGCATTTTCTGCATGTCTGTTGCCAGCCACCTCTTTTCTCAGCCAGAAACAGTGTTGCTCTCATTTCTGTGCTGCTAGAAGATACTCAGGTGTATTTTCTAATACTGCTGGAATGCCCAATTTGTCCACAGATGCCAATCCTTGCCCAAATGGAGTCCCTTTGCCAGCAGGTGGTTTTGTGGCACATGTGGTGAAATAAGACATTTTTTGTCTTGGCTCCTGTTTCTAGTCCAGTTCTGTAGGTTTAGTAAGTCTCATAAAATTAAGTTTATAATTATTTAATGCTTCTAACTGTCTTTTTATCCCCTGCAGAAACGGAGTGATGCTGCCTTGTATTGACTTCCCCAGGTTGCTATTGTATTCCCAGTAGCTTTCACAGAAATAGCCTTTCCAGAGCAGTATTAAGTAGTAGTGATTATGTGATAGTGTAATGTTGTATTTTGGGAATATCAACTCCCACAGTCTCATCAAAAGATGATAGGCCTCATTATTCTAGGGAATGTGTGGAGTAAGGAATGGCAGGTATTGCAGGGATGAGGACACCAGGGTTCGTGCTGAGCCTGTGCTCACACATCTCTCCGCAAAGCCGGAGGGGCAGATGCGTATTTTTGATTTTTGGGGGACATTATCTGATGGTTCTGGAAAATATCAGCATCTCATTTACTTGTACTCTGGTATTAGCTACCGTGTAAAAATGATGCTATAATTAATATCTGTAGTTACTGTATTATCATCATCACCATTGTGTGACACCCAAAAAGCTGCAGCTTCGTCCTTTGTCCCCCTACCTCGCGTGTGCAGTAAGTCCCAAAAGTGCTGTGCCAAGTCTGGATGAAAATTTAGTTGCCAATGCATGGCCAGCAACAGGTAGCAGAAAGCAGCCTGACTACGCAGGAAAGTTAATTTATTTCAACAGATTCATTAGTCTGCCTTTTTAAGTAGAGAAGAGGGATTTTGGTGCCCAGCCATGCACTGGTATTTCTATTTTTGGTGCATCGGGCCTGGCCTCCTGCTGCAGCTCCAGAAAGACTTGTGTCTTCTGCAGCTCCTTCCAGGGTCTGGCAGCCTTTTGCAGAATTCTGGGGCACCCTAAAATGGCACAGGCCATCTCTGAATCATCCCCTGAGGCTGCTAAGGAGTTGTTTGTGCAAGCTGGAATTAAAAGCCGAAGCCCTAATTATACTGTGGAGTCATTTAGCATTCAGAGTTGGGTTCCCTCCTGCTCCGTGTCAGAACAGGAGAGGAAGGGTTGGTGGGCACCTCCTCCTCCTCCTATTGTTCAGCATGTTCTGCACTCGGAGGGTGCCACCCTCCAACCCGGATTCCAGAGGCACGGAATTCTTTGGGATGGAAATACAACGCAAAAATAGGAAATTGCTCTAAGGGGCTTTTATGCTGGTCGCACAAAAGTTCCAGCATGTCAAAGACACCGTTACTGCTATTTCCATCCTGTTCCTGGTGAGGCCGAACTCAGATCTCCTGGGAGTTTCCAGATGAGGATGCTGGTGGAATATGTAGAAAGGTGTTGCCTTTTTTTCCCCCCTCTTTCTTCCTGCCTTTTTTCTTCTTTCTTAAGCTAGCAGGAATGAAAAGAGTACACAGGCTTTACTCAAAAAATGGACTTCATGAGGTGTTTCACAGGCAAACAATGACAAATGAACACACAGAAAGACCTAAAAGAAAAAAGACATTCCTTAAATTGATAAAAAACTGTAAAAAATGCTCTATTTAATTAGACCCACTAGAAGGTGCTTTTTTTTTTGCTTCAGTCTTTTGAGCAAAAAGTTGATATCCTTTGTATCAGGTAGCATATTTTCACAAAAAACTCCTGTGTTTAATGTGTAAAAATGAACAGCCTCCCCTGTTGGGATTCTGCAGTCCCAATGAGCACAGGTAACATGAGGACAGATTTCTGCCTGATTCCCATCTCTAATCCTTGTTGCTCACCAATCCCAAAAGCTGTCTGCTTATGCTCTGATTTCATTACTGGTATCTGAAGGTCTGTTTTCAAGTCTAAGTAATTTAACAGCCATTTGCACATTTTGCACATTTTTAATCCATGTACAGGTCAGAGACGGTGACATTTTGAAGCAAAATCAAAAAGATTAATTAGAAAAATGTTAAAACAAGGTATTGCAAAAATTTTGGTACAAAGATGTATTTTCCAGATGTTTTTGTTCATGTCTGGTCCTTTCTAAAAGGCCTTGGCTTTGATGATTGGACACTTTCTGCTGGGAAACATTTCTTAGAGAATTTCTTAGCAGATTTGTTTGTGTTAGGGACACTATGCAAAGACAAACAATCACCTACCATCAATACTGAACATTTCATTCAAATAATAGAAATGTCTGGTATTAGCCTGAGATAGTAATTTGCTTTGGAAAATGTGGTAGGTTTTTTTTAACATACCCAGTCATTCTACATGGAATAAAAAAGAAACCAATTTAACTGACTGAAAAAAATCCATGAAAGCGTATTGCAGTGTCTAATTCTAGATTACCTATGAGATTTCCTCCTGTTCTGAAGACTGAAATGACCACATGAATTGACCCAAAAATATAAGTGAAACAGCTCTGTCCAGATTCACCCCAAGTTTACCGAGCAAGTGAAATTGCAATGAAATTTTGATCCTTTTCTGGACAAACAAAACAGCTTCCTCAATTTCCTTGGATAGAAAACACTAGAAGGAGTTCAAGTCCTCTAAAGAATTTTTACGGCTTTTTCTACTTGATCAATCTGAGGTTTCTATATAAGATCAGGACATAAAATCTGTAGTGAGATATTATCAAAGACTAGAGCCTAAATAATCTCAAAGTCTATCTAGCCTAAATAAACGGTATATCCTAATATATGCAACATTTTTTTACAGAAGTAGTACGTAGGCTCTTGATCAGTGACTTACTTGGTATAAATATTGCTGTAAGAAAAAAAGCATGAATATTTTTCTATTCTCTCATGCTAGCATGTGTCTCAGTATTTTAATATTTAATGTGAAGTCTTGTACGGAGTTTGTCCTTCCATGGATTAACAAAGACTCAGGTGGAGCTTTCTCCATCTTCCATTTTGGTGAAAAAAAGCCCCTAAAATAAAAAATGTGTGCTGCTTCAACCTTAAAATATTCTGATTGCAGAGAGAGGTTGTCAGAAATTAATTGAAATACAAGTATTGAGGGCTTTGTTTAAATGTGCTGTATCTTTGCTCTTACTGAAGCTGGTGACTCCCACGCCAGCACTGACCAGGCAGGGCTAATTGTTGAAACTCTTCAAAATATCAACTTAATACCTAAACAGTGCAGCCTCAACCTCCACAAATGGCACAATCCCTCTGGCACAAAGGAAGCAACCCTCGTGAATGATGCCGTATTTGCAGGAGCTTCCCATACTGCCAAATAGTGGTGAAACGAAGACACAGGCACTTCAATGGCAGGCAACAGCAGGATCATTTTTTAACCTCCACATTTCAGTCCCGGAGTTTGGATTGGTGTGACCTGGGGACTTTGGTTGCTGTTAATGACAAATGCAGGCAGTCAGAGTTCAATGTGTTGAGGAGCCTGAGAGGTGCGAGATGCTCGAGCAGTGCAAGGGCCACTGTGAAAACTTCCTTGTTTCTTTGGAAACTGGCCCTCAGGCAGCACTGGACACTTAACTCCAGGCCCTTCCTTGGGAATAGTTCCTGAACAATGGCAAATTTGCTTTTCCTGAGGATGGGGTGCTCTCTTTTGCCTGCGCTGGGGTTCAAGGCTCAAGTTGGTGGTTTAATGTGGTGCTGCTTACCTCAAATGGATCAGCCATGAGGGAAAATGCAAATGGCACAGGTGGCTCGAGCACCCTGGGTGCGTGATCCAAAAGAAGAAGAGCCATTCAGCAATGCTTTTTAAAATTAGAATTGTGATTTTGAGCCTTTTGGTCATCCCAATGAAACACCAGCTGTTGACTAAACAAAGCACAGGGCAGTGCTATCAGTGAAGGACAGCATTTGTGGTAGAGTGGTGAACAATGTGGGCTTAAAAACACTAAAAACAGAACTGAAGTAAGGCGTCTCCCTGAGCTTAGCACCACTTTTGACCAGCGCAGAGAGAAGGTTCCCTTAGCCTTGGAAAATTATTATGCTATTTCAGCAAAACTACAAGATGTGCGATCCCCAGTCTTTCTCCAGAAATCTTACCTGGGGGGAGGGTGCTCCTGAATGCAGGTCCCATCTTTACAGCCAGCGATTCGCCTTCTGGGTCCCCTCTGTGTGCAGCCCTTCAGGCAGTGTCAGAACTTGATCCAAAAGAGGATGGTGAGGGGCTCCAGCCCGGTGAGCATCCGCAGAGTTGTTGCACCCTGTCCCACACCAGCTGTCCCTCAGGGAAGACACAAGGGTGGAGGCAGCACATGGATGGAAAGCCCATCAAGACCTAGAAACAGAGACAGGCTCAAATTAAAATCTTGGAACCAAACGTGGGAAGGCCAAAAAGAGAGTAGGATGCCAATCTCCTGCACAGATTGGGCTTGCCTCTACTTGCTGCTCTCATTTTTTGCTTTTTACTGGGAAGATTGGAAATCTCCTCTGGCTGAGCTGATGGAACCCCAGCACATTACTGCAAAGCGATAGCAGCAAAACTGTGATAGCGAAGATGAGCAGGAAAATTACATTTCCTGTTTGGCCAGAGATGAAGACTTATTTTTTAAATCTACACAGAATGCTGGCGTGATGTGGGAGTGTTTTGGGGATGAAGGTGGCAGGAGAGGGAAGAAGAGAGGGAGGGAAGGAAGTATAAATAAACTTAATTAATGATGTCCACAGTTTTTTGAGTGCCTTAATGAAGCTGCTGATATAATTAACTTGAAGTCTGTCCCTTTTTTTCTCATTTGAGCCACATCAAAGCATCTCTTTCTATGGCATTCCATGCTTACAAAAAACATAAATTATCACTGGCCAACTTCACTTTTATTAAGCAGCAAATATCACTTCAAATTGAAAGTCTTCACTATATTTAATGGAGGCTATGCCTAGCAACTAAAGACATAGATGCAATATTTCATTTTATTTGACAGTGCTGGGAGTGTATATAGGCATGTAAAGTCAGTAACTGTAATAAATATTTTAAATGGCAATAATAAGTAGCAGTGTTCAAACATGTACATATAAGGGACAACATCAAAAAGAAAGATTTAACTTTTTTTGGCTAGGATTCACATAAGAAGCCCATGTCTTTGGTTCCAGATATTTGATTATGATCAAAGTTTTGGAAATCTAATAGTGACTATCAGTGCTGGGGTTTATTAGGCCTTAATTAACCTAAATCTCTCACTTTGTCCATATTACTGATGTTTACAATTCCTTATTCTAATATTTTTTTACTCTCTTGGTCACCACACTTCACCATTGCTTTGTCTGCTGCCTTCTAGCTCTGTCTAACCATTCTTCAGCATTTATCCATTATTCTGCAACATTCTGTGTGCTGGGCAGGAAAAAGTAGTATTCAAAATTCAAATGTGTGTGTAGAGAAGGACAGGGGAGAGAGTCAGTGTCTGCCTCCAGTGCCACTGGTGTTTGGAATTTAGCCTTGCCAGCAGATTGTTGATTTTGAGTCGTGAGTAGGTCAAAGGTGTCAATATCGGTATGGTGTTTCTTGTACTTTTAGCAATTATGGTTTAATCTGAGTAGGAGATGCACAGTTACAGTTCTGGCCGGTGCCTCTCCTTGGAGAATTATCAGTTCTCTTTGAAGCGGCTCTAATCCCACAAGATCTATTTTGGCTGCAATCCTAATGTTCCATGGACAGTGGACTCTAAATTAAATATTTCCATGGAGGAAAGAGATCACAGAGATGCTACACAACCCTTGGAGCATGACAGCTCAGAGATAATAAAAAACTGAAGAGAAGTAGATGACCTGGGACATACAGGCACTTCTCCTGCAGTGCTACTGCTGCTTTCTCAGAGGTGCACAAAATACAAAAGCTGGGCAGTGTTCTTTGCATATTGCTCATTTAATCTCCTCTGTCTGCTGAAACTTTCTCTGGGATGGGTTCAAGCAGCCAAGAGCAATCCCCAGGCTTTCTGCAGAGCCAGAATGACTTCCAAAGTGTTCAGACCCTCACAGCCCAGAGGACCTTGTTGGGCCACCTCACCACAAAGCTCTTGGTTCTCCTCTCAGCTCTGGAACAGTCCTGTTCATCTTCTCTCTCCAGCATTTCCAATGCATCTTTTGGTTGTCAGGCCTTTCCAGTCTTTCCTTTGTAAGTTGTCTCATTTGGGGAATTTCAGAAGCTGGTGGCTTGTAATCTCTTGGCTGTTTTCTAATAGTTTCTCAGAAATGTAAGAGCTGTACGTAGATTTTTACGGGTCACTCTGTCCTTGTCACAGATCCTGGTTTAAGGTTGAGCACTTAAAATTTGAAAGTGCTCAGTGGTAGAAAGGAAGGACAGAATTCAGAGGGTCTGCAAACAGTCAGAGGGGTTTTTATTAGTAAATTACAGACTTGGCATGTTAGTTCCTGACCTGCTGTATAGGCAGTGGGGTTTGGATAAAGAGGCAGGGTGAAGGGAAAAGAGAAATTAGAGGGGTTAATGAAAAAGGGAGAAATGAATTAAGGGAAAAGAGAAAAAGAGAGGAAGAGCAAGAGAAAAAAGAGAGGAAAAGGGAAGCAGGCTGCAGGCCTAATTATTGCTTGCTGCTGAATGCGCCAGTCTGTTCAGATCAAAAGAAGAATTGGATTTCTTTTTCTTTGCTACTTAATTGTTAAAAGGGTCTTAACCTTTGAGTGGATTTTGCACAGAGCTCCTTTTAAAAGGCTTTATATTTATTCATGAAGGTCCCAAGGTTCTTACTAAAGAAGTCCTTTTCCACCCCCATACAGCAGTGTCTTTTGTTTTACCTGCTGCAGAAAAGGGTTGCTTGTCTTTGCATTCTTTTCTTTCCAACATTTTTAATACATAGGTTTCGGTTTATATTGGCCTTTTTAGAAAGCTGTCTGACTCAATTCTGAAACTGTAGAATTCTGACCTTAGTTTCCTCATACTGCATCTCTATTAGAGAAATATTCTTCTCTAGGAAATTAACCTTTACTGTCGCTTTTCTGACTGAATCATCAGCAATTATTTTGTCCCAGCAGAGTGTTTTCATGGCTCTCCAGAAATTTATGGGTAACTCTCTTAGAGGAACACAGTCACAGAAACGGCTTTATTTCTGCATTTCAAAAAATATTTCAGGCATGCATCACTTAGGAACAAGTTAATGAGCCTCCACGAGCTGGTACATGAGCTGGTCACTGTCTGCAGGGGTAGGTAGGGCAGTGAGAGCCCTATGACAGCGAAGGAAGAGGTTGCAACCTGACACTGCTCTGTGGATCCCCTTCTGGTAACTGGGAGGGAACCGTTTTCAAGTATTTTCTGCAGGCAGCTGAAAAACCGGGTGTAATTCTTCCTCTTGGCACTTGTGTCACTGTGACTTAGTGCTTTCATGAAATTAAGCATCTGTGAGCCCTGTCTTGTGAGTCCTCAGGGAGCAACTCCTCTGTGGTGTCAGGGGAGGATGTAGTCATAATCCCCTTTTTCAGATGAGGTTGTAATTCCTATTCTGGTTGGAGGCCCAGCTAGATGGAGGCTTATAAAATTTGTGGAATAATTATCAAGACATATATTCTATAGCTAGGAGATAGTAATTCTGGATCATAAAGCTCAAAGAGTGTTTAATCCAGCTGTGTTAGACAAGAATGGGATTTATCGGCAAAAAACTAGCAATCCCCTTTTTTTCCAACCTCCAATTCAGTGCAGAAAAAAAGGGGAAGGGAAGGGAAGGGAAGGGAAGGGAAGGGAAATGACTGATGAGCCCTGGCAAATCTTAGTGCTGAGGTTTAAGATGTAATCCTGCTTTATCTCCAGTCTCAGTGCTGCCAGAGCTTGCTAGCCTTCCAGTGAAGGAACCTGCACCTTTAGCAAGGCAGTTTCTGGGCAGATTTCAATATTTTATTGGAAGCCAGTACCAGGTATGAGGCTACCAAGCTCTTTACGGAAGTAACTGGTTCCTTTCTGCTGACTTTATCTTGAAGCAACTTCCACCAAGAGGGCTGGGCAGGAAGCTGGGATGAGTTAGTGGTACCCTGAACAAGTCCCTGTCCAAGCTGTGTGTGTGTCATGAGGCTGCACCTTGCCTTTCTCTTGCACACCCACAGGCTTTGCCACCATGAAGAAACAGAACAGAAAAAAGAGATAGAAAAGAAAAAACAAGGTTAAACATCCAGCAAAAGTTTCAGTTCTAATTAGAGCCTTGACAGAAACTCAGGGAGACTTGTTTGAGCTGAGAAAATTAATGTATCCCTAATTGTGATCCCTGCGACCTTTCAAATTGGGAAAAGAAAATTAAGGGCAGTTTGTCTTTACAAAGAGACATTTTTGGCCCCTTTATGAAATTCTGTTGCAGTGAGCCACTGTTGTCAGCACAGCTGGAACCAGCCATCACACACAGTGAGGACAAACACAGCGTGCTATCCATGACAGAATCATGAGATATAACCCATAATTGTTTCAAGAAATTTCCTTTTGTTGGTTTCACTGTAGTTCCTCTGGTGAAAAGAGCTTGGAATTAAAATTAATTTTATTATTATTTATTATTTATTATTATTTTAGTATTTATTTATTATTTTTACTATGTTTATTATTCTTAAATTTTTTCTTTTGCTTTCTAACTTCTTCAAAATTATCAACAATAATTTTCCTCCTTCATTCTTCCCAGAAGCAACTGCTGCATATCTGGACACNTTTATTATTATTTTGGTATTTATGTATTATTTTTACTATATTTATTATTCTTAAATTTTTTCTTTTGCTTTCTAACTTCTTCAAAATTATCAACAATAATTTTCCTCCTTCATTCTTCCCAGAAGCAACTGCTGCATATCTGGACACTCTGTAAGGAATCTGGGTCCCACCCGATTTTCAGTGAGACTCAGTCACTTGAATGTCCAAAAAATCATGAAACAGGATTTGGGGCCCTGCTTCCACACCCGCTTATGGACGAGTTTAACCCAACCACTTTGTTCTTCAGTACTGTAATTATTATTTGCTGAAGTTCTGTATAAATATGCATAGTATTATTCAAATACATTTTTAAAATATAGCTAACTGCATTTCAAGAGCTCACCCCAAAACTTGGTAATTTTAGTCATTTTGGGAGGGCCCAGTCAGGACTCAATTAAGTGATATTTTCTGGTTTTGCTACTCGCAAGAAAGATAATTTCAGGAAACTCATGGATATTGTGCATTTGAGGCCTGTATGGTAGATTTTGGACATTTTCCCTTTTTGTGACAATAATATTTATAACTTCAAAACCCAAAAAGGTACTTAGATTGGATAACACCTGTTTAGTGGCATAGGCCTTTGGCTGAGGCAGTTAAAATTAGATGTCAGAGCTCCTATATGGAAATATAGATCTGGAAAAGCAAAATAGCCTACTAGAAAATGATGATGGCAGGCTAAAGAGAAGGTGTATTTTATGACAGACTTTTCAGAAATTTGGTTACATAATTTTTATGCAATGTTCCTTCTTTTCCAACCTGCGTGTTGAGAACCACCCATTTAAATGTCGTGCCTGACCCCCAAATGCACACTGCCACGAATAAGGTTAAACCATGGAGCCACAAGTTGATAACTTCTTCCTGTTTCAAACCTGTTTTCCTGGTGCAGTGTTAGATTTCTGTCCATGCTGGGTACCGTGAGCCCAAATTTGATACAGGCAAGAAATAACCAAAATTTGTGACATCCATATCATGAGGTGATATTAAGACAGTCACAATTTTCAGATTACGATTGGCTTTTTGCCCCCATAGAATTTGAATGGCAGGGAAATGTTTGTTACCTTGAAATTACTAGGATTTTTGTGGAATAACAGGCAAGATGGTCACCATGACTCGGTGATGTTACTTAGTGACAAGAGAAAACAAAAATAAACCCCAGTAATTGAATCCAAAGGCCTATTTGCTCAAGATTTCCTTATTTGCCATTCAATGTTTTAACGGGAATTATAGAGCATAAACCATAAAATAAAGCCAGAAATGAAGAGAAATCAAACTGTCTTTTGCCCTTGGCCTCTGGAAGTTCGCTTTCTGGTTGCAAAGCACTTGTTTTCTTTTTTTTTTTTTTGTGTCACTTAAATAGGTAAAGTGTCGGCCTTTGTGTGTGGCACTGCTGGGATGCAGCTGTGTGTTACCAGGAGATGACAGCTGCTGGGGGAGAGAGGAATGGGAGCTGACAGATCACCAAGGTTTCCACAGTGCCCTTTCTGCTTGGGCACTCTTGGCTCATCTGCGATGTGTTGCCTAGAAGAACACGAGGCAAATTTGTTTCTAAAGTATTGTGAAGGAACAGTACGAAATAAAGGAACCAGGAAAACCGCTAGTTTAAATGTTTAATGCGACATATTTTATACACTCCTGCTATTTACTTGACCTTTATTCCGCCTGGCTCTTCATGTATTTTTAAAAGCTTTTAACAAGCTGCATGGAGGACGGGCTGTATCTGCCCACTGATGACATAAATAGCATGCCTGGGAGTGATAAAATACAAGCTTTCTTTAAAAGCCTTGTAAATGGATGCGTGGCAGAAGCAAGAGTTACTATTAAGCAGCTTTTCAGGCCTTTCCAGAAGCCATCCCTTTTATGCAAGTTTAGTCTCGGTGTTGAAGGGAACCTTTTACAACCTCTTGTGCAGTGTTATCTCTACACTCCTTCAGGGTGTTACTTCTCAGACTGCTCATCCTAGTAGAGGTAATAGTTTCAGTCTAAGAGCCTTTTGAGACTGAAATACCTCCGGTAGGTTGCTTAGTGCTGCCGCTGTCCAGCAGTGCAGGACGTAATTACGGCTCATCTCTCTGTACCCGCCTTCCCTCTGCTGTGCAGCAGCTGCGAGCGGTATGAAATGTGTGCAGGATGTGCCAGGAGTTCCCCTTTTTCCGCCCTGAAAGAAGAGCTGAACACGTATCTGGCGTGTTTTTAAACAGCTGCAGAACATCCTGCCCCAAACGCTTGCAAAAATGACTGGAAGGATCTTTAAGCAGGAAGGTAATATTGAAGTGTGTATATTGAATTTACCACCTCGATCCTTTTAATGCAGCTATTTATTTTTAAAAGAACCCTGTCTTTTGATATGTTGCATCTGCATCTTTTCATTTACTGCGTGTCCCTAAAGCTGCTGTGCACGGAGGGAAGGAATTAAAGACCACAGACACAGCGAGGGAATGCTCATTTGTGAGCTGGGAATGTTGTACTTTGTAGAACCAGAATTATAAGGGCTGAGCAGCTTTGACCCCAGTAGTGACGGGTGCCTGGCACTAACAACCCTCCCCTGGGAATGTGCCTTTTGGCCCTATATCACAAAGTGGGAGAACCCCATGACAACATACAAAAACCACTTAAATAATCTAGCTAATTGATAAAGGGCTTGCTGAGAGCACCTATAAATGAGAAGAAACTGATAATGGAGGTGGGAGGGGGATGGGGAGCTGAGTGCTGCTGGGTTGGGAAGTTCTGTTTCGGAGGGGCACAGCAAAGAGTGTCTGCGTTTCCTGCTTGCTAAATAGCTCTGGGATAACTCTTGTGGTAACCCCAAACAGCAAGGAGACAGAGGATGTACGAAATAAACATGGCCTGTCTTGTCAGAAATTACATTTGGCAATGCCTTTCCCCCATACCACCTTGGTGTTTTAAAGGTTTGATTTGTACTGAGTGAAAAGTACCGGTGGATCAGTGATGTACAGATCTCCATATTTTTAATCTGACAAAATGCACATCTGTGTGGTTGGTTAAGGAGCGATGATTATAAGACTGTGCTTCATGTTAAACATAAATAAATATAAATAAATGCAGTTGAGGTTCCCTGTGGTTATTACACACTGGCTTCATGTGAGGGAAGCTTTGACAGAGCTGCGGGGGAAGAACCACCAACTTCCAAACGTATTTTAATTTCAGTTTATTGTAACAGAAGCTGAAACCAGCCTCAGCTCAAGTGCTGGCTGAGGAGAAGCCCAAGTTTACTCAGCTGGAGGATGGACAGCATCTTCCAGCAGGATGGGATGGGTGGTGCTGTCACTGGCAGCCACTGGGCCTCTGTGTAGGAGCTTCCCGTGCCTGGGAGCCTCTCTGAGCCCAGAATCCTGTCTGCAGGGATTTAAGGATGTAAAACAAATATGCCTGGCTGCCTGTTTATTTATCCACTCATCGTGAGCAGGGCAGTTGAGGGACACAAGCAAAAAGGTTTTGAGTGTTGGGGCCCAGTGCTTTTCCCAGCTGGGGCTGTTGGATAGATGGTGGGAACAGAGCCTAGGGCTGACAACAGCAGGGTGAAGAGAGTGCCCCTGGGTGCAGGATAAAGGAAACTATGGTCCCCACAGTGGTGTCCACTGGAGAAAAATGAGTTGTGCATGTAGGAGCTGGCACTGCAGAGAGAGACAAATGATAAGAAACTAAATTAAGTTGTCAGAATAATGACAGTGTACTAAAAGGAGAAACATCCACCATCTCTCTTTCTGCTTATAGCCTGGAGAACTGTGTCTGAAAGGGAACTTACATTAATGCTTGACACTGGAAATGTCCAACTCAGATTTATGAGATGAATCTGTCAGATTTACATTTGTTTACTGTAAATGGGAAAACAATGTGAAGGGGATATAATGTGATGCAAACATCCGAGAAGAGAAAAATACAGGGGGAAAATAACTTCACTCTTGGCAGCAAACACACAACAATGGCTAAATGATTGCCACGTTAGTGCACCAGACTGGGACCCAACAGGTTCCACACAGTCCTGGCCTCTGCTGCAGAGATCTGCAGTCACCCACTTTGGCCCAAGCCTTAGAACAGCAACACCCATTTTGGTGTTTGACTGCCCTGGAATCAACTCCCAGATGAACAGAAATTTGGCACCTCCTTCCTGTGTGCCTCACTTCCCAGGAAAACTGAGGATGATACCAGGACAGCCCCTCCAGATGCTGAATCCTAAACCCTTGGGTGGCAGCTCTTCCGTGAGGCCCTTTCCAGACAGGACTGAGCTCAGGGGACTCCACTGCCAGGCAGGGCCTCCTTCCGCTGTTTAAGGAATAAAAAATGTTTTGTCATGATGCTGTGATCATGTTAACATGCAACAGTATCCAATACTAAGGACATTCTCAACCCTCTTCCTAATTAGTGCCTTGATTAGTTTTCTACTCGCCACCCTCATCAGACTTGCCTCACTAAGCAAAGGACCATTTGACTTTCTGACAGAAGGAAAGTCAGATACAAGTCCTGTTAAAATTTCATTGCTATTGGCGCCTTTCACTTTTCAAGTGTCTGTATCAATTTCAGTTCCAAGGAAAAAATCCTGGTGGCATTTCAACAGTTAAATGCTCTGACTTGCTACAAATCCCTTCATTGCGTTTGCTACATGGCTGGATTGATAAAGGTGACATGTTATCTCTATGATTCAGCATCAAATAAACAGGGTACTTCAGACTTTTTAGTAACCGCTGTCACCAACACACCCCTGTTGCTCCAGATGAGACAAAGCAATGCTGCTTTACAGGAGGAAAAGTTCCCCTGCAGGCCAGCTGGAGAGTTCGCTGATCTGAGAAACAAGGGAAGCCTTTTCCCCAGGCACAAGCTGAGCTGGCCACCGGTAATGTGGTTTCAACCCACATCAGCTGAGTGGCTGTCTTAAAAATCATGAATTTGAGAAGCCAGATCAGAAGAAGCAAAATTGTTCCTAAGGTGTTATTGCATGAGGGAAAAATTGAAGTGTCCAGCTTCGATGACCTCCCTCAAGCACATTGTCTTGCAAAATCCTAAGCCACACAGAAGAAATAGTTTAAAAATAGTATCATGCTGATGCCAGGCTGAGTCCTTTAAAAACTTAGTGCTTAGGGCAATTGAGAGGGGAGGAAAATTTCAATAAAAAGAAGGGAACACAGGCTGTTTAATAAGCAATGAGACAGGCCCTTGCCAAGGAAAATGTGTAGCCAGCAGCAAAAAAAAAGAAGATAAGGAATATATTTCACTTGAGGTCCTCTGACTGCAGCCTCTCTTTGCTGTGGCATTACGTGCCTGGGATGTCCAGAGCTCCGCCACTCTCCATGAACACGAACTGCACCTGCATGGCGTATGCTACCCACGGGTGCCCCCAGCATTCCCAAAATTCCTGTTGGAAAAACCACCTGAGTAGACTACAGGGAGCTCTTCCACTGGTGCCATGTCTTCTGATCGCCAAGGTCCTCACCCACCCTGTGTGCTCTGGGTGCCTTAGGAAACGTTAGTGCCAATGTGGGCTTTGAAACCAGACTCAAAAACCCAGGATACCTTGTGCAGCTCGGTGGGATTCCCAAAAACAAGGGAATTTTGTCACCACAAAGTATATAACTGCATTAAGTAAAAAACACGCATAAACATAAAAAAACCCCACATTTATGTTAGAGGCAGCAGGTTTCTTGTGATACAAATTTCTATGTTACCTTCTTAAAATGATGAGGAATATAAAAGAACTAATCACAGGCTGTAGGTGCAGCTCATTCATGGTAGTAACACAGAACTGCAAAGACAAATGTGATAGTCTTAAAATGAGATAATGAAATATAATAATATGTTTTCATAACATAGGAACAATACTGTAATGTAAATGAAATTAATATAATTGGACAGTTACATGAGCTTGCAAGTGAACTTGAAAGTAGAGAATATTTTAAACATCCTTATATCTTGGGAAGAATGATTTTTTGGGAGCAACTTTCAGTACTTTTTAACAACATGAATGGTACTATGTAAAATCCTGAGTAAAGAAAATCAGCCAATCATAAGAGGTCTGTTGAAACCAAAGCCGACAAAAAAGTCTGGAATTACATCTTGAACCAAAATGCAAGCCTTTGAGAAACAAACAGACGATCCCCTTCCTGGACTGATGAAAGAAAGGCCGAAAATAGAAAATTTTTTTAAGTGACACAGTTCCCAGAAGTTTTGTTTTCAGTTCACCAGCTGCTCACTATTCACCAAGGTATTTGTTTTTAAATATTTAAGGATTTTTCTCTCTCTTCTGCAAAATTAAAACTCTCTTGTTGAAGCATTCAAGCTTGCACGAACAGCCCTAATTTGTTACACCTGTTTACAGCTGTGTTTCACTAATGACGAGAAATACAGAAAATAACTTCATAATGGGACATAATTTATTACAAGATCATCTACCCATGAAATTCTCTTGAAGGAACAGGGTCTCTGTGAGCTATTTTATATAGATTTAATAGAAAGCAAACTGTGAAGATGAGTTCTTAATCTATTTTTTTTGGTCATCCTTGTTTAAGAAAGGCTAAAAAAATAAAACCTGTGGAATGCTGACAATAACGCTGCAGTTGTTGTAAAGGCCATCCCACCTTTTAGTCACAAAATCCAGATGCAACCTGACATAAAAGCTTTGACTATTGCCATTGCTCTTGGCTAGGACACTTCTTGGTTAGCCTAAGAATAGTTAATTCATTCCCAATTAAACATCTCCCTAACATATAAAAGTTTTCTTTTAGGAGGTCACAAATAGTAAGATTTAAAGAAATTACCAGCAAAATATATCAAGGTAGTCTTTCTTTCAGAAAGAGATCTCTCTGATTAGAAGATCTCTATGATTAGAAGAGATAATGAATTATTAAAGAGACTCTGAAAGCAGAAGTGGCATGGAGTGCACACTGGGGACACAAAAGGCCTTTAATCTCACCTGAAAGCCACAGCTCAGCATTTTGTCGCTGTGAGACTCCTCATCCAAGGATGAAGAGATGTTCTGACAGCACACGTGTGTGTTTTGCTTGTTGGGGGCCACATCTGCAGCCTCCTCTGGTTTGTTTGCTTGCTCTGAGAAAAAAAACAGCTGATTAGGAACTCTACCAACCTAATGTAGTCTAACTTTCTAGCCCTGGAAAAATATGTTCTTTCAAGGCACTAACAGATGGACACCAACAGTTATTAGTTACTTTGGGAAAATTATATTCCAGGCTTAAAAACCACATAAGGAGGAGCATACAGCCCTGTTTCTAGAGCTCCTTCTAACTGAAAAGTACCCTCAGCAAAATGTTCACACATCAGTGCGAGTGAAGAGCAGGATATCACACACAATAAATTTGAACCACAAGCAAAAAGACGTCACTGCTCTTCTTTCCCTACAGTTTCTCCCTCTCAGAATGAGCGCATGCTTTCATTGTCCTCCACGCAGCAAAGGATGGTGTTCCCTGTGAGAGGCCGGGTGACGGCTGGCACCCCGGGGGCTTTCATTACAATAATGCAAACACACATTTATCTCAACCAAACACCTCTCATTTGAAAACCGGCGAGGAAAGGATAGATCCCACCATCCCACCGTCCTTGAACTCTGCCTAACAAAGCAGAGTACAAAGGCACGGCTTTAATACCACAAACACAGAGCGAGCTTGGGAGCAGATGCTGCAGTGCAAGATAATTTCCCACAGCTTGGCATGAGGGTGTTAAATTGTTACTGAAAAACTGAAAACACCAAAGTGCTGCAGGATGAGAGAACCATATGAAATACAACTCTTTAATTAGTATTTAGCACGGTGGGAATAGCATGGTAAATGCCTTCTAGCCTTCCCCTAGCAGATCAAGCTAGTATTTAAAATGATTTAATTGTCACCTGTCTGCCGTGCAGCAACCGCCTCCCTTTTTTCTTTTGTTCATAAATACCTACAGCCTTTTACAGTGTCACCATATTGCTACAGCCAGGATAGCTGCTTGACTTGTTTTGAAGACATTCAGCAGTAACCAGACTTAGGGTACTTTTGATGCACAACCACCTGTTAACCCTCAAAAAGGGGGGAAAAATTCCTGTTTCCTGTGAAACAGACACCAGTCTGTCAAACCCGAATGATAAATGTTGCTCTGCCTCCCCTCGCCGTGCCAGGGTAACCTGATCCAGCAGCCGCTTTTCCTCCGCCCTTGACTCTTCCTGAGGAGCGCAGGAGCTATGAATAGTGAAGTGCTGAGGGCAGAGTTTTGCTCCGTGCTGAGGTAAGGAGCCTTTTGCAGAATGCCCTCGTGTTGAATCATTTGCCTTGCCGCGAAATAACCTGACAGAGCAGGACACAGGTTACACAGCTTAACCAAATCAGCAGTGGCGGCTGGGCATTTTCAAACCTCTAAAGCAAAGTGCATCAGATCAGACATACCAACTTTGGTGCTGGTTTCTCATAAGCCATACCTGCTCTTTGCTATTCCTTTCCCTTAGAATAATTTTTGTTTACAGGCAAATACCGAGTTCCACAAGTGAAACAAGGTTCGTAGTTGTAAAAGAAATCTTTGAGGCATTGCTGCTCTGCCTGGTTCCCTGTGATGCTTCGCCTGATACGACTTTATGATGTCAGTGGTTCCCCTCAGCTAAGCTCTCTCTGTGCATCAGTCACAGAAGAAAGGAGATTGTGCCTGACCAGCCCCTCTCAGAAGCTTGTGAAAATCAAGGGTTTCCTTTTCTACGCGTTTCAGTGGGCTGCGGCTCTGCCTCTCAGAGCCTGTGCTTAATGAATGCCATTAGCATTTATATGCACCAAGAAATGGCTCGCAAGCTTATTGCAGTTCCAGCATATTAAGTGACAGAAGAAGCAGTATCACCCCTAACAGTGTTTTCCCTTAGTTCAGTATTCTGACCTAACACAGATTTTTCTGTATAATGGGTGTTTTACAGAGAAATGTACTTTAATGGAGAATAAAATGCCTTGTGGATAGAAAGCCAAATTTGCCTTAAGAAGCATGAACTCTAATTCCTTGCGCTGAGGCTGTCTGCTGAACAGCTTGATACACAACTACATCTCACCAGGTGCCCATTCCCGTCTGTAAAATGGAAACATTTATATGTTCCCCCTCTGCAGAATGTTCAGAGATAACGCTCTAGAAACAGTAGGCTTTGCTTACATGCACCACACCCTGTTATCTTCTTGATGTTGTTTATCATGAGCAGGGTTAAATAACAAGGATGTTTACATTAACCATAAACTTTACCCACAAAGTTTCTCATCTTTTTGTCGCTTCTCGATCAGTACTTCACAGTGATTTAGTTAAAGGGCTGGGGACTGATTCCCCAAAGGCAATGGTTCATGTCTACATTGAAACCTTTGCATTATCTGTGAGCGACACCCTTCAGAAAGCCTCTTCTCTCTAAATAATATAGTGGACATGGTGGTGTTTGTTCAAAGGCTGGGCTCGACGATCTTGAAGGTCTTTCCCCTAAAGATTCTGTGATCACATTTGTTGATCCACCTTACGTAGTTAAGGAGCCCCAGAGGAAAGACAGACAAGCCTTCTGCTTGTGCTCTGAGGAACTGAACCAAGCTGGAGAGATCAAACAATGTGAAATGGCCATTAGCAAGGCAGTACCGCTTAGGGGCTTTTTCCTGATGGATTTGTATCTCAGTATCTCATTTATATTAACTGTATCAGTGAGCTGAAACGACTTCATGGCACAGAACTTCCTGAAACAGTGGCCAAACTTGACTCTTTTATTTTGTCGTGAACCTCAGTTAAAGCAAAAGACAAGAAGTCAAGAACTTCAACTGAGTGTTTTCTCCAATCGGCACCTGGCCAAAGACCTCTGCCTTTGTGTACACAAGAGCTGCAAACGCCTGCACCTCGTTGTCCTGATGATTAATGCTTTCTCTCCCTGCCTGCAGTCCCTGAGGTGGTTGGTGTCAGCAGAATAAGCCAACACTTCACCACATAAATCACTGTTTTCTTTACAGGGGAGCAGTGCTTTGTACCTGTTCCCCCTCTGGCCAGCTCAGCACAGCGAGCAATCTTCCACACCCTGTTTCAGGTAAGTCCACTGTGGTGATAACTGGAAGCAATAACTGCAGTGTCACCACACCCTGGGGATCATGTTTGCTTCTTCTGGGTCAGCAGCTCCAGTCTCTTATCATCAGAGAATCTGTAAAAGCAAGGCACTAATGGTCACTGGCCACAATCAAAAGTGAGTTACCAGCTGAGTAAATGACATTCAGCAAAATGATGGATTTTAAATTTTAAATTTTTACTCACTTTTCTGTTGTCATTGCTTAGAAATTTGCATATTATTTAAATGAATATCTTTGCAGTTCGTACATCAAAAAAACCCGCTCCTAAGCCGGAGCTTTTGACAAATGGTAACTGCATTTTAACTGAAGCCTTCAATGTCATTCAACGGAACTTTGTAAACATTTTTCGTTTTCCCACACAAGTGACAAAAATTATTTTGTCTGGCTGGCTTTCAGTGCTTAGCTTTTTAAATTTTCTTCCTTCCCCACCTCTATTTTCTAAACTGAAAAAAGGGAGAAGTTTAAGGGAAAGGAGGAAGAAATGTAGAGATGTGAAATCTTTGGCTGGTCATTCTTGGTGGAAGTATGTAATAAATTATTCATTTGTTGCATATGGTTTTAAAAAAAAAGTTGTTAGAAAAAATTATGAGAACTCAAACTAGCTAAAGCTCTGAGACTATGAACAAAAGAACTTAAGAAAGGGAGGAAAGTCAAACTGCAGTAGATGGAACAAACTCCATGTTGTGACCAAGCATCCTCCTCCTGGGTTCTGCAGGCCAGGTGTCTTCCTCCAGCCCTGCTCACTGTCCCCCAGCTTTCTATGGCTCCTTAGGCCACAGCAAATTCCACATTGCCACCTCCATGCATCCCTGGGGAAACATCTCCCTGCCAAGGTGCCCCCCGTGACCTGCTCCTCTCCTGGCAGCTCCTCTTCCCAAGGGCTTGTCTGAGCTCCAGGGGATCTCCCTTCCCACTCCAGAGACTCAGGCCACGTGGATCAAGCTGTTTCTCAAACATTACAGCAAGGAAGAATGATGCTTTGGGAAGGCAGAACGGAAGAGAAAGTCTGGGATGTGTCAGATAAGGGGAAGGGACAAAAGAACATGATAGGAGGGAGCAGAAATATGCATGTGAGAAGCTCAGTTCATCTTTTTATTTGGGTTATTTCCTTTGCCACTTTTTTTTACCTGGTACTTCAGTGAAAAGGCTTTTTTAAGCGATGCAGATGTCTTGCATTCTGTTTTGACACATGACAATTTATAACTGCTTTCTATTCCTTGTAGATATACTGCTCCTCCATATTTCATTTGTATCAGTAGTTACTGAGGATAAAGAAAACTGGATAGTGTTGAGACATATTTTAAGCAGAATGAAGAATTTCTTTTCAATGAAAAGCCATTTCTGTGTTTTAAAGAGCAAAAATCTGTCTGTCTCATGACTTGGAAATTCTGTGACAAGTTTAGGAAGATTTTCAACTCATATATGCCCAGCCTAAACCCATCAGAGCTGATGGGAGCCTTTGCACTGACATTAAAGTGCTCTGAGTCAGGACCTCGGGCCTGAGACTACATCTCATTTGTACCAACACCGTGCAGTGCTTAATTAAATGGAGACACTCCAATATGCAGTGAGCCACCCACAAGATCCCAGCACAGCAATGAGGGTCTTGACAGCAAAAAGGAACAATGATTTCAGCTCCAGCTTTCTCCAATGAGCTCTTGCAGAGTTATCCCAAATCTGGGAAGTATTTTGTTCCTCAAATTGCTAAGTGTTGTTTCAGTCTAGTGCTCAGACATGCTACAACTGTGCAACTCTTGAGGTTTCTTGTTTGTATCCAGCAATTTGTTTTTATATTAGAAAGGGTTTAGAGAAGTAGAAGAAATGCTTCTTTCAGTCTCTGTTATCTGATATGTGTTATACCAGTTTGCTGTATAACGTCATCAAGGCTAATTTGAAAGAAAACAGCCTCACCGCAATGAGTGACACTAATTTCAGTGGCTGAATTTAAACATGCCCTGTATGTTCCTGCAAGACCTTGCCTTTCCTAAGAATGCAGGCATTCCCCAGAATGGTGTTCTAGGAACTCGTGGTCAGTAAAGAGGTCCTGGGCCACTCAATAAGTAGGAACATGTAAATTCGAATTTTTGCTTCTGAACAGGCCTCCACCCACCAGAGAGCAAAGAGATTCACCCGGAGAATCCTAAGCTGACACAGAAACTTCCAGGGTGGTTTCTTAAAACGCTTCTATGCTGTTCATTGTCACTACAGAATATCCAACCCTACATATTCAAAACACAATATACCCTCTTCCTGCTGCCTTCTTTTCCTTGTCTCCACTTACCTTACTTTTTAAATTCCAACAAATCCCATTGTTTCTACTGGAAAATGTTCCTGGTAGTATAAATCATGGTCACTGCTTATATAAGCTTGCTTTCCTATTTGCATATTCATAACCAGGCTGAGAACTAAGGAGCCATTAAAGCCCAAGCTAAATGAAAATATTTCAAATTTATAGGCAAAATATTTTTCAGATCCCTAATAGTATGCAGTCCTTCTTAGCAAGCAGTGTTGGTAAATTAGAAATTTGCATTAACAACCTTACTAATAACTTAATTTCCCACCCTCTACCCAGGAGTTCTGAATCCATAGAGGGAGTTAATTACCTCTTGACTGCAGACAGTAGTTTTGAAAAGGAACTTTGGTCTAGTCAACATTTTGCTGGTTTTGTTTGCCAGTAATTTTCAGTGACAGAGCTTAAGAAGCAAGCACAGGTTACTGCTAAGATTCCCACAGGGAAAAAAAAAAAAGCATCTGGGTTTTTTGATTTAAGTTCAGTCTGTCAAGGAGAAATGTAAGCTGGAAGCCACAAAATGATATGCAATTAAAAAACAAAACAAAACAAAAACCAAGAGACAGTTTACAACTGGGAAACATAACTGGGTTGAATAGTACTCAAAGTACAATTATATTCTGAGAGGTGACTTTGGGAAAAGTCATGATCTGACTGAAGAGTTCTGCCATTCAGACTCATTTGAATCCTGTCCTGTTTTAGACCAAAATTATGTGTAATTTTTGCATCACTTTAAATATCTTTCTTTTCCTACCATATAATTCAAGAAATTTACTCAGTGCTTTAAAATGAATGCATTTATATTGATAAAAATTGATGAGCGTGCCCAAATAAGTAATGTCAGTTGAAGCCCTAATATTTTCCTGCTGTTTTATCTACCCTTGTATACGTATTTATATACATATATACATTATATAGTTTATAAACTGTGACAACTGAAGTGGTACAAAGGCCCACATATAAATTGTGCATCCATGAGAGCAATTTATAGCTTTTATCATACTCTCAGCAGAAATCTGAGCCTCGTTCTTGGGTACGGACAGGTCTTTTCTGTGTAACTGAAGCCAGCTGAGAGCACAGGCACTGCCAGCAGTGTGGGCAAGGACCTGCAGGTTTCAGGGGGTGTGAGCCAGGAGAGAAATCCAGCTCACACTTGTCCTCCAGCAGAGGAGCCAAGCCATGCCCATGTTAAAACCGAGAACACGGGACCTGAGTTAGACTGGGGAGGGTCACCCACGCTTCTGAGGACAGTCTCAGACTCATACAGTTTTTATAAGTTTTAATTAATCAAGTTAATTAATTAATTAATTAATATCTGACAAATCTTCTGCAATTAGAAGAGCAGTTGGTTAGGTAATTTCTGCCCCACTGGAGCCCCTCCCCTGAATCTTTTAGCCCTACATTTCATTATGCCAATGATGTACGGTGAAAAACAAAGTGTCCTTGCCAGGCTAAAAAGCAAAACTAATCAGAATTCCAAGAAAGTAGCATAATATGTGAGAAAGTGCATCTACTATGCTAAAGTGACAAAGTGTTAGAAGCTGTACAGCTATATATTAAAATCTGTAAAGCTACAGATACATATAAAAAGGGAAAACATCTTGAGGCATGTGTCATCCCAATCCCCTGGTGCCTTTGTGATGTCCTAGGCTGCCCGGGATATCATAATGGCAGGAACTCTCCTGGGGTGGCAGCTGGTGCCCAGGCAGGTGGTCTGAGGGCATTCCAAGAACTTAATTGGGTTGAACTTTCTGTATCTGGATAATTTCGATATTAGATTGAATTTAAAAAGCCCAATCTCCCATTCTTTTAACATCATTTTTGAAACAGGCTTTCCACCCTAAGCTTCAAACTGCTTTGGATGGGTTCAGTTGGCATCCCTGAACCTGTCCAAGCAGATACATCCAATATATCCTGAATTTAAAAATTCATTTGTAATAGATCATTTAAAAAAAAAAAAAGCTGATACCCCTGAATGCAAATAAAACTAAAGAGTAAATACATTCATACTGCTGAGTGTATTAAACACAATTATAAAACTCTCACTAAAACAAAGTACATTTATTGGAATTTTTTTTGTCTTGCTTAAACCATACACGTGCAGGCCTCTCCATCTCCTTTTTAACCAACAACCCAACACAGATGTGTTGGCTTAAGCTTAATTTGGATATAACAGATTCATCTGAGGAGTAGCTAAGGCAACCAGCTAATTGCACGTGCCAAGAAACTGAATTAAATTTTACTTCCCAGGGATTCTCAAGTGTTTTAGTATCTTGAACTATCAAAAAGCTACAAAAATGCTTTGTAAATACTACACACCACTCATTGGAGCCATTTAGTGCATTTGTAAGTTGGCATTGTTACTTTTGATGACAATGACATAACAATTGAGGACTGCTCCATTGCAATTTCTACCTGAAGTGTTGTAAAGGCTGTTTAAAGCCAGGAATGGAATGTGTCTAAGCGTGACTTCTCGAAATTTAAATAAATGAAGAGACTTTCAGCCAAGACAATTGAACCCTACTGTACACAAACTGTTTTGTTTTTATGAGAAGGCAATTTAAGTCTGTCATATGCATGGTGTGAAATCCTCCAGTAAGATATCTGCAGGACTCACGTTGTGTCCAGAGTCTGGGAAGAGCAATTAGCGTTAGACAGCTAGCGCCTAGAAGGTTTGGCTCATCACGCAGGGCCTTTGGGCAGCTGGTCCTGAAGCCACAACCCTGAGGCGAAGTACTTCCAAACCACACAGAGGTGATGCTGCCTCTGAGATCTGCAGAGTCCCCTTCTCCAGTCACAGTGGTGGTGGCACAGGTGACCTTTGGTGCCTTTACAGCCCTCCTATGAGTTCCTTTGGGACGATGTGGGGAGGTTTCCCTGACCATGTAGACTGAGGGAAGGGAGGGTTACCCACAGAGAATTGCCAGAGTGCTTCAGGCTTTCCAGTTTTGAACTGGCCAGCCACAGCCATCCTGTTCTTCCTTCTCTCGTCCTCGTTTTGTTCTGTCTCCTCTTCCTCACGTGCTCTTCCTCACACCTCTCTGACACGCCCGTATTTCATCCTTACACATTAGCCTTTTTAGGAAAGAAAAAAGTCACCTCACTGTTTAAAGCATTTTAGAACCATGATTTCTTGAGAGCTCTCTTACCTCCTATCCGGATACATCTGTGGGACCGGGGTGCTTTGTGCCCGCACTATGCAGATATGGCCGTGAGTCATACTGGGATACAGGGGCAATGCAAGTGCTGGCCCTGTGGACTATAAATCAAGGGTGATACACTTGATCCATGCACTTCAGAGAGGTATTCCAGCTTCATCAGCTTGCAGTCCCATCTCAGAATAAGTTTATACCACCAAACAGTGAAGTGCTACCAAATAAATCACCTATTGCACACCCAACTCTCCCACTTTGCTTCTTCCCACTTTCCACATAAAGGGAGAGATCACAGCTGGATTTCCAAATTTCCAAATGGAAGGCCACCTTGCAGGTGGCATCTTCTATGACAGGATTAACTGTGAATAGGCTGAAGCCTCCCATTTATCTGTCAGCATAGCCAAGCACAGCTACACAAACTGCTGTACTGGCTCATCCCCTTTATATCCAGGTACTTTTCCTTGTTTCTGCTGTAGACAATGCCTACTACTGTTCTTCCTGTTGATATGTAGATTTAACTGTTTGGTAGCCAAGATAAGTGAAACAGTCAGAATGCAAAAAGGAAAGTTGGTGTAATCATGGGTTTATTGAGTCTTTTTCAAGCTGAGCACCACACAATCCGTTCTCTGTTCTTACACCCATCCACACAGATCCATTGTATCTGCTGGCAGATGTCCTGAGCACTCAGGTTGTGTAAGCTTCTCCACGAATTTATCTGCTCAACTCTGCAGCATTCCCAGCTTCTCCTGTGATCCTATGTATTTGGAGTGTCAGATTCTGACCATTCTGACTCAAAAGTTCATCCATGTATGGCAGTGGTAGCCACCAAGTGAAGTTCTTCAGTGTTGGAGGAATGAGTGCTGCATAGACAGCTGGCATCTTTTCAAAAGAAGGACCCAGGAGAATTTGATGTTCTCAGCAGTGAATCTTTTTGCCTACTCTGCCTAGCTGGTTAGATGCTTCGTACCCAAAGTCATCCCAGTGAACAAATTTGTCAGTTCAGAACTGGTCTGGATGAAGCCACCCTGTGACAAATTAGGCTGGGGACTTAAGATACTGCTGGAATTGCAGTGGCTTAGTGTGGCAGGAACAGGCTGTGGTACCAGGGAGGGAATGTGTTTCCCAGTCCAGCCGAGTGACAGAACTGATCCGTGCCCCTCCTGAACCACACCTGCCTTCACGCTTGCCTGCTCAGAAACACACAGACAGTAGTCACATACCTCTGTAATCCTCGTTGTGCTGGAATATTCCTCTCCCCTTGCTCTTCCCTTTCCGTTTTTTCCTTTTTTTCCTTTCTCTTCCTCTCTTTTCTTTTTCTTTCCTTTTGTCATCTTCACGCCGTGCTCATGACTGTGTGAATAGGCTGTGTGCAGGCTACTTTGTGTACATACTGCACCATTCCATACAATCACAACAGTGTAATCATAATGTCCAACAGAAAACATTGGCTGAGCAGACAAGGCTGTAATAACAGCCTGAGAGCTGTGAGTTTACCCACTCCCTCTGTTCCACCACCATATCTGGGTCTATTCCCAAGAGAAAAAATGCATTATCAGTCATGTTCACCCTTTCCCAAAGGCAAACAATCAGCATCTCCTGTGATCCATATCAGACATTTAACTCAACTCAGGAATCTACCAATATAAACAAAAATAATTTCAGCACTATTCAAACAGTAATGGAACAAATTTGTTCATCAGCATTATGTTCTCAAAAGCCCCACCTGAGCTATACTGACCTGTAGATGCTTGTGCAGGTGTTGCACCGTAGACTTCTATATCACTCTTGCCCCACTTTTAATTGGGACTACATGCACCTTACTGTCCTTGAAGGGCTTAAAGGTTCCAGCCCCTCTGATGCTCTCAAGGAGTTAACAGATCTAGTTAACAGTTGCTTCAGTGCTCTATTATCTTATCTAACAGAGGACTTTATGGCTATATTTAGTTTAATTGAAGAATGTCCTATAAAAGGACTAATGACACTTTTCATTATAAATATACCAGTTCACACTCAGAAAAAATTTTACAAAGAAAGAAGACAGGAAGAAAGTTGATTGGAACCAAAAATTACTTCTGGCAATTAAAATCCTGTAGCATTTTGTTGATCTGTTGCTTGTATCTAGTCTACTTGCTGATATGATGCATCATTCGATCTTTTTCATTTAGCAATTTTGAAACTAATGGTCAAAACCATGCTCACTTCCACTGGATAAGTATTATTTCCTTCAGTAATCCCACCAAAATTATATTAATTTCCTGTGGAGGCAACATGTTTACACTATATTAAAAAATCTGACTTCTAGATAAAAAGGCTTTACATTGCCCTGAAACTGTAGGAAGATGTGTCCTCTTCAGGGGAAAAAAATACAGCAGGAATCAGGCACACAGTTTTTACTGGTAGGAAGTAACTTTGCAATGTCATTACCAGATTTCAAAACAGGTTGTTTGACAGTATCATGGAGAAATTCAGGAGGTCTGTGGCCAGCCTCCTGCTCAGGATCAGCTCTGAGATCTCAGGGCATATTTTGACAGCATAAAGGATCAGGGGAATATTAATCTAACCCGTGGGGTGGGGGCTGAGTCAATGTGATGCCTTGCCTAGGTTCATTAGCCCTGAAAAGGAATATTTTGTTAATGTGGCTCTAATGCTCCTGACTCAGAGCTGGGTTAGGCATCTCAGCCTCTCTCTTCCTCATTTTCTGATTCCAGCAGCTGGGAAGAGGAACTCCAGGGAGGTGCTGGTGGAGACACTGCTCAGCACACCTGAGCCTGCAATGTCTCCTCCCGGTGACTAACCCCACACATCTGGGTAAAATGCATTACTGTACCTTGGCAGGGAAAAGCTGGGACTAGCTGGTCTTCATAGGTTTAGACATTCCTGTGGATGGACATCTGCAAGTCTCCTGGGCCTTCTGGATCCTCCGAACTTGTTGCTTCTATCTTTTTTTGTTTGTTTTCGCCTAGGTAAGGGCCGATTTTCCAGCATTTTGTATGCCTTGTGAACACCACATGTTGCATCCTTCCGTAATAGCCACGTTTCAGTTCGCGAACCTCATCGATCTTGGGGGAGCCGCGTTAGCTGCGTTAGCAGAGTTTGTGCTGCAGGACCAGCCACCAGGTGCTCCCGTTGTCACCTCGTTTGTGCACCTCGTGAATACAGTTCCTGCCCCAGCAGGTGCTCTGCTATTCTCGTCTCACATACGGAGGCAGCTCCTTCCCCCCGCCACTCTTGCCTAGCGGGGAATGGATGAGAGCGCAGTGAAAACTGTTTGGACACTTGGTGGTTTCAGAGCCTGCTGGCTGGAGGCTCACACTGTGAAAATGTCACAGGTCTTAATCCTTCAGTCTCCGGCATCCAGAGTGTCACAGCACAGGAAAGGAAGCACTGCTGCTTGAAGCCTGGCACGGGAGGGCCACGAGTTGCCACTGGTGGTCTCACTGCCCCCCTGTCCCTCCCTGGGCTGCCTTACCCAGCTCAACATGTCCCTCCTTCTTAATGTCGCTGCTCAGGTACCAACTACATTTTATCTCGTCGTCCAAACAATTAACACATCCAGTCCAGCACGCAGAAGTCTGCTCACTCGCATTTGTACTCAGTTGTGTCCAGCTTTAAAGCCTGTGCCTTCCACCTCTGAATTTTGGGCCCAAAAGCTCGTCTAGTTTTTGTACCCCTTGTTGGCACTGGCGTTTCCATAGCGTGGAATTAATTTAACATTGCCCGAAAACAAAATTCTCACAGAATCACAGAATCACTGATGTAGGAAAAGATCTCCCAGGTCATCAAGTCCAACCTGAGACCAATCCCCGCCTTGTCACCCAACCCAGAGCACTGAGTGCCATGTCCAGTCATTCCTTGGACACCTGCAGGGATGGGGACTCCAACACCTCCCTGGGCAGCCCCTTCCAATGCCTGACCACCCTTCCCATGAAGAAATTCTTCCTGATGTTCAACCTGAACCCCCCCTGGAACAGCTTGAGGCCGTTTCCTCTCAATCCTGTCACTGATTGCATGGGAGAAATCCTCGGGTACAGTTCCTGATCTCAGCAAAGTGAGCATTGCTGCTTCTCATCAAGCCCCTGGCCCGCTTAGTCAGGTATCTCACCTCCGGCACTGCTGCTGTCTGATGCTTCCAAGGAACACCAAGACATTCCCTTCCTCCCTGTCCCTGCAGCAATCATGTCTGTGCCCTGAGACAGAAGGCCCTCACACCCTAAGGAAAAAAACCTAAATTGCTCTTAAAGTAGTGTTAGAGTTATTTATATATTTACCAAAAATATATAAAAAATGTAAGAATATGCCAAAAATACACAAAAAAAATTATCTGTCATCATTTAACTAAAACATCTGTTCCGCCTTTCCTGAAAAGGGCTTTTGGAAGCCAAAGAACCCTGTTGCCATTTTCAGTGTGGCATTGCCAGGTCGTGTTTTCACCTCCCCACTGAGGGTGGAGGTCACCAAAGACTCTCACGAGAAACCTACCTGGCTGCAGGGACATGTGCAGCTTTCACAAACTCCTGACTGTAAACCTGAGCTGGTTCTCACTCCAGGACTCAAGGTCTGCTCTTCAGAACCTTGAAGAGCAATGTGACAATAGAATTGTTGGGCATGGTCATGAGGCTCTGATTGTCAGCATATTCCCAGATTCGCATGGAGTTTTAATGCACTTCAGAAGCTGGAGATAAGCCTAGAACTCGTGTGAAAATAGTAAATTTTTTTTGTGAATCTGTGGTTGTCAGTAAAACATGTTGCTTCGGTGTCAAACTAAATTTCTCAACATTTAGCTCGCACAAAGGTGTACATCATCTTCTTGCTGAAGGCTTCCTGGACCCCAGAAGGAGGGAAGAGAGCTGGAACTGAGTGACATCTCTGTAGAAGCTATTTGGATCAGCTGCCTTTAAAAATCTTGATGTGATAATAACCCTGATAGTCAGAATGCTCATCCAACTACATAAATATGACTGCGAGCCCTACATTCAGGCATAAATAACTCTCTATTCCTGGAGTTTTCTTCTGCGTGTTGTCAGCTAGGAAATCAAATTATCCATTTATTTGTTTTGTGATACTGAAGCAAGGCAAGACATGGGATGGTGAAGATGAGAATACAGACATTAATTTTCCGAATTCACTCTTCCTGAAGGATAATGGACTTTAGCTGAAAACTCACCAGGAATTGAATTATTCCAGCAGAATACAGGAAATTTTCTGTCTCTTTGTGGTGACCAAGTCCTTGCTGTGCTTCACAGGTGTTGGCTGTGAAGTTGTTATCCCCCAGAAAGTACCACAGGATAAGACTTCTGGCTATTAAAGCCCAGTTCCCTGTCTCACCATGTTTGTGCTGGCAAGGCAGGGAGTGTTGTGTGTGAGTGGGTGGCAGGAAATGTGAAGGATGAGCTGTCAAGGAGTTCGGTGTGAGTAGGCTGCCTTCATGTCCCTGAATTTTGTCTGTCCACACAGCAGCTTTATTTGAAGCTGCGGCATTATGCCAACCTTTGGCAACTGGCAGTGACCCCTCAAGGGAACAGGAACAAGGTGGGCATAATCAGAGCAGTTTATATTTTCTATTTCCAGCTTACCCCATGCAGTGGAAGATTGTACTGTCGTGTATATGGTTCTTCTGGGGGATTATTTGCATCTTTTGGGGAATCTGTGTGGGTGCAGCCATTCTCTGCACCTTCTAAGGAACAGGGAAGGAAGACAGTCTACTTTTAATTGTCCATGTGAAAACCTGTCCTCTGGAGAGGATCTTAGAATGCACACAAATAATAAGTCTTAACACACAGCAGGCTTTTCACGTAGCTATCAGCAGCACAACCTCTCTGCCTACATTTCAAATAACAAATGCAAACTAGTAGATTAAATAATGATAAAGCAAAGGTGGATAATTTTAAAGTCATATGAATTGCTCTATAAATGTCTGTTATCCTCAGCAAGGCTTATGTGTCACTGCAAAATGCCACACGGTGTAGCAGTGCTTGTTTGTTTCGTTCTGCAAAGGCCAATTCTCAAGGCAAGACAAATGACAGGTGAGTAGATCCTGGTCGCCAAATATTTGCCAAAAGTAAAATCAATCTTTTTTCCTTCCCTCACTTTCCCCTCCCTCCCCCTTTTTGTGCAGAAATTCACTTCAAAGCTAAGCTGAAGCTCGAAGTAATGTCCCTTAATTCCTGTGCCCCTGTTCAGGCAACATAATGCCTGCTGCAATAGGTCAGGCCCTCAGCTGTTCTAGGAACCCTTGTCCATTTATGTGGCCAATAACACGGGCCATAACAACTCCCCAAACACTGCTTTTGAACCATTATCAAAAGGTGAGTCATGGGAATCATCCTGTCCCTGAGCTCCCCTCAGAGGGTGAGTTTCTTCCTTGGAAGAAGCAGGTTTTATCCCTTCAGCATCTCCATCTGCTCTCTCATGTAGTGCAGGATCCAACTCCAGATGCCTCCAGGCCAAGCAGAATGCTGGATTCTGCCTTTCACTGGCTCCGTGGCAAAGGGATAGATGATTCCAGAAGTCTTCCCCCCCTCCGCCATTTTAGTGCTGCCCAATTCTCTAACCACTTTACAGAAAGGGAAACACGAATTTAGTTCAGACTGAGCTCTGCTGCATGTGCAGTGGTGGGCTGAGAGGTGGCTGGCTCTGGGGAGACTGAGATGACCAGCTGGGAACATGCCCAGCAGTGTCACCAGGTCGCTGGGGTCCGAGCTGGAGCAGTGGCCAAGAGCCAAGACCTTCACAAACCAAACTCGTTGGATTTCATAAGCCCGAAGGTAAATAAGGGAGACTTTGCCCTTTTGCTGAGCTGAGCTCTCAGAATTAAAGCAACTGCTGCAGTTGCTGGAAAGTGGGGGGAAAACCAGCAAACAGAAACCCCTGCAGCTTTGTCCGGTCCCTGTGTTTCCTGGAAAGTCTGCTTAGCTTCCCTTCCTATAAAAGTTACCCAGTCCTATTGCACAGGTTTACCTTGAGGACATTTTATTTCTGCCATTCTAAATTTCTTTTGAAAGGAAGGACAAGGGCAGAGACGCGCTTGCCAAATGCAGATTAATTCAAGATAGTAGCAGTACATCCAACCCATTTGTAGTGAAATGGCTTAATATTAATCCCATCATTAGTAGTGTAATTCGCTAAAAACGTGTGAGAGAGGAGACAGTTAACGAGAGCAAACTTCCGGGGTTTAGAAGTGAATCTTGTAAGCAGCAGTAGCCTTTCAAAGCTTTTGAAATTTAATTAGAAGGATACTGATAATCTCAAATCACCTGTAGAACTTGTGTCTCTCTGTATGAGTTGAACATGGGTAGCAAATCCACCTGAGGGGAAATCACCTTTCTTGGCACCTCTTTGGAAATATCTGATCTACCCAGGTTGGATTATTAATTAACCCTCAGCAAGATGCCTCTTCTACAAGTAAGTGTGAAACCCCCCCCCCAAAAAAAAAACCAAACCAAAAAAAAAAAACCAACCCAAACAAATAAACAAAAAAGCCCTCCAAACAAACAACAACAAAAAAAAGGAACAGAGTATCCTCTCTGGCTCCTATATTTGGGAAGCAGTAAAGACTCAACTGGAGTGAATGTTGTATATGCAAGTCTGGATGTTCTCTCTTGTTATCCCACCCAAATATGCGATCTTTTGGAAAAAGAGAATAATTGAAGTTTCAGACAATATATACTGAAAAGCTTTTTCCATGATGTAGCTCATATGAGAGGACATGTATCCCACACAGTAAAGGAAATTCAGTTCAATATCAGAAGCTTCTAACCTCAATAAGCGAGTTAAGACCTTGCTAGCAAAAAATCAAGGTATACTTTTGTTGCTTTGTTGCATTCAGAATCTATAATGCCTTTTTTCAGGATTTTGACACTGGATGAGTTTGATTCTTGGTTTGCCACTTTGAAATAATTTTTATACTTCCCAAGTCATGATTTACAGAGAAGCTTCCCTCTCTCCCAAACCTCTGCCACACACTTCTGTGCTTCTCCTCCATTCCTGCTTGAGAAGAACCGTCTCTGAGCTGGAGGCAGAGTTCAGTGTGTGTGTGGCAGGGTGTAAAGGGGCTTGGGCAGCAGCAATGCAGAATAAACTTTCCCTATGGTAGGCAGGGCACACACAGTTCAGTGGGGGGAAGGAGTATCTAAGCACGGCAGAAAAATGGTGTTGATTGATTTCCTTACCTGCAGATGCTGAAATCCTGCTGAGTTTTGGGGTCTTTTTTACAAGCTATTTAATTGCTTTAGCAGTACTCTGTTCCATATTAAAATAATCTTTCTCAAGATCCTGGGTAATTGCCCTTCTCTGTTTTAATTCAGTGATTATTTATTACTGCAGTAAAGCAGGAGGCTTGACTTTGTTTGACTTGGTGTATACCTCACTGCAAGGCCCTATCCCTGCCCCAGCAAGGCTGCAAAAGCAATCTTCTTTCTTTGGCACCAGTGTCACTTCACCCCAGCCCTGACAGGATAAGAAAAGTGGGATATTGTTTTATGACTTGCAATGGTGGTTAAATCACTGCAGCTTTGCAAACTTCTATTTGTGTCTGTGCTCATGAACTTTTTAATCCATCCAAGAAGGAAAAGCAGCTTAAAGAAATGAAGCTCTCACTAAGCATAGGTGAAAAAGGGCTATGAATCATCCTGGTGCCCAGCTGATTTATATACAGTAACATAAATTTCAGTGCTGGATTTGCTTTGGATTATGTGACCACAGGCTTAGAGCTGTTTTAGCAGTTTCGTGCTGGTGAAACAATTACATGTCTCCTTGGCTGTAATAGCAACACGTGCTTTGTGTGGTTTTTATGAGCTCTAATTTTCTCTACACCAATGAATACCACAGAACTCTCTTTCACCTAAAAATTACCAGATAAGCCACATTTCTGCCTAACACACGCTGTGACTGGGGGTTATCACTGACCAGTTCTGAACAGCAAAGCCAACTTTACCCGCAGTTTTGTTGTCTCACCAGCTTTGACTGTTGCCCTCGCAGCAATCAGCAAATCCTGAGAGTGTCCAGAAACACTTTTGAAAGGGTCCCAAACGCTTTCCTCCTTATTTAGCATCACCATCTCAACTTCTGCATATCTCCTCTGGAAACAGTTCACCTTTTTGGAAGCCTCTCTGCAAGCTACTTTATTAATAATGCATAATTTAATTTTTCTATTACTGACTTAAAAAAATAAAATTTTAAACACTGCATTAATGTGTGATGTATGAGAGAAAAGGTGCTTAGTGGAAATTCATTAAGACTCGTCCATAATTTTCCACTCTTCCCTGCTGCCTCCATTCTGTATCTGTGGTCAGAAGTAATACTGACCAAACTTTCTTTTACTGGATTTTGTCATCCCTGGCAGTGATGGCCACTGTCAGCACTGGTAGCAGCTGTACAAGACGAGCAGAGGAAACCTTTTTGTCCTGAGGTCTGTGTTCAGGCATAACGTGGAGCTGAGACCTACCCCAACCCTGACTCAAGGCACATCTTGCTCTTTCTAGGACACCTCTTGCAGGGATGTGCAGCCTCACCAAGCTGCCTGAGCACTTCATGCTTTTCACTTTGTGCTGTTAAATGAATCGGGATTCAATTCCAGCTACCACAGCTGCAGCACCACGCAGGCACAGCACCTGGAAATGGTTTGTATGCCACAGTTTGAGAGCCCCTGACACAGGGCAAGACGCAGTCAGAGGTGAAAGCTACTTCAGAGACTCTATTGATTCCCGTGTTTGTTTTGCAGGAATTGGGCCTGGTAGCTATTGAAAGCAATAGAAAAGATTCTCTTCTGCAGGCAGTACAGCAGGGTTTTCTGTGTGAGGAGTCTGCCAAATTAATAGCTGTGCAAACCAAACTCTCTTTCATGGAGGAGTAACATTATGCACAAGTAGAGACAGTAGCAGCTCTTCCTTCTCCTGCCAATACACTGTATTTCACACCCAAAGGGCATCATTTGCTGGGAGAGTAAATATTTTGCACATATCCTAAATGCAGTCCTGAGTATTTTTACTGTTTGAGAAGCCTAGAAAAAGAGTTTGCTCTTTCCCTTAGCGTGATCCTTTGTTAGGTTTCGTGGTGGTGCATCTCCCTCCTCCTTGGTCTGCACTATGATCTCAGAGTGACTAAAACATTCATTCACAACAGATTTTAAATGGCATGTGCCTGGGTTTCTTTCCTGTAATTCCATGTGGTGTTGTATAGTCCCTGAAAAACACCCTTTTTCTCCCTTCCACCAAATACATTTAAAGAAAAGTTTTTCAGCTCCTTATTCCATCACTGCTTGAGAAGAGGTCTTCAGTCTTCCGTCTTAGTAAGAACTCAAACTTAATTACACGCCTCCCACTCTGACCAGCAGAGGTGAAGAGAACTCTTTAAGATATCTGGAGTATTTTATTGAAATCAACAGCCTGAGAGAAAATCTCAGCTGGATCTCGAGTGTCCATTGGGCTACAAGGGACTGGGGAGTATCTCAAGGGTGTGTTGCTCTCCTACTGAATTCAAGCAAGTTCCAACCTTATATTTAACGTAGAAGTTGAGGAGATTCATAAATTCAAAGCAAGACAGAGATGAATGTACAACATTTCCAGTGAAACTGAGCTTGCCCTGATCTCGTTCCCAAGCTGTAACGCGGCTTCATGCTCATAAAATTCAGCCCAGTTTTGCTGAAAGTTTTATGAACTTCATTCAGCCTGGGAATTAACTCAATTTTCAGCCAGATAACATACCTCGATAGACAGTGCGTGAGTGGGAGGATGGATATGTGGCAATGACATTGGTTTTCATATCTGTTTGAAGTAATGCTTTAGAAAACAAGAACATTAATAACAGCTGAAAAACTAACTTCAGAAACAATTTTGTTCAACATAGCTTGGGTCTAATATCTGCAGCCCAAAGCTGGTGGGAGTTTGTGCCTTTGATGCCAGAGCCTGGAAACTGAAAGTGAATATTCCGAGTGCATCCACAGAGGGAACTGCTTCTTGGCACTCAACTCTTCCTCAATAGCTGAAAATTCCACAAGAGAGATTGTACATTTTTGGCCAATTTATTTCTGATCGAGGATAAAATCTCATTGTAAAAGACAAAGAAAAAAACCCCAATTATTTTTACCGAGGAAATAACCAGTACAGAAGTAAGGAAATGAAGGCTGTGGGAATTCTCTCAGCCTGGTGCTGGTAGTGGAAAGCTTCAGACAGGCAGGGTGTTTCCAGCTTATACCTCACCTCTCATAGCTGCTCTGTCAGATTGCTCTTTCCTGATATTAACAATCAGATCAACTGTAATTTAGGGCTGCATATTTCCTCCTTTCTCCCTCTCTCTCTTTGCCTATACATGATGATAAAGAGAGCAGTGGTGCTGCAGTACTTGCCAAACCCCAAAGTAAAAGGAGTTCTGGTCCCCTGGTGTGTTCCTGGGGACCTGGGCAGTGCTGCTTTGTGCTGTTTGCCAGCAGTGTCCGTGGCCTGGGAGCCATGGAACCCCCGGATAGATGGCATGGAAATGGCGTGTCTGGAGTGCCGTGACAGCTGACATACGTGGGCAGAGCTCAGCCTGTGAAACAGGCTGTGCTTATGCATATTCAGCTCCTGATCAAATGTAAACTCATTATGTAAATGCACAATCTTCGCAGAGCATTTTCATTTGCTGGGTGTTTTCTTTGGTAGATCATAAATCACTGCCATGTTAAAAATCAGGCCGTGTATAAACGATGTCAAATCCTTCATGCAATGAAATAATTTCCAAAATTACATTCATTGTCATTAGGGCAGTTTTTCCACCAAGAAATCATTTTTTTAATGACATGACTCAACAGACAAAAGAAGCAGTTGCAATAATAAGTCGTCACTCCAGTGCAAGAGCTGATTGGAAAGTCGGAAGACAAGAACTCTGTAATGTTTTAAATGATTGAATTTTGAATTGCAGAAGAGACTGTAGCTATTTCTGAGTGCTGCAAAACAAGCTGGTTGGTTTTTTTCAGGTGTATTATCAAATTCCTTCCACAGTAAATGTGTCAAGTGTATTAGAACTGTTGAGTCCTGATTGAAAGGGAACTGTAGCTTCTTTTAATTATTGCAGGAAGAAAGGTTGTCCTTCAGAGATTTGTCTTCTAAAACTACAAAAATGTAAATTTACTTCCAAGTTTCCCTTCACTGCAATTTCCTGCAAAATGTTGGCTTTCGGCGTTCTTAAGAAACCATATTGCAAAGCACACAGGAAATGCTGGTTTTCTTCCTTATAAAAGATTTGTGACTGTTTTGGAGTCTTTTTTAACAGACTGGGACACAGGTGGTTTTCCCTGAGAAGTGAGAAGGAGAAGCCGGGGAGAGGACTGTGACTGTGGCCCAGCTCTGGAGCAACCCAGTACCATCTTGAAGATAGAGAACTCATCATTTTCTTCATTCCTTCTCAGTATCTTGGGACACCGTGACTCAGACTAAGGCACAGCTTAGTGTGGTTTCAGATGAAGAGCGAAAATAATATGCGGTGGGCAAAACAAAATGGTTTTGTGGTCGGGCCAATGGCTCAGGTTAAATGAGGGCTTTTCACACTTGAAAGTAGTTTCAGATTTAAATGTGAACGCAAATGGAAAAAGTCGTTTTTGGAAGCAATGCCCATGCAGATGTTCTTGTTCTGTAACAGGTGTGCACAGTTTGGTATTGATTAATCCTTTTAGAAATTATGCTATATTTTGTGTGGAAAGAATGAGGGCATCCAAAAAAACTGCTGCTTAAGAAACAGTTACAGCACAAGGGCTTCTTTGGCTGGAGTCCAGCTGCAGATGGGCACATACAGCTGTCCCGGGGTCTCTTCTGGAGGGCTGTTTGCTCGGTTTTTCCCTGTTCCCAGCACACACCCGACACACAAGAGAGTTAATTGTCAGAGCCATCCCCGGGAAGTTGCTAAGCAACATCACCGGGCATCAGCTCTGCCACCAGGCACTTCTGCTGCCACAGGATGCCTCCGGTGCAGCAGAAGATTCTTCAGTCCAGCAGGAAAATGCTCAGGAAACTTACCTCACCTCCTCAGATCCCACAGTCCAGTCGAGCTCACCTAACAAAAAATAACAGTTTTGTAATTTGGCTCCAGCTGCTTAAAAATTATTCCCAGGACAAAATTTGTGTAGTAAAACCCAGTTTATTCAGTTAACAGCCAATCATTTCAGATATTTAAACCGATCAGTCCTACTCGAGATGAGCTGATTGCCTTTATGATTTTAAAGTATTATTGCAGTAAGTGAACATATGCCTCGACATCCCATGAGGCTGAAACAGTCACTGCAGTTAGTATTGTGTTTTCCAGAACTGAGCCTGAGATTTTCCGATAAATTATCACATATTTTTTCAGCCTGGCATCCTAATCAAAGCTAAGGCTATTGGGGAACTTGCAACCTTTGGGTAAATCAACAAGTCTTACAATCATTAAAAACACAGGACTGTGTACTCGTGTCACCCCAGCCTGATTACATATTAAGAATTCTGGGCCACATCATCTGCTCTTAATGGAGTGTGTGCCCTGTAGATTTTGCCCTCTGTGTGGAAGGTTCAAGTCCTGAATACCCTTGAGACAGCAGCAAAACTCCTAATCAGTAATACAATCCATTGTTATATTTATTTTCAGAACAAATAATTCTAGGGCTGCCAGAGGTAATAAAAATGGCATTTTTTATGGGTTAGTGTCCTGCAGTGATTTTGAGGTCTCACTGAAGACAATGGCACTTAGTGGGTTTGCTTTCTGTGCGAATTCTCTGTCATCAAGCAAAGCAAAAGTCACATTGGAGCTTCTCTCCCTCGCCGAGGGGCTCGTACTCTCTTGTTCTTTTTGCCTGACTGTGCTTAAAAAACTTGTAGGAACTTAATTATCGGTCAAGTTTGGATGAACTTAGACCTCTCAGAAGTTACTGGTGGAAAGATAAGGTAAACAAACACTCAAAAGCTATGATTAAAGAAGCTTCTTCTCCTTAGGGAACCAGCCTTAGCAGCCAGTCTTAGTAACCCCAAAGAATCCATTCTTGTGCATGTTTCCAGTCTATCAAAAGTACATGGACTTCAGCCTGAGGAAGGTACCTTGAATGAATAGGTTTGCACCCAAATCCTAGTCCCTTGTTAAAATGGTTTGCTACTCTTTTGTTTTGTTTTTGTTATAAGTAGTATTTTGCATAAATATTGATCATTCTTATTTTCTACGTCCACCTTGTTATCAAGTTTAGCAATATCATTGTTTTAACATATTTGATTTTTCAACTTCTTTGAATTTTTGGATTCTCACAAATTCACATGGCCAGTGCAGGCATCAGCAGAGTGAATTTATGTTGACTGGCAATATAAATTCATTGTTTCATCATCTTTTCTAGGTTTTTAGGAGGAGTTTATAGTGCTATAGTTTATAGCAGTTTGTAGGCTGCAGATAGAAATGGCTACTCTAAAGTCCCCTTTTATTTCATTTGGTTTTATTGTGCTTACATTCAGCCACTTTCTAAAACTATTCTCAGGTGAAGTCTGAACAACATTCTATAATGTTAAGCCAGAATTTTTTGTGTCTTTTGATTTTCAAGCATATCTATACTGCCTTAGTCTGAAAGAGATTAGGTATGTGTGCTGCTCTGGGAAGTGGAACCACATCTCTGGAAACCAGGGAAAGTAAGAAGGGTAACAGCGAAATAATCCCAGGGTCAATCACATTTATTTGAAGATTACAGCTGAGTATAATAGTGACCAGCACATTGCACAGTGACAAGTACACTGTGAGAGTAATTCTAGTTTTGTTTAGGTTAGTGGGAGTCTTATAACTGACTTCAGTGGAATCAGGATTTACTTTTTATTATTTTGGGGTTTAATATACTTACATCGCTGTACCCCATAGAAGATTGACAGAAATCCAGCATACTCTGCTCTTGTTAGTTTTGCTTTCCTTCTCTTTCTTCTCAGTGTTTGTTAAAATTCACTGTAACCTTCTCAGCTAGCCTTTAGTTTTTTATCTGTATTAGACAGACTCCACGCACCACTTTACTGTTCACAGACTTTTTCCTGTTGAGCAGACAGCAAATTCGTTGCTCTTTTTCTGTTTGGATGTGGAGTCCGGAGCAGCCCTGAGGCCACCCAAGATCCATGAAGGGACAACAATAGCACTGTGCCATGGCTGGCAGCTAAAAACTGTTCTGCATCACCTCTTTAGTGCACAAGTGGTTTACCTCGGGGGACTGGTAATGACATAAGGAACCTTCTCCAGAAATGTGCTGGAAGGGCCCTCATAAGAGCATCTTGTTAAAATTTCCCTTTTATAAGTGGAAATTGCTTTGCCTCAAAGGTCAGCCCCTTTTCACGTATCATTTAATCATGACTGTGAAAGATGACTTATCTCTGAGGCTAGAAAAATATTTTGCCTCCTGACGTACATTACATTATAATGTTTTGGGGTTTTTTTTTAAAAACAAGAAAAACGAGCTGATATGACACCTTAACATTTCCAGCAAAAGGAATCCAATATTACCCAAGAACATTAACTCTCCGGATTCTCAGATAAAGCTCCCTACCCCTCATGTCTAAAGCCACAAATGGAATTGTGAAGAACACCATCAACATGAAGACCATTTTCACCCACAAAATGGCTGCAGATTGGTGGCCTTTTCTTCACTGTTTATGACAGGGAGGTGACAACAACTTTCTATTATTAAAGCTAATAAACAGAGAAACCGTTGTCACCATGGTTCTGCTTTCCCCAGACAAATCAAATTTGTCCTGGTTAACCACTGATGGCACACTGAACATTAAACTAAGCAAAGAGAAGGTACAGAGTGAAATCCTGGTCCCTCTGGAACCACTGGACCTTGGAGCATGACTTGAACATCCCTATAAGGAAAGTTATTCAGTATCTTAGCAAAATCTCTTTTTTTTTTCTTCTGTGCACTGTAGGAAAGCATCCAGATGATCAAAACTTCTGGGTTTTAAGTGTCCTTCACAGGCTTAGATGATCACTTCTGCTGGAATACTCAATATATCTTCTCCATAAGTATGAAGAAACAATCATTGTGGCAATGGGAGAATGTTTAAAGTACATGTAAAAAATTAAGTCAATAAAGACAAAAAAAAAAGAGGATTAATGGAAGATTAAATTGGTCAAACCCCTTTAAAAGTAGGGTCAGTTTTATAACACAATGATCATGAGTCAAAAACCAAAATTTTCATGTCAGGACCTGAGTCGATCCTTGGTGGTTTTGTACGAATAGAAAGCCTCATGTCTGTTCCTTAAAACTGAACTCGGACTGACTTGAATCTCCTGATTTTTGAAGAGTGGCTGTCAGCTTCCTCTGTGAGTATTTACTTAGTAAAACCTACCCTGCTATTTGAAGTGTTGCAAAAGTGGCTTAACTGAAGCCTTATTTTCAGTCTGTTTAAATCAAGGATTGCAGCCTTGCGTAGATGCGCTTAAATCAATGTATAGCTGTCGTATAAAACTCCACCCTTTGAATTAAGCCAGATCAACATAAGCCAGCTGTAAATCAATTTAACTGTGTCCACACGTGGATTTGCTCGATGTTTAACGAAATTAGTTTAAAGAAAAATCCTACTGAAACCACTGCCACTTTTCCTTGCAGGCGAAACCTATATTATGTTAATTTATTTGTAAATAGAACTCCTCTGGCAAATGTATTGAATAGCCAGCAGAGCTCTGCAGCTGAACTGCTGAACACCAACCTGAATTCTTAGTCATGTTATGGATTTGACTAATAAATTTTTCTGCATGAAGCCATGTTTCTCCCTCAGTGTGATTTAACCCATGCATTTGTCTTCCCAAATGGGTTGGGATTTTTTTTTGTTGTAGAGTAAGCTGATTAACTTAATCCAAACAGGATTTTGTTTGGATTAAGTCTAAGTTTTTGTGCTGTCAGTAGTTGCATGGGCTCCTCACGTCAGCAGTTATGTTCTTAATGAAATAGCCTGGCCTTTCAGTTTGAATTATGAATACAAACAGGGAAAATTTTAAATTCAGTCAGAAAAAGTGCCCATGTATTGTCTAGCTGGGATGTTCTGGTAGGGTTTCCTTTGTATCTAGGAAATTGATGTTGCCATGAATTTACAGCTTCTGATAACAGCAATCTTCAGTTTGTTACTCATTAAATAACATTAGTTCTAGTTAAAGCTCCCACCTTTTGTACTTCTGGAAACTGTGTAAAGAATAATCATCCTTGTATGTGTATCTATCCCTTAGTGAGTTGATATTTCTTTTCCTATCCAGAATTCATGGCATTTCTTCTATAAGTGACTCATTTTGGTGAATACCTTCAAAAGGCAGCAAGAAAGAAAAAGTTTACATTTGCACAACCCCAGTTCTTAATGTCTTACCTGAAAATCACATATCTACTGCCATGAGAGACATACATAAAAAGCCAAATGGGTCTCTATGGCTTTATCTAGGCTTTTTTCCCCCAAAATGTGGCTGTTATTCTGATAAAAGCTATTGCTGCTCCCTGCAGACCTTCCCATGCTGATAGGCAAAGACAGTTCCAGCTACAGTCACACTTCTGTTGGTGTTGTGCTCATCCCTATCACGTGTCCTGCACAGCACTCAGAAATTCAGTAGGAGCATGAAAAATTAGTAGTGGTGTGGCCTTTACACCCATTTGACCTGGAATGATGTACACATCTAACAGCTCTTAATATTGTACATGCTCATTATTTCATACCTGCACTGCAGGGCAATACGAGGTTTCCCAGCACCAGAGCCTAATGAATATTTTCTGTGGTACAGAAGGAATTATTTGCCTGTAGTGGTCTCCTCTTCGTTGTCCTGAGTTGTGGTTTTCTGTAGGCACTCTGCAGGGAACTTCAATAAAAGCACAGATACGGAAAGAAAACAGATGCCAGAGCCTCCACTCACACTGAAGATGTACCAAGGGCAAATCTCTGCCAGGCAGAGCCCTCTCAGGGCTGTTATTCCCAGCACAGTGTGAGCACACTCTTCTCAGTATAACACTACTGCAAACATCCAAATGCTTGGAGATTTTTAAGGGGGAAAATTTAGAAAACCATCTTGGATTTTCTGTGAGTACTTAAAACCTGTATTGATACAGTTATCTTCAGTAAAACATCCATATACTGAGGGAATGCAACCAGGAGAATAAATAATCAGACTTGGCATATTTCATCACAAACATGGAAGTTCACAATGTCTTGTTTGTTGGCATCACCATGGAGATTCAGACCACTATAACCTCTGGAGACAGCCCTCCCTTATTTTGATGTTTTTCTGCCTCTTTGTCACCTAGACTCAGCTTTCCCCATCCCTTTTTCTTTGTCTTTTGTACACATTCTTGTCCTATCAGCTGAGTCTCTCAAATCAAAATATCGTCCTCTTTTCATCTTCCCTTCCCCATGTTTCCAGTCCCAGATCTTACCTTTCGTCTGACAGTGCTGAACATGTAAAATTTTCTTAAGAAAAGATGTTCTTTGTTGTTTGATACTTTAAAGCCTAATCAGCAACAGTGGAGATTTAACTGGTGAAACAGAGAGCAGCCAACAAGCTGTAAGTGACACCCAGGTGTTAAAAAAAAATGACTTGTGGGTAGAACTGCCTTGTTAAAATGGACATGCTTCAATGATCTCAGCCCAGGGAGAGGCTGACAAAGCTTGGGAAGACCGACGTCCAGTGATAATGGACACAAAGAAGACAGAATTTACAGACCACAGGGACATCTGGCAGAACTCCCAAGATAAGGAAATTCCTGCCCAGCTCCTGCTGCAACCTTTTTCTTCACTCTTGTGCCCTCTAAAAATGCCTCCAAAAATGGTTTGATTCTCAAGCTACTGGTCCATGAGGCAATGGTAAAGAGTCTAGGAAATAATTTAATTTTCAGATAAAATATGTTTTTAATTCAGATGGTGACCCACAAGGAATTCAGATGGTTGAGAGTCTTTACTGAGCAGCAGACTTAGGAACTCCTGCTCCAGAAACTGTTTCCATGGTTAATTTGACAATAAACTTGTCCTTGCCACATATGTGACTTTTGAGTATGTAGAAAGACCTTTTTTTCAGCCTCAAATTTATAACCCGTTGGGTTGGCAAAATCTTCTAAGAATTCCTTAACTGTGCGCTTTGGCCCGACTTCATCTTTCATCCAAAGCATCAATTCTACTTCTGTTCCCCAAACCCATCTATTTTTACATGGGGTCTTTGTGTGTTACTCTCTGCTTGGTCCTGGCCGCCGCACTCCCAGCCTTCACTCAGTCCCACATTTTCCAGAGCACTGTCTTCCCAAAAACTCCTGTCTCCTGTGACCCTGTTTCCAAGCTAGCAGCTTCCCAGTTCCTACTATTGTCTTTAGTCTCCACCTGGCACTTATCCCACTGCTTCCAGGCATATACATCTTCTCCTTGTCTTTTCCTTTTGCTTTTCAGAGTATTCCTCCTCCTGTTACTGCCAAACCCAGCTCCCCCCTGGTACAGGTTCTGCTGCTGAATCCGAGCTGAGCTCCCCTTTCTGCTCCAGCCCCAGCCCTTGCCACGCTGCTTTCTGTGCTGCTGCTCTCCATCACTTTCAGCAGAAGAAAAGGATTCCTCTGTGATAGCTGTGTAAAAGCATACACTGGGGTTTTTTACTGATAAACAAGGTTTATCCCATTCTCTTTGAAGAACTTCTAGCATATTTGGGGAAGCCTTTTAAATTGTTTCAAAAAGACAAATAGAAAGTACCTGTCTTTTTCCCCCCCACATTCCCAAATGCTGCCTGATTCCCAGGATCTCAGCTAGAACTTTGCAATTAGGCAATTTTAAAGCTTGTCAAAGCTGCAGACAATACAAGGCCAGACAATGCAGCTTAGACATAACACATTAGAGTGAGTGTTCCAGTTATAAAATAAGAAGAGATGTGCATAATAGGGAAAGGAAAGAACGAGGGCAGAGGGGGAAGTGAAGGGCTCAAATTCCTTCCTCAGCCTCAGCGGTTCTTAAACAATTGCATGGAGCTGCACACTCCAAGCAAGTTTGAATTTGTCTCATTACTCTCTAGGGTGGAAAGCTGCTCCTTCTGTTCTGTTCCTTCCCCAGACAAACACTCTTTTTTCTATTCTGGGCTAAAGCTGATTTCTCTGTTTCCTGTAAAATCATACTCTTCACGCAGGCACGATCCCTGCAGCTCTTAAAACCCGGAGTCACGGTGACCTGGTGTAATGCAGTCCAGCAAATAAACAAAGCGAACGGGATTTGTTCGCAGACATTTTTCTCATAAGGACCGTTTTAATTCTTGTGCCTCTCTCTGCTCCTTCAGCTGCCTGACTGCTGGACAGTCCCAGGCAACACTCAACCACTGCCCTATTTTCTTTATTATGGCCCTCTCAGGCACTGGAGAAAAAGGACTCTGCCAGCTCAAACTCCGTAGCATGTCTGATAAAACTGATATTTATATTTTTGTGCAAAGCCATCAGGGAGCCACAAAAACATCTCTTATTACAGCATGCTCTGCTGCCAGGACCCTTTCATGGGGTGACCTCCTTCCATAAAGAGCCTCAGGCTGATGCAGTTCTTCATTAGCAAAGTGTTGTAGGGCTTTCTGGGACCTGGGACTGTCCAGGGGTATCTGATCTAATTTCTTAATTTTAATTATTGCTACAGGAGTAAAGGCAGCAATTCAGAACAGTGTTTAGTTCAGAACAGCACTGGGAAAAGGAGAACACTTTCCACTTCGCCTGTAATAATTTGGGTTTCTCTGAACGATAGACAGGGTGCTAACCAGAACTGCACAGGAGACCTCTACAAATGTTATTAATTTATTTTTAATATAGTAGGATAGTATATACAGAGAGGCAACAGAAAATACAGAGGTATTTATGCAGAATATTAATTTTTGTACTTAAAATTCTTTCTGCAGCAGCTCAGAGGCAGATGACACTCCCTGTTCACCTCACTGGGAGAACTCAGGGTTTAAATAAGGCTTCTCTAACTAGTTAAAATTTCTTGGCAGTTTATTACCTTGGTCCTTAATTACATTCATTTCCCTGTGGAGGTTCCTTTGAGAGAGATTCTCCATCACATGACTGCTGGAAGATTTCCAACAACTCGCATTTTTCCCCATTAATTTCAGACTCAAATATTGACTCGTTTTGGGAATGAAGCGACAATAAGACTGAATTTCTGACTTGGAGAGCTGGATGTATGCATCCTGGGGTATAGGATATACTATTAATTCATGCCCCATTGGATGGCTGAAATATCTGCTGTCTGGAGGAACTCAAAGTGTGTGCTTCAGCAGCAAATCAAAAGGAATAATGTGATGATGGCTTAATGCCTCTGAAGATAATGGAAGTGTCAGAGACTCTTTAGCTCATGATGTGAGAAGCTGCTGAGAGAGTACAAGACCTGAATGCTGGAATTAAGCACAGGCTGAAACACTAAAGTTTGTAGATGGTGAAAGATAAACCTCCTGTTCTCTGTGTAAGCCTAAATACCACATCGATCACTGGATTGCATGCAGTGGTACAAATAAGTTTCAATGGTTGTGGAAGTTTTTAACATATCCTATTGGATTTGGATGCAAAATGAAGCTCAAAGGCATTTTCAGCCCCGTGGTATCCATATCAGTTTCTAACCAGCTGTCTGCCAGCACTGTTGAGAAGAGATCCCGGTCTGAAGTCACAGCACAGCATTCCTGCTCCACCCAGGGCTTTCCTCAGCCTCACTCTTCAAAAATAATTCCAAGCACCTCTTAAAGAAAGAAGTTTAAGCAATGCTATGTGGATTCCCGTGATGGGAAAAGTCCTCCAGGCTTCCCCTACTTTCAAATCCTTAACTGCCTTCTCATCTGATGATTAAAGTGCCTGTGCTGTGCACAGCTCTGGACAATTTCTGAACAAGTAACCCCCTCCATGGCAGTGTGCTCCTACCCAGCAGGTCCTCATGTTCTGAGACTGAAAAGAACTCCTTCATTTCCTCAGAAATCTTTGGATGATATTAATAATTTACCATGTCTTATTATAGAGGGCTACTGTTCTACTCAAAAGGCCTGTTTAATCAGGCCTTTCAACCATAATCAGATGAGAAATGCCTGCTCTTCCAGCTAATTCCCAGAAATAGTGCCTGTCCATAAAGGAGGAATTGAGCCTGACATGAATGTACTTTTTGAAATCATATTGCTATTAGCCAGAGCTTGCTACATATCTGGAAATAGACCCTGCAACGCCAGATGGAATAGAGTCATTTGCTTTTATTTCTGAAGGTCTCCTAAAATTTCTCTATGCTAATTTAACTTTTTAGTAGGATATATCTGGTAGTTTCTGTGGTATAGGTTGAAGGGGGAGGGGGTGCTTGTTTAGTTTTCACTGGCAAGTTCTTTTTCCCTCTGTAAAATTTTTGAAGTATGTCTCCAGCAGAAATGTAAAATCCCTGGTGTCTGTTCCGTGCACGTGTTTCCATTCAGAGGGCTACAGATGCTCAATCACAGGAAACAGTCGTGGCAACACAAGAGACAGAGATAATTAACGAGGCATTGCAAAGCAGAAAGAAATCTGCACAAACACAGAACCCAGAAAATGGCAGAAGTACAGATCATCTACAGGGACTGGATATATGAATTTCCAGGTATAACTTACCTGTACATTTTGCAGTGTAATTCCAGCACTGTTGTAGTTTTGGCTGGTTTATGAGATTGGGGTCAGGTGTGCCCAGAAAGGGACCCAAAGCACAAAAGCAATCACAACAGCCATGTGTGTGATTTAATGTATAGATATAAAAAAGTCAATTCAAAAAGAAAAATCTGGAAAGGCATATACATCATAAATGTGTGCATGAATGCATATATGTATTTTTTTTCCTCATTATTTTGAGATGGAGGCAGGACTGGGATATGATGAACAGACATGATGTCCTGGTCAGGAGCTTTTCCAACACTCAGTACCTTCTCTGATTATCTGGTATTTCTCCTAGGAGAGCAAGGACTTAGTAGGGACCTGGTAAATGGAAGCTTAGAAAGTTTGGTGGGTTTTAGCTGATGTCAAATTATTCCTATCAATTATTGCTTCCTCTAAATAAGTTTGCCAAAGGCAGCATGTAAGTGCTTGTAACAGAGACTTGGGGTTGAACTAGGCATTTGACACTGTGGGAGCTCTGTATCCTCACTAAGAGACCTTACATGCAGAGATGATTTCCTTTCCCATCAGGCAGAGAGAAATAACTGAATTTAAAGAAGCCTATTGCCATGAATCATGAACTTTCCTATTAATACTCCTGTCATGTGCCATGTTGTTATACTCAAGGTCTGAGTGGTTTTGAGGAGCTCTGACTATAAAATAGGGACAGGGAATCTCAAATTCTAGGTGAGAGGAAGTGGGAAAACAGGGGAAGGGACTGAGCATGTGAAAAAGAAGGGATTGGCAGGAGCAAAACAGGAGCATCTGAGACTAGAATGAAAGCTGAAGGTAGTAAATTAAAGAGGAAGAAAAGCTGTAGATGGGTAGAAATCACAGTACCCCGTAGCTCAGTAACCTTTTTAATCTTTATTTCCTTTCAGCCACCCCCATCGTTGCAATATTCAGGTTATTCATGCATCACCTGGTGCCATTCTGCAAGAGCAGCTTGCTTCGATGAGTCCAGAACGTAGATTTACCAGCCCCCGTGGACTCTGAGAAACCAGATAGGGTGGCACAGCAGGGTTTTCTGCAGGCACTCCTTTTGTAAAGCAAAGTGAGTGCTTTCCTGCAGGGAAACCGTCTCTTTGGTGCACTTCAGTGTGGAGATAACAGTGTACTACCCGCAAACAAATTATCTCTATTGATCTGCCCGGTTAGGTGTGCCTGCCAACATGTCATTAACTCCCTGCTACGGCTGGAGGGACCTGAAACCGATAACACGATTCAAATGCATCCTTCATGCCACGATTTCATTCCCTCAAGGAGAACCCTGTGGAATTCGCCTTTTCTCTCTTGCTGGACCATTTCACATCCCAACTTGCTATACCTGCTCCAGGAGATAATAAAGCATGTGCTTGGAGGGGAGAAGGTTTTTAGATGTGTTAGTCACAGCCACTGGTTAAGCTTTTCTATGCAAGTAGAGTAGGCAACAGTAACAACTAAAAGGAGCTTGGTGGGAAACAAACAAACAAACCAGTACAAATATTAAAGCTTTTTTCCGGTTTCCGCAAAGGATGCACCTTGTAACTGAGTTGGAATTGCAGCTGGGCTGAAAAGTTCATTGAGAAACATAGTCTTCCCTGCTTAGCATATCTCCTCAAAAAGTCTGAGCTGTCTTCTCGCTTGTGCTTGTGCCTAAATTTTTAAAAATAATTGTCTTAATACACTGTGTTCCCTAACATAATTTCTTTTTTTAACACAGACTAACCGCATCCTCTTTTTTTTTTAAGGCGAATTTGAAAAATGTCCCAATCAGTTCCAGAGGTTTAGAATTCAGCGTTGGTTTAGAAGACAGTAACCCATCGAAATAATTTCTATTTTTATCCAACAGGGTAAAAACTTCCTCAGGCAGTGGGGAGAGGCGTAGTTTCAGAGGCTGCTTTTCTCTGCCCTCTCAGGAACTCTGGCAGTTGCAGAATGACCTCTTTTGAAGTTCTCCAGTATGCTGTGTTTAAGAAATCCATGTTAAATTTTCAGCTGCCTACAAAGCTCTTGCCCTTAATCCATCATCAGTGTTCTCCCTTGTGTGTCATTCTTCCCTAATACTGGTGTTTAGGAGCCTTTTGTGTTTTAGCAGCTTCTTCAAGCCAGGCAATTGTGTCCTCACGAGCCTGGAAAGAGAGAAAAAGGAGGCACCATTCCCAAAGCCTTTCAGTCACTCAGGAGTTTGCTCCAAATAGTTACCTCCTCACCCTTCAGAGGTTTTGAAGGAAGGAAGGGCCATCAAGGCTTCCTGGTGCTGGTTGCAGAATGATCTGGCACGGAAAACACGACAAAATCAGAAGAAACAAAGGGAAGACTCAATGTGCAGCTCAGCAGTGCAGCTCCATGCCCCAGGAAAGCGTGGGTGACAAGAGTTGACAGAGTTTAAAGAGGGCATTTGGAAGGTCAGCGTAAGAGAAACGCAGCTGAAGGTTGTTAACTACAAAGGATGTTTGTGAGCCACAGGCTGTTAGAAATTGGAAGAGTACCACAGAAAGTTCCAAACCTGTGCTCCTCCAGAGGGAAGTAATTCTGGCTGTTGTTGAAGACCTCTGGTCTGACCCAGGACAGGTGGTCTTACATTCCTGAGCAAGTAACCACCCTAACCAGAGCAGGAGGGGGGTTTATTTTTGGCTTGAGTTCTTTTCTAGAATGGAAGGTCAGAGGCCAAAATGAGGCACAAAGAACGAGGGACCAAGGTTCTTCTTTGAGGTGTTTGGTTTTTCTTCTTATCAGAACTTCAAATACCAAGTGTGCTTGGGTTCTTTAAACACAGCATGACTTCCCATTTCATCTTCCCTTTTTTCCCTCTCTAAACTAAACTTATCTATCTACCTAGAGAGTCCTGGATTCCTTTAAACTAACTTCAAGTACCTGGCTGAAGAATCTATATCTGGATGGAGGTCACTTGGAGGGTGCCTTTGCAGTCAGTGAACCTCCAGTGGGTGATTCATTTCCTAGGTGGGCTGCCCCTCCCTAGGAAACATGAATTATCTATGTGGGAAACCTAACATGACCTTGTTTCTAATTTAAGCACATCAGCTAAGTGTCTAACTTGTCAGGGCCTCAAGTTAGGTAGGAACAGAATTTGCTACCCTCATGCCTTCTATCCTTGCAGAGACTTATTATTCTCATTTGTCATGAAAGTTATCAGCTCTTTCCAGTTTCTAATCCGTAGTAACCATGGCACAGCTGCTGCGGCATGGGTACAAAATCAAACTCTGTGATAAATAAAAGTAAAGGATAGATGCTTGGGATCCTCCATTTCCAGGTAGTTTTCATATACAAATAACATTATCAGGGTTAAAAGAGAACGAGTTTAATAGGCAGAATGGAGATATTTAATTCCCCTTAAAATCCACAATTTTGCACTATACAGCCAACAATGCAGGACCTGCCATAACATGTGGCTAATCTTTCTTCATTTTCTAAGTAGGGGAAGAAGGAACCATCAGGATTTTATTTGCCAGACTATTGTTATACCCGCTTCTGTTGGAATTCTTGTCTGATTTAGTAATCAAGCTAATTTTGCACACAATAAAATGTTGTCATGATGACTTAATTTTGCATTTTCCTAGGGGAAAAAAAAAAGCAGATGCATAAATGAGGTTTTCTGTAAGAAATCTAATGTAATAAGATTCTTAAAAATTAGCACTTAAGAATTCTTATTTGTGATACAGAGTACCACTGTGGTTACCTCAGCTTTCCTTCTGGAAGCATGCAAGAACTTACAAAATTATTCTACGACAGGCAGCTAAACCCTACAAAACATTGCTATGAATTTTAGTTTTCTCCTCAAGAATTTCATTAGATGAGCAAGAGCAGTTTTGAGTCCTCAGTTTTGGCAGTATCCACACAAACAGTGTGAGAGTCATTTCTCAAGATTTTACAGTTCAGTTTTCATTTGATGAAGGGATGATTCACATATACTTCATGTTTTCAGAGGGGGCTTATCCAAGAGGGATTTTTCTGACTGAGGCTTTCATGCTTACTTCATCTGGAAGGTTCAGGTATCATCATTCCACAGATGAGAAGACTCCTGTCAGAGCATCCTCGGATTTGCACAGTGAGGCTCATCCCTGGTTATTGTTATTTACTCACCGGTTATTGTCCCTTTCTCTTGAGATGGTCACAAAACACCAACCAGCAGCATAGGTCTTCCTAAAAATCCCGGTGGCTGCATATTTATGTTTCTGGATGACCAAAATCAGGGGTTTTACCACAAGCTGGAAGGATGTTGAAAACTCTTTCAGACCCTGGCTATCCTGAAGCTCCTCTCTCACCCAACTTACTTCTCTTCTTTAGAAACCTTTGTGCTCTGTTGCAAACACCTGGTGAAATATTCCATGGGAAGGAAACCAGTCTTTGCTGGAGGAAAGGAAAGGAAAGGAAAGGAAAGGAAAGGAAAGGAAAGGAAAGGAAAGGAAAGGAATTGAATGAAAAGTAAATAAGAGTCAACTAATG
>VXAZ01009912.1:254331-359962 GCA_013399875.1 Gymnorhina tibicen
AGGAAAGGAAAGGAAAGGAAAGGAAAGGAAAGGAAAGGAAAGGAAAGGAAAGGAAAGGAAAGGGTTTTCCTGACCATTTCCTAAGGTTCTACTACTGTAGTAATACTCAATGAGTATGAAACTTTCCACAAAGCATTGAAAAAACTGGAAGCAAAGTTGATCGGTAGTGTCAAATGTTAATTAACCAGGCCAGTCTCCTGCCTCTTCCTGGGAAAAGGCTCTTGGTGACTGCAGTGTGTCTCGTACTGCCGGTCTGGTTTTGTCAGTGAGGTGCATGAGTAAGTTGCTGCATAAGGTGTGAGCTGCTGCCTAAAAGAGCAGTATCTGCCTCCTTGAAACAGCTTTTCACACACTTTCTCTGTGTCACTCTATATGTGATATGGCTCAGCTTGCTATCATCAACCAAAGACCATAAATAGAGAGCAAAAGCTTCCTTAGGAAAGAGTGAAACATGTTGTAGTTAAAATTTATTTATACACAATCCGTGAAGACAGCAACAATTCCAGATATTTTTTGGGGGAAGGGGGCACAGTTCTTGGATTCACAATCAGAAGACCATTATCTTACCAGATTATTTTCTTGTTAATTAAAATGAAAGGTAAGAATTTAGCTAAATTTCCTTCCCTTACTTTTTTCTTCATGATCTCTTATTTTTCTTTTCTTGTAAATAGCTGGATTACTTTTATCAAATAAATATTCTTAAAAACAACGATATCCGTTCTATTTGCATGCCAGCTAGAAGAAAAACAGATTTTCTTTCTTTCATATTTCCATGTAATTTCTCTCTTTGAAAATAATTTTTTCTCCATTTGTGAGTTTCTTCCTGGGAATTTTATTGTAACTCAATACTTGAAATCTCCCAAAGGACATAGCATTCCAAAAAAAAAAAAACAAACCAGAACTTACTATGATAAATGCCTTCCAAAGAGATTTCTTTTCTTTAATGAGAATATAAATACAGACCCTTTCATCAGAATATTATAACTCAGGTCTTCATATGCCTCTGAGCCTGTCATTATTTATAAAAATAATGATGTGCCATTTCTATACACTCCTGATTTCAGCTGCAATTTAAGCACTCCAGGGAGGTCCCAGCAATGCCTAAATCATGAACTCTTTTCTCAAAGTGCTGTTTTATTTGGGCTGTTCTGCCCTGTCCTGCAGCAGCCTCCAAAATCAACGCTGTGCCCACGGGGACGGAGGTGATCCTTGGCTCAGCAGCTTCCCCACACTGGGAGCTGGGAAAGGATGGAATAACAAGTGTGGTTTGCCTTCCCTTGCCAGGAAGGGCTGTCCTGCTAGAAAGGCACCACAGAGGGCCTTGGGAGGGAGATGCTGGTTCAGTTTCTGATCTTCACAGATTTCTTGAGAAAATCAGTCACTCTGCCTTTGTTTCAGCACCAAACATCCGACAAAGCAGATCTTGGTGTTTTCTTCTTTTACTCTCATCTTTTTAAAGCACCCCTATTATGAGGGATTCCAGACAGGGAGATTGGCTTTATTTGCCCAAAATTTAATCCAGTGGGAGCCTCGTGTCAGTGGGGATGTACTGTAGCAGCAATTATGGAAATATTAGTGACTATCCATCAATTGCTTATGTAATTCAAGGTTAGGTGTGCACTCAGGGCTTTACAAACAGATGAAAGTCAGCCATATTTCTAAACAAAGAATGATCTTAGAAAATTGTCACAAACAATATCTAGAGTGGAGTGAACCAGACTCATAAATTTTACTGATTATTTATTTACCAAAAATGCATTTGTTGGACAGTCACAATTCTTCACTGATTTGGCTGATGGTTTAAAAATGGAAACTATGTTATAAATATAAATATGCTGAATTCAAGCAAGATTTTTCAATTTTTGCCTTCAAAATCAGTTTGAAGCTGCCAACATTTTTTTTTTTTAAAAGAAGGGATTAAAGAATAAAAGATAGCACTTCTGTTCTGGTCAGCGAAAACATTCAATAATTCCAAATTACTCCTTCTACGAACTGTGCTAGTGAAAAAATAAAAAAAGAAAAAAAAATTGAGTTTAGCCCAGTGAAAATGTGAGGTAGCAGATATTCAGCTCATCTGGCTTAGAACAGGCAATTAGCAATTAATTTGGCATTTTTTGTTGGTTGGACTGTACAGCTGGCTGGATGTCCGTGGATTATTTTTTGTAAGCCAAACTACGAAGAAACTGTCTCTCCAGATTTCCAGAGCTTTAGCGCCATAAATGTAAGAGCAAATGTCAAGAACAGAGTCAATTTTCTCAAATAAACAACAGAGTGTCTCAAGATGTATAAGGAGCTGTGTCACTGTCCACATTTATAACTCAGTGGAGGATTTTAGCTTTTCTTTTGTATCAAAGATGAATTGGATTATCATTTATCATGGTGTCATGTTCCTTATAAGACAGTGTGGCAATAACAGGATATTTTCACATTCCTGTTTTATTTAGTATTTCTCTTTCTGAGCCATTAATTATGTTTGACAGTGCCTGGTGTTTCAGGTCATAGAGATAAAATTGGCAGACTTGGCTCAATTTGGCCAAAAGGGAACCATTTCTACTGCCAAACAGAGCCCCACACGTTTCAATGGCCCGTACTGACCCTCAGGCAGGAGACAGGACTGAATGGTGGTCAGCAGAAGCTGCAGAAATGTTCTGGAGAAGGGAGGAGGGCCTGGGGATGATCCTCCCAGGACACCTTTCTGGTGTCTTATTTTCCAGGTGTCTTGGGGTGACTTTATGATGTTGCATCCCCCATCGCCACTCTACGCCCAGACACGAAATCCTGTGCCTTTCTGTGCCTTTAAAGCCGGGTGCGAGAGAAAGAAAAAAAGCCAGGCAAACTTTTCAAAGCAGTTTTGTGCTCCAAGGTCACTCCACTCTACTCCTCTGCATGCTGCTGCTGCTGAAGAGCGGAGGAAGCCCCCTTCTTTTTTTTTTTTTCTGAGCTTTTCAGCTTTTCTTTGGAGAGAGACGGAGAGTTAAACTTTTTTTTCCCCCTGGGGCTTTTTTCCTTCTTCTCTTCTGGAACTGTTTGGAAGGACCAAAACACCTGGTGGAGGAGCGGCAGCTGAAACCTGCCTTCTATCAGAGGACGTTCATGTTGGACGTTCCTCCAAACTTGTCTCAAACCGGGACACCAGGCAAGCACAAAGGCCTCATTCTCTATGCCTTAAGGTCATGTCCCCTCTGCGCTGTGACAGTGACACCAAGGATTCTCTCTCAGCATAAACCGTCCTGTTGCTGACAGAGTCTGAGCAACTATTCACCTGCACCTTACACAAATGAGAGGGAATGAGGTTATTTTGTCTCTGTAAGAGGAAGGGAAGTCGCTCCATTCACACAGATGCATCACCAACCCAACCTACCATATTCCCTCTCCTCTCTGAGCAGTGCGACAGGGAAGAATGAAAATGGAAGGTTATTTGAAATACTGCCTGCCCACCATGTGGTCTCAAAAAACCCCACATCTCTCCATTCCCTCTCCTTTGACTGCCACTGGGGTTTCTGTTTGCCTGCCAATACTTTTCTCCCAGACTGTACTAGGCTGATATTTTGGCAAAGCAACTATTTTTTTCCTGATGAAGGAAGGAATTGGACTACCTATGACAATAGGACTACCTATTGTCATAGGTAGGCCAAGTGAACTACCAACTTGAATTTAGCATGAACAACATGGACATTCTTCAGAGAATGAAAGGTCCAGCACTAGCCATGGCTTTTTGTTGAATTCCCATCTCAGTTTTCATGGTGATGCCAATTTAAGCTACTGCCAAGAGCAAAAGGAATGAGATCAGCAACAAGATTTGCCTCTAGATGAAGCACATGGTGTAAGTCTCTCCTAGAGATAAACACCAGACTCACTGAACTATGAGTATGACTTATAAAAAATAATGATTTTGTATAGCCTCTAGGTCTTCCTGCTGCTTCTACATTAGTAAATGGATCTTTCCAAACTCAAATAGTATTTCAATTGGTGCTGCTCCGAAACAGCTTTGTATGTGCATCTTGTATGAAAAGGAAAGAAATGAACCTTAAAAATACATCCTGTAATAAAGGATAGAAACTTTCTTCTTTCTGGTATTATTGAAAATGTAGTTAGGAGAGCTTATCATGATGGGAAAACAGGGAAATCATTTAGGGGAAACAAAGATGAAGGAAATCCTACTAATGACTCAATTCAATACAGAAACCTCAAAATTAAAACATCGTAATTTAGTCTGAAATCAAAATATTTATTTCATTTTACAAATGCAGTAAGGGAATGGGAGAATGGGGGAACCCTAGTGCTGAAATACCAGTTGCCAGGAAATTGAGGAACTTGAAATTTGGCTTGGCTTCGTGATCCATGCACTGTCATGCCATATCCCCTAAATACAGCCAGAGGCAATCATAAGTGGCAACGTGGCATGTGCTGCATGCATCGACTTTAGGACAGCAGAATAATCTGCTCACTTTAATCTGCAGCTCTGGTCGTGTTACATCAATCAGACACACAGATCCAGACATATTAAGACAAAATCTGGATTCTTGATGCCTTCCATCTTAAGTTTACAGCTCATCAAGCATAAAATACCGATAGTCTATCAACTAACTTCAAGAAAAAAAGCAGCTGAAACTCCCTTGTTTGTCCAAGGAGTAGAGGGAAAGTACAGAAATGGAAAACTATCAAAGGACATTATTCCAGGGTTATTTATGTTGATATCAGGTTGTTTTGAAATGCTGGTCATAAAGCTGAGCAGAAAGCTAAAACTGTTATTTCTGTAACATGAGGTTTCAATATCATCAAGGGACCTTTTCCTTCTTTAGCACCTGTACACCCATCCAGGTGTCTGCAACTTCAGCTCAAGGGACTGAAATCCAATGTGGCCTTTGTTCCTTTTCTGGAAAGGCTGACAGCGTTTGCACCAAAGGGAAAATGCTTCACATTCTCCCTGGAAGAAACTTGGGAAAACTGTTTTTCCCATGTGGGATTTACCCATTTTTTCCCTTTGCCAGTGGCCTGTGTGAATTTGTTCTCTGCGTGTTGGGGAGGGGTTTTTTGTTCCTCTTGTACTGTTCCCATGAGCAGCTGGATACTGGAGAAAGGATATTGCATTCTGGGGTTCAGGGACTTGGATGGTGTTTGTGGACCTGTGTTGACACAGTTTATATTTTTCCTTCAGACACTCTTGCTCCTTTTGGAGTGTAATGGACCACAGCAGGCAATCTCCTCATTTTGAGTTAGGTATGCTGAGAGAAGGGCAGGCAGCTGGAAAAATAGGAGAGGATGCAATTTCATTATAGGATCTTCCTCTTGAATTCATTTAATCATTTAAATTGCATGGGTGTCAGACAAAGTTGCTCTGAGTGCCCAGTCAAGGGGAACTTCCTTTGAGCACTGAAGTTCTTGAACAATATTGAGATGTTTCTTTCAAAAAGTGTGATTGAACAGTTTTCCAGGGAAGTACATTAAATGTACTGCTCCTCCTTTCTTCCTCCCTCATGGACACAGAGCTACTTAAAAGGCACCTGAAAAACAGAATAAACCCTCATAGCAACTGGAAACATTAGGAAGATATAGACACATATACACATAAAATCCAGAGGAAGTGACTATCTTTAATAAATTCTTCCAGTATTTGCAATTCAAATGTTATATTGGCGCGTGAGTGCCAGAGAGAGACCTAAAATGAAAATGACTGGGAAGTCACTATTTTTATTGCAAACAGAAAGAACGGTACAAGGTAATCAAACAGCATACGCAATGAAAAGCAAATTAGATTTCTGAAACTCTTCCTGTTTCTACTGACTCCCATGTGGCACTTGCAACACGAGCAAGCCAACCTGTTTATTTTGTAAGTAGCAGACCAAATCCTTACAGCCTTCCCGTTCCCCTCGTGCCAATCTAACAGCACAGGTGATGATAAATTGATTTAACAGCTGCTTTCTCAGCCGGCCTGCAAAGGGATGTCAGCTCCCTTCAGCTGCTTCCAGTGAAGAGGGTAAGCTAGAGAAAGGAGGAGGCAGAATATAATTTTCTTGTTTGAGCTGGGTAAGGGGCAAAATCAGGCACAGCCAGCTGCATTTGAAATGTCTGGGCTGCTCTGAAAAGTCAAGGGGCAGCTGAAATTTGGGTGGTTGAAGAAAGCAGAGATGAAGTCCGCCTGGGATGTTAAGACATAATTATTTTCCTTTACAAAAGATAAGATACTCTTACATTTTGACCATAATACCCAATTAGATGTGAGAGAGGTGAGAAATATTGTGTGGTTTATATCTTGGTAGAGATAAATATGTAAATTGATTACCCCAGACAGATTGCCTGGGAGCCACTTAAATTACTGGTTCTAATTTCTCACTATTCTTCAGCATTTCTGTCTTCTAAATATTTTTGACTTTTTAACATCAAGGAACTTGGCAGTGACTCATGTAATCTGTGGTCTACCCCTGACTCTCCCGTCATTTCCCTGGGTGATCCTTGAACAAGTTACTTCATTAATTTTAATTGGATGCTGTCATGAGAAAAGACTTGTTGGGCTGGGCTGCGAGTCTGCACTTATTCAACCCTTGTTCACACAAATTCCTGTTAATTCTAGTGGGAATTTTCCCTGGGTGAAGATTGCAAGATTTGCTACAACCGCATGTGCTTTAAAGGGGGCAACAGTTGGATACGGTTTCTGGTTGTGTGAAGGTTACTTAGAATCTGCTATTAAGACTTAGCTTCTTGTTTGCCACTTGAACAAATTCAGGCCCTTCCCTGGCTGATTCCAACCACAGCAGGCATTGCAAGTGAGTCTGTACTTCTGTTAGCAGCTCTGCCCACTCCATTCAAACTTTGGGAAAGTCTTGGCCATAAAGGAAAAAGCACAAAATTACGTGTGATTATTTTTTAACCTACCATTGTGAAGCAAAAATGAACAGGTAGATACAGTTCCCATCTCTAAGATGGGAACCCAGAGCCCAGGAGAAGCTGGTCAGGCTGGCTTCGGTTGCAGGAGAAATCCAGCCAAATGTGATTCTTCTGCAGAGGAGTCCAGAGATAATTTAAACAGCTCGTACAAGATTCTTAAGAATACTGCAAATAAATGGGATGTGGAAACACTAGATTGGAATGTGAATAAGTGCCTTATTTACACAGCTTTGTAGAACAAATATTGCTATAATAATGAAAGTGGTGACCGCTTCTGATTAAACAATATCCTTTTAAATACAGGAGTACTATAAAAATACAGGAGTCAGAAAAATTATTGGAACTGTGTAAAATAAAGACAAAAATAATAATAATGATGCTGCTAATAATTATCAGTAGTAGTAGTAGTATTCAATAAAAATATTAATATTATGTTCCACCTGGACTCTCTGCAACTCCTCCCACATTAATTTCTGATCCTCAGGAGGCTGGGACAAGGCTCTGACATGTAGGAAAGGCAGAGAGGAGATATTCTTGAACTTTACCTTCAAAACTGAGAAACAGCTGTGAAAATATTCGTGACTTCTTTTTATTTAGTCCTTTCCTTTGCAAATGTTTTTGTCCCAAGAGAATGTCCAGAATTCCAGCGGGCATGACCAGTCATGCTGGTAGCATTCCCTGGCTGCCCCGAAAAGGCTTCAGCATGAGAGTCTGTGCAACAGGATTTGGAAGCCCTGACATGTAAATGCCACCAAGCATTTGGGTGAGAGGCAACCACCGTCCCTGTCACCATGACTGGCATGAAGGACTTCCAGCCCTCTAATTATGCACATACATTACACAGGAGCCCTGAGATCCTTATAACTAGGACAGGGCAAGAGGACATGGCCTCAAGCTGTGCCAGGGGAGGTTCAGGCTGGACATCAGGAGGAATTTCTTCACTGAAAGTGTTGTCAAGCAGGGCTTGTCAAAGGGGCTGCCCAGGGAGGTGTTTGGGTCCCCAGCCCTGGAGGTGTTCAAGGAGCGACTGGACATGGCACTCAGTGCTCTGGGCTGGTTGATGAGGTGTGAAATGATGGCAGGAGGTAAAACCAGAGGAAACTGAGAAGCTCTATTCACATCCTCACACAGCCTGTACCAGTACAGAAACTATAGGGTAAAATACAGCTGCTGCTTCCTGGATGAAATGCAGCTGGAATGCTCACCAGCTATTCCACGATGATTCCACAGCCACAGGCTGCATCCCCAGCACCTGCTGAGGGGGATGATGTTGGTGTGTGCCCCTGAATAAGTCAGTCCAAGCACCCTCTGATCCAGCAGGACTGCTCAGGGAAAAGGTCCCCATAATGGGATGGGACAGACTGGGTCTCAGCTTTCCTGGGTGCTGACAGGCAAATTAAACACTAAGGGTCAAGGAAATATCCCCTTTTCACACGACACAAGGTGGTGATGGCTCAAAGTTGGACTCAATGACCTTTGAGGTCTTTTTTGACTTTAATGATTCTGTGATTCCATGAACCACTGGTTTCTGTTTCATCCCTTACTATTCCATGTGTGTTATTTGTTGAAAAGGAAGAAGAAATACTTTATCCAAGAGAAATCCAAATTTCCCCAAGAAGCAGCATGGAGAACAGTCTTCTATTTTTATGGAGATTATGGAAATGCAAGCTTAATATTATGTCATCAAACGGCTGGTGTCTACTACTTGCAGACAGTGATATTGTTTAATGTATTTCATCCTGAAAAGGAATTTCACCAGCCATCACAGAACATCATAGATTTGCAACCATCCTTTAGCAAGGGACAGCAGAACCAAAACATCCTATTAGGATGTGTTAAACAGAAAAGGACCTTCCTTTTAAAGTCTCACTTAAAATCCCTTCATTTTCTGTCAGTGATTTGTGGTGTCTTAATGTAGGTGTGCCACCCTTAAAAAGATATGATTTTCAGAATAAAGAGTGGCCCAAGAATTCATGGTTAAGGGACTGAGATACCAAGTAACCTATTTCTGTTTCTTTCACTAACAAACAGGTTTCTGGTATAAATAGGCAGAAGGAGAAGGAGCAGCAGGAAGCAAGCAGATTTGTATTGATGTTGGGCTTCAAAGTGAAGATAACATTTTCTAATACATCTCTGACCCAGATCCTCGAGGATATGGAGCAGTGTTACTCTGATGCTTAAATAACTTTAAGGGTATGGATGGAGATGGTGCAGGAGGACATGTAAATATGTGTCCTCCAATCTGCCCATGGCTGGTGTGTCCGTTTTTGCAAAGGAGAAAATACCGGAGAGAGTATAACACAATGCATATCAGAGAATTGAAAACACGGTATGAGCTCATGAGACTTCCTAAAAAATACCCAGACCTTGGTGAGCTCAGTGGTGCGGTTTGGTGTCCTGACTCTTGACACTTGATTCCGTGGCTGGTTGCCACAAGTGAAGCGGAGAAGGGAGGATACAGCAGGTACAGTGAGGGAGAAACGTGCCATCGTGGGGAAGTGGCCATCCCAGTTCGCATTTCAGGCAGGAGAAGAATTTTACAGTGGAGTTAAAGATGTCCTTCTTTCAGTCCATCAGGAAGAAATCCTAAGCAGGAGGATGGAATACTGCTCTTATTAATACAGAGGGGATTTTGATTATAAGCCATGCCCATACAACAATAAAAGCGCTTTTACTGTATGCAAATCCTAGCCCAAGGATGGCAATCTAAAACCTATAACGACAGAATATTGTGCAAGAGAAACCTATTTACATTATGGTTTTATAGATTATTTTTGTGTCTGTTCTGCACTGACAGAACCCACGGAGCTGAATATAAAGGAAATCATAAGCAACTCTGCAAACTATGCTTCAGTCTCTGGGTTCCACTGGCATTAAAACTCCTTTCACCCAGCTTTTGCAGCTCATTCCCACACAGGAGAAAAATCCCTTTGCTGGCATGGCTCAATGTTACACGGCATGTTTCTCATTCAAATACTTTCTCTCTTTTTATTCTTTTTTTTTCTGTGCATACTAACTTCAAGGACTATTTCCAGTGAACTGCCAAGGCACAAACGATGTAAATCTTTATTATAGTATAAAGAGTAGGGAAATCCAACATCTTGGCCTTTTCCATATAGCGGCATGTTTTGAAACTTCCCATGTTTGCGGTCCTCTCTGTAATAACAAGGATTAATATGATGTGCCTACAAAGAGATTACGCCAATGAATTACACAGAGGATTAGAGGGAAATCTCATTTCGTGCGCCCATCAAAATAAAACCTTTTCCGCTCACTGAAAAGCAGCCTTCCTTCGCTCCCTCATTGGACCAAATACTTAAAAGTCCTGCAGCTACAGCAGGACTGAAAGACCCACAGCTAACCTATATTCCCAGCAAACTTCTAACCAGTGTGTCCTGAAAAGGACATCTATGCTGACAAACATGTACATGAGTCAGTCCCATGTGTCTCTCGTGTACCACCCTACAAAAACCCCCCAGTGTGAGCCGGCGGTGATGGAGTTGGCTGTGGAAAAGTTCCTGCTGGTTTCTAGTAAGCAAAACACAACAATACAAATTCCTGCTCATTTGGAGAACCTTAAAATACTTGACAAACAATGCGTTCTGCAGCACATCTGGGAGACCAGATATTTTTGTGTTTATGTTGTGGATAGCTAAACCGAAACATGTTCCACTTGCCAAAGACCCAGGAAGGAATAAAAAAAAGGATTCCCAAGAACCTTGTGCTGTGAGTACATGAAAACCCACCCTGCTGGCTCTCCCCCCTGCTTTGGTTAACGTCTTCCAGTAAAACATAGTCATCACACGACTGCATAGCTTTTTCCATGTCAAGGATCTCAGACTCCTTTAAAAATTGAGACAATTCGGCAATAACAATCCCTGCCCTGAAGTGCAGCCATATTTGGAATGAAATGTAGCCACTGTTCAACAATCCAACCCTGTGTAATAATCTCTGACAGAAAGTGAACTGTGACATAATTGAACTTGTGGGAAAACTATTAGCTGATACGTATTGTATGCTAATTTAAACCGTAAATTGTGGACAATATAAATCTTGCCTCAGCATTTGCTCTCTTTCCTCTTCACACTTCCCATTTGGTTTGCATAAATCTACTTACATTGCAATTGTTCTTCCACCACTTTTTTCTCTTATTCAGGATTCCACATCCAAGTCCAAATGCTGCATCGGGCTGCATCTCTCTTTCTTAACTGGAGGCTTTGGCTGGACACTGTGGCCACAAAGATCTACTTGGATTTTGTAGAGCCAAATCCTCTTTCTTTCTTTATTTCCACTTCCTCCCTCCTCTCTTTACCAACACAAAGTTATCCAGTCCCATCCAGCTCTGACTCTTTTGGAACCAATAACTCCTCTGCTGTGCGCAGAATGACTCAGAAGGGTGGTTTGTCTTTTTACAGAGAACTGTGAGGGCACCTTTGCTTTTAATGTCAGACTGGAAGGCTACTCCAGCTCTCCCCTCTCTGCCTTACAAGTGCAGATAACACAGCCTAGCAGCACAGGCCTGTTAACCTTTTGGGAGCAATCACACATTTTCTCCTTGGCAATCACACAAAGAGAAAAAGCACCTAAAGGAGAGTGGGGAGAGGGATGGCCTTGCTGAGCTAGGGAGGGACAATCTGCACGCTGTGTAATATTTCTGTGACAAGTGTGAATGCGTTTTAAATGTCGCCTGTTGTAGAAGAACCCACTGTCTACACACAGAAGCAACCAATATTTTTTATTTGCTGACACAAAAATAGCTCCCTTCCCCTCTTGCCCTTCTGAGCAGCAGCTGCCTGGAGTGTATATGAGGGGGAGAGAGGTGCTGCAGTCTGGCTTGCTAAGGAATCAAGTGAGGGAGAGAGCATTCTGAATTCACGGTAGGCTGCTCTGTGGGAGGAGGAATGAATGCCCTTCCCTCTGGGACAACAGGATTAATGCCAATCCCACACATTTGTGTGTGTTCTGACGTGAATCTACCAGTACAAGCCCTCACCACTAGCTAGCATGGAGTGGCATCTGCACTGTGTAATGTTGTGACCCACTCTACTTCCCTGGATGTGAGTTTGAAAATGAACATGTATATTTATGTATATGTGCCTATACGTGTGCACAAATCACACAGATAAATGTCCTTGCACTATTATAATTAACTATTGTTTTGCCTTTGTTAATTTCTTTCTTTTCTTTTTCGGAACCCCAGCTAATTGAAACAATACCCGAGTATTTATGTTGTAGGTAGTCCTTTTCAAACTCACAGCTTCAAGAATGTTTATAGAAGTATATGCCAGTGTTCTTGGTTCTCATCCACTTTTTAAATATATATTTTTTCCTGAAAACAAAACATGCATAACATTTATATACACATATACGTCTGGACAGCAACAGTTAGGCCTGTCCCCAAGTCATTTCTTTGACATTTAGCTCTGAAAAACCACCTTTGGCAATCTTCAAGGACCATGTGGTAGCCAGGGCCATGTCCAAACCACCTGAGTTTGGACTGCCCTGTTTGCAGTCAGCACTTTGATTGTTAATTCACTCCAGATGCCAGCACTTCTCATCTGGAAGGACCTAATGCACCTTGTCAGCATGCAAGTCCCTCACAAAAGAAAACCCGTGCACATTCCCCCTAGGTGATCTTTAAAGATGAGTTATGAGAGATGACTGAAACAATATTTGAAACACTGTCTTACTCATAGTATTTTCCAAATACTGTGTGGAAACAGTGCATTTCATGTCATAATAGTCCAATGAAAACTATTAAAAACGCTAGAAGGTGATTTAGCCTTTTCAAAAATGAATCTGATACTGACATGCTGTACTTCTGTGCTTATAATGCATTATCAAGATTTCCTGATGTTGCCAAGGAAAAACTTTATGTTAAACAGTCATACAGAGGATGAAAGGGTATGGAATTCCCAGGATGGAACAATATGGCCTTGCTGGCTTTTGGCTTTTCATCTTTAGTGATGAATACTTGAGAAATTCAGGGTCAGACCCACAAAGGCTCAGACAGATGCTTATCTTCATGTATAACTCGTGCCTGCAGATCACTGCAGCATTTGGCCCCTGACACAGTTGTTTTAGCACGGAATCTGTACTGTAAAGCCCAGGGTGTGAACTTGTCCTTGCTGCAGTCAGTGGGATGTTCCCTGGGAGAGAAGTTAGTTTAGGTGAGCCAGCAGAGCTGGCCTGTAAGGGCTAAAATAGCAAACTAGCTGCTCAGATGTTGCGAACTTTAAAATAGTGCCTTTCTCTAACTTCAGGAGGGAGAAAAAAAGGATTCTTTGAATAAAAGCTTTATGCTTTTTTCATTATTATATTATTTACCGTGGTGTTGTCCCAAGGCCCAAATGAGGTTCCCATTCAAGGTTTCTTTATACCACTTTAAGCCAATGATCACCCCTTGGATTCTAACCATCTTTTGTATTTTTATATAGAGCTTTATGGAGCTTGAGGCAGTATAGGCTTGATTTGGAACACTGCCACACTCAGTGGCGTTGAATCCTAACACCATTTCCAGCCCTGGTTTGGGCAGGAGTGATACTTAAATCGCCCATCTTCTGTTTGGTGTCACCCTCCACACCAAGAGAGGTACTTGAAGTTTACACTGTGACAGAAGTCATGATTTTAAACAGCTTTTGTTTTATGAGACAGGAGTGCTAGAGCCGGAAGACTTGTAGATATTTTTTAAAAAACAAAGTGTCTATCAACTCGCTAAAATATAATATTGGTTTTATTTTATATTTACTGCAAAAAGAGCCATACAACATCAAGCAGATGACGATGAGGCTGTTGGGACACAAGCATTTGGTTGCTGCATCTGGCACTAGCATGGGATGACAGAACCATTGATCAGGATTTAATTTTAATTTCTTGTCCTAATTTGCATTTCCTATTACTGTTCGCTCTATTTCAGCCCTGTGGGTTTGGGATCTGACCAAAAGCCAATTGAAAGCTCAAACCACTAAAACCCCATCATTTCTCTCTTTCCTTCAAAATATCGAACAAAAATAAACACTCTCCACCCTGGTCTTTCCCCTCACACTTTTATCCACTGGAAAACATCTGCTCCTCATGAAATAGGCATGAGTAACACTGTTTGTGTCATATTTAGAGGAGACTCTGGCCATCGCTTTTCCTTTGGTCCCTCACAACAATGAAATGTGTGAGGGTGAGAGTGTGTCACTCTCAGAAAGAGAGGCACAGAGCAAAAGGAGTAGCTGAAGCCTGAGTTCCTTACAGGAATGGCTTTGAATCTTTGTATATGTGTGGGAAGAGCTTCCTTGATACCATCTGCTTGAAAAGAAAAAGAAAAAACAAATGAAGAATAGGGAACAGAATAGCTTATTGCCTTTGTACTCTCAAGGTTTACTAAAATGGAGGAATCAGCAATAGTACAGGACTGTAAGAAGGAAACGAACAGATGACCAGAAATGGTCCACCATTTCTCGGCTCTGTAATTATTTTATGAAAAAATAACCTAGCTGTAAGGAGATTTTTTTTTTGGTGTCTGCAACAGAATTAGTCCCAATGGGATGGTGAAGCCTAGTTTTACACAGCCGTGTAATGAGACATCCCAGCACGAGAAACTGGCACAAGCTGACAGGGCATCTTCACTTCTGTTTGAAATTGTTGAACTTACAGTTTTTATCTGCTAAGGTGAAAAAAGCCAACTATGGCTTTTCTTATATTCCTGCCTGATCTGAGAGGTACATCTGTGATCGTTCCTTTCCACGTGCAGTGCCTGTGCAGAAAGAGCACTCCACCTGCTCGAAAATTCAAAACATGTAGTTCCGCACAAGACTATGAATTAAAATGTGTCAGGGAGAGAGACTAGGGTTAAGAAATGACGCTTTACTTTCTCCAGAACATAATTATGGGGAAGCAGTTCAGAACATCCAGATTAGGTTATCAAGCAGCCTAATTTAAACACGGTCCCATCCTCAGACAATAAATAATGTACATGTGGTGGGCATGAGTCATCACTCTTGCAACAGTGTCTGGAGCTCCCTACTTTGCATGATTTATGCATTAAAATGTAAATGAAAAATATTTTTTTCTTATAATCAGAATTCATGAGAGAGGTCATTTATAGACACTACTTAGATCAGTTTAGAACTTCTCTGAGGTCACAACCACCTGTTGGGCTCTGGAGGTGTGATGCAAAAGGAAGGAGGGGGAGGAGGGGAAACTTTAGCCATTTTTTGAGGGCTGAGCCCTCAAATCAGTGTCCATCCTCCTCTTCCCATCTCGGAGTTGCTTTAGTCTTTGTCTCGGAGCCGCAGGTCTGCTGTTGCAGCAGCGAGGGGCCGCCGGGTGCGCAGGTGAGCTCGAGAATCGCACTGAGGCGCCAGGAGGGCTCGCACCGCGCTGCCTGTCCGTGTGTCCGCTGCCGTCACGCCGTGTAAAAACCGGGCTCCCACTGCTCTAAAGACGTGCGCTTCCTCCAGCGTCTAAACTCCAGCTGCACGGCCAGCCCCTGCCTAGCCCGGGCTGGGCTAGCGTCTAGTGAGACGTGAGACAAACTCTGGGGCTGTTCCCAGGCGGAGGCCGGGGTTCTCCCGGTGCTCCCTGCGTCCCTCCCGCCGGCACCTGTGCGCGCACCGCCTTCCCGGGCCGGGCAGGGCAGGGCTCTCCCGTAAGGAATTTTCCTAAGCCCACGGCAGGTGGGCGTTCGGCCACGGCTCTCCGGGCAAGCCCCGCCGGAGGCACCGGAGGACGCGGCGCCCGCGCTCTGATCCCTCCGATTAAACCGTGCCTGGAGGGGATTGCTTCTTAACGGGCTGCCGGATGCTCGCAGAGTAATTTAAAATCACCGAATCGCTGTTTATTAATATAATGCTCTTAAAATTGAAAGTACACTTAATCCCCGGTGCCCTCGTAACGACTGGGAGGGGAGGGCGGCGTGCGGGAAGGGGGAAGAAGAAGAAGAGGAAGAGGGGAGCGGGCCCAGGTCGTAGCCGGGCAGGGACCAGCGCCTGGCTGGGAGCCCTGGGGAAGCAGCCGCACTGTCGCCTCCTGGCCCAGCCGCCCGCTCTCTGGTGACAGAGCCCAGCCTGCCCGGGGGAAGCCGATCCTTGTGCACCGCAGAGCGGCACCGCACGGCTCTGCTCCGGCCGCACCCGCCCTGCCAGCGCCCCCTCCCTCATCCATCCTCCCCCCAGCTCAGGAGGGCGGGCGGCGGCCACCGCAGAGGCAGTCTGGCAGTGCCGGCAGCGCCCCGGCGGCGCGTCCCTCCCCGGGAACCCCGCAGGAGAGGCAGGAGAGCAGGGGGTGCGCCCAGCGCCCCCGCCAGCTTTCACCTCCATCGGTGATGCCGCCAGCGCTGCGTCTACTCCCATCCCCGGAGGGCGCCGCCGGGGCTTTCCTGAGGTGAGTGGCCACCTCCGGGCGGCTCTGCCCGTCCCCGAGCCGGGACAGGGCTCCGCGCTGCGGTGTCCCCGGCCGAGGCGAGCAGCCCGCTCCGTACAGGACAAGAGCGCCGGGGGCCGGGGAAGTTTCCGTCCGGGACAGCGGAGGCAGCGCAGCGAGAGATGGAGCACCCGCCCCGGAGCTCCAGCTGCTGTAGGGGACGCGTATGGGAGCGGGGAGGCACCTGGAGAGCCGGCCCAGGTGGAGTGAGAGCAGCTGGCTGGAGCGGGGGCGGGAGGAGGAAGAGAGAAGGTGGAGAAGCGGGCGGGGACAGGAGGAGATGGGGGAGCCGCAGAGGGGGGAGATGGGGAAGGAGGTGGCAGCAGCACCTCCTGTGCATCGGTGCTTCTTCCCCCTGCTCGCCGGCTGAAGCACCGTGCTCTGCTCCCCGAGGTCGGAGGTGCCTCCGCCGCCCTGGGCAGCGCTGCCAGGGTGCCCGCGCCGGAGCCGCGCTTTCCTTCGTGGTTTCGCCGTGCGGCTGTTGGGAAAAGTGGCTGTGCGCGGGCAGAGACTTAGCGCAAGGTGAGGGCTGGTCCGTCCGTGTGGGCTGTGCGGGGCCGGGCGGGGGTCGGTCGCGGACTGCGCTGCCCCGCTCGCTGCCGGAGACCTGCGGGCGCCGTGCCCGGCTCCCGCAGCGGGGCAGAGCGCCTGGCCCAGCCCGGCCCGGCCCGGCCCGCGTTGTGCTACGCGGTGGCCGCCGTCGCTCCCCCGCGCAGCGCGGTGGCAGCAGCGCTCGGGAAACTTTGTGCGGTCCCCTTTGTGCGCAGGGAGCCGCGGCGTGTGCGCGCTGCGCTGCTGCTCGCCCTGAGCCCGCGGCTGGCGGCAGGGTGCTTGCGCGTCTGTTTGGGTTCGGAATCAATATTTATTTACAGGACTCGGGTGTTAATCACTGGTGCCGTGGAAAGCTCATTAGCGGCGACTTGTTTCCATGACAACGGGACCCCTCGGAGCCTTCGGGGTTATCTATTTGCCCGATTTTCTCTCTTTTCGTATTCGTACTAGCATCGTGTTTTGTCACCGGGGACAAAAACAAGCAAATAAACCCTGCGTGATCCGGTGGCCCCTGTCCGCTTTTCCTCCAACGCTCAGCGATTTCCCCAGACTTAATTAACGATACGTGGAAGTGATTAAGCAAGTGTGAGAGTTATACAAGGTTTCTGAGTAGTTGTTCTGCTGCATTACCTCGTTTAGCTGTAAAGCTCACACTAAGACGTGGTCTGACTTGTCTCGTGTTCAAAGTACCCCTGAGACGTGTTAGTACTAAAAACTGTGATGTTACTTATCTTTTTTGCTTGTGTGTCATTTGGCAGCACAGAACCCTTTGAGGAGCATTGTGTTGCAGTCTCTGCTACAGCTGAGCTGGGAATCAGTGGTGACTTCCTGTGTAACTTTGTCATCGTGCTGTGGTGTGACCTTGACAGGTCTCTTTAACTTCTCCCTATCCCACTCTACTCAACAAAAGGAAATGTCGCTCACTTGCACCTGTGCTCTGAGCTAATCAAGCAAAACACTTTATCTAAGATGGAGTACTGTTAAAACTGAGTATATGAGTGTATTGTCTTCTGTTATGAGGAGTGAACGTATATTATACATTCTTTTTCCCTAACAGTATAGGTAAAAATCCCCCTTCTTAACTCCAGTCTTTAGTTAATATGACACGGTCCTGCTGGTCTTAAACGATATGTACTGTTATCATCCAGCTGAAAACAGTGGTTCTAATGCCATTTTTAACTGCTTTCCTGGGTTAAGTTCATCAGAGTCAGGTAAAACCAAAAATCTTTAGCTTCCTGAAATTTATTGGAATAACCACTGTCACAAGGAGTACACATCCAGTGAGAAGATGCAAGAGTAAGGAAAGAAAATGCTGTAAAACTGAATGACAGTCTTGATCATTGCCTCAGTATTGCAACCTGAAAGGGACTTAAAATCTTTTTTTAGCGAGAATGAGGAAACACACACTTCTAACTTAACTAGATGTTAGGTTAAACATCTGAAACTTTTCTCCAAATGTTCATAGTTTTGCGAGAGACAGTTTAATATATAGTGTTATGTTGAGAAGCATTGTGAGCATGTAAGGAATATTTTAGAATATTCAGTTCTGAAATACTGCCCGAGAGATGTTCAGTTGTGACTGTTTTAGATTACAGGAGTAGGAAGTTATAATAGTAGGGGAACTTCTGTATGAAGCATACATTCTTTCTTCTTTCTTGAAACACTCCTTCTGAGTGCATAAACTGTTTTAAAATAACTGTCTCTTTCACATTGTGAGAAAGAGTCTCTCCTCAGCTCAGTCCAGCAAAGTGCTAAAACATATGCCTCATTCCAAATGCATTAGAGTAGGCAAATCGCACTTCAAGCTTTTACTGGAATACCCCTAAGGCCTGTGACCTTGACTTTTGTATTCTGTTTTTTAGCAACTCAGTAGCAAGATACCTGTCTGAAAATATTTCTTGTGAGTTGAGGACCGTCACCAGCCCCTAGTTACCAGTGAAGTAACTTTATGACAATCCCCTGAAGAGAAAGAAAGAAATCTTAGTTGGCATCATGTCTCCTTTGGATGTCATTGACCTAAATTTCCCTGCTGAACGATTAAATTTCTACTATTTAGTGCTGCACAGTCAATACAAAGAGAGAGAAAGTGGTACAGGTTTCACTCTGTGCTTTACATCCTCTGTGAAGCTCAGTCTTTATTATTGGTGCTAGTAAGAGCAACAGATATTCCAGTTCATTTTTCAGACCCTAGTTGCCACGAGAGGAGGGAAAAAATTCTTAGTTTTATTTTTTAAGACTGATAACAGGCAGCAAGAAAGATAATTTGTAACAAGCCCTTATTACTTGTATAGATATTTTCAGAACAATAATCACTTAAGGTTGTGAGAAGACATCTGAGTATATCAAGCTGTCTCTGATAAAGGGGTTTTGTTTGAGGGAGTGGGAAAAAAGTCCATAGACATGAAGGCTAAGTCTACAGATATGGATAATGATATTGGTTTGCATTGTGTTTTACTCAACGTTATACCAAAGTAACTTGGATATCATGTACACTGGTTTTCATTAAAAAAAACTCTTCTAATGGTGTTCATATTCAAGATACTACAAATTGCTCAACCTACCTATTGCTCAGACTTTGCTGTCACATGGAAATAGACTTAATATTCTTTGTTTCTTGGGTGCTGGAAGTCCCACACCTGGGATGAATAAGATGCTGGACCAGTATTTAGAGGAGGCGGTTGAGCTCCTTTCTCTGTAACTGATCTACTCTGGACAAGTCACTTTACCCCTCTATTTTAACTTTGCCCTACCCCCATTAATCATCATCATCATCATCATTCAGTGTTGCTTACTTGGAGTGTAGAGTCTTGCTACGTGCATGTATTGTGCCCAGAGAGATCTCTGGGGAAGAAGCAGAAGGTTAGTGCAGCACAATAATAAATGGTAGCCAACATTTTTCCTGTCTCAGCCCTCTGTGCATCTGAGCACCAGTGATCTGAGAGGCAGTGAGATTGCTGGAGATCAGTGTGAAGATGTTGTGGAGGAATTACTTCCAGTGCTAGTTCCTTAACGTTCATTTGGCTGAATATACTTGAAGGAAACAGCTTTCAGAGAAAAAATTCATAGATCTGTACTCCAAGGATTTGCAAATAAAGAATGGCTCATCACTGCTTTTCCTGTTTGCTGTCAGGTTGAATGTACTGGTTTTCTGGATGGAAAAATAAGTCAATTTTGCATTTAAAATAGGCATATTGGCAGCAAGGGGCTTGTGAAGAGCAGAGACCAGCACTAAATATCCAAAGTGAAATGTTTTTAGGATTTTTTTCTGTGTTTTTAGGAGAGGGTTGGGCAGGTGAGTTTCCAGGTATACTTTTTGAGCTTATGAAATACACAACCTCATTTGACAGGAGCGAGTAATGGTGTTAGGAAGTTATGAGAGATGTTTCTGTTATTCCAGTTGGGAGCTCAGTTATGTTCTGAGCTATGAAGCTATGAAGTTCATAAACTGCTATGAAGTGTTTATACTTCACATGGTGATGTACTTGATTTAACTATAGGGGGTTTTGTTCATTTCAAAATCACCCTAATAATCAATACTTCTGAAAAACCAGTCTTTTAGATTGAGGCAGGATTGCTTCGTATGAAAGGCTTGCAGATGAAAAACTGACTTTTAAAGTGATCTGCCTTATATATGGTAGACTTACTTCTGCTTTTCATCAGAATTTAATGGCCAAACTTAAGATAAAACAAAGAATGTATTTTTACATACCAGTGATAATGTAAAACTCTCCTGTTTCTGTCATTTTATTCTTTTAAAATATGAAACTTCTTAAATGTTAAGATGTAGAAAAGCTCCTTTCTGACCTTTCATTTACTCACCATATTCTTAATGAACTGTGTACAACAATTTCAAAACTACTTAGGTTTCTAAGGCCCGAGTTGGAAACAACCCAAAGAAATCCATGTTTTAAAAAATGCACTCTGGAGGGACGCCTCTCCCCCGTCTCTAAGGTGCCTGATTACACACGTGCAAATTCACATGCTCAAACTCCCAAGTCATTTTGGAAGTTTTGGACCTGGGTGTGTTTTTAATTGTAAAATAGAGACATCAGCTCAAATTCCTTCCAAATTCGAGTTCCTCCCATACCTGTATTGCTCAGAGGAGTGATGGGGATCAGCAGCACCTCAGCCATGAGATGCTGCTGCTGCTCTGCCTTTCTCCTTCAGCTGCAGGATGGGCTGGCAGCCCCTCCTGGCTGTGCAGGGGGAAGAAGCCAAGGAGTGGATTTGGGATGTTCTCTGGGGATAAGGCAGGGAGAGGCCTCCCCCCTCTGCATGTGCAGCAGCCTGCCCACTTCTCCTGCAGTCTCTTGATTTGTAGGCTGACCTTTCCACACCAGTGAAGCTTAGCAGGCCCTCCCAATTTTCTCACTTTATGCCAAGATGTCTGATGTTGCAGACAGGGAGTCTGTTCCTGCTCTATTTGGAGGCAAGGGCAGAATTCTCACTGATTTCCATAGGAACAAGATGTATTCCTAAACATACTTCGGTAGCTAGAAAGAAACTTCCTAATAAAGAACCAGACTCGCATAACACAGAACATGAAGCATTGTTCTAAGCTTCAGAGCTCTCAGAAGTGACATGTCTGCAGACCAAGCACTGCGAGCAGCAAATCTCAGGGCATTCCTGGCAGCACTGTGGAGGATTATCCTCTCTCATTCTGCCCAGAGAAACAACTGAGGCTTCAGCGTGTTGCTGATAAAATCTTATTTATTCTAATGGATGCCATTTGAGCCCCTCAGGTCGTATCAGAAGTGGAACTCTAGGAGCAGTGAGGTGTGATGTAGTAGCTGTTGCACAAAGGATTTGCTACCTCAAGCAGAAAAGGCAGCGGGATTTCAGCTTACCTGAAGAAGCAAAATGCCCTCTCCCACACCGATGTGAGACTCTTGGAAGTTACCAAGGAAAAGTTTGGAATGCAATTCTGCTGCTCTGAGTTGTTGTACTCTAGCCAGACTGGTTCCTAACTAAAACTTTTTTTTCTTTTTCTTCCTTTGGATGTTATTTTTTTTTTTAAGGTGGAGAGGTTCCAGCCCTCATTTTACTGACATTCCTGTGTTACTGTTTCACAACAGTGAATCCTCTCCAGTTACAGGCTTTTTCTTTAAGAGGGGTTAAAATGAATCACCTAAAACCTGCTTGAGGCAAGGGTTTCCAGAATGTAACTCACAGATATCTGTGATTCCTTCCTTTCCCAAATCCATGTATTCCATTAATTTTGCCACTAGAAAGGCAGTGTTCTGTCCAAATAGAGCTGTCAGGGTGCAAGGAAGTGGTGGGAAGATATAGATTAGTGCTTTTTGCCATTTGTGTTGCATTCCCATACATGAGAGCCTCCAGGCTGCTTCTTCACACAATTTTCAGCTTGTGATAGTCAGAATATCATTTTCTCTGGTTATCTCCCATCTTGGACTGATTTGTTTTTGTGGTGAACATTTGGGAAAATACTTTTTTTTTTTCCCCTGTGGTGTCTTAACAGCATCAACATTTGTTAAATTCTTCTTTACTTACTCCCCTGCCCAGTTATTATTACAATAATTAAAAAAGCTTTGTCTTGTAAAACATGTAGCTTACATGCTTTCCCCTTATGTCACTTTTCAGGTAATTACTATTTTAACATTTGAAAATATAGACAAAATTCTAGAGAGAGAAACTTTTCCAAGGAAATTACACCCACTTCAGACACTTTATATTGATTGGCAAATACAAGTGTTCGATATGCATTCAAATCCAGAGTTAAGCTTGGGTTCTTTGTTCATATCTTGTTTTTTTCAGTATGACCATTGCATATCATTGGACAGAAAGCTGCCAAGATAATAGACGAAGCTTCCTATCCTCAAGATACAAAACATTTCTGTTTCTACAGGTACAAATGTCCCAGAATGCAGAACTTGAACACAAAACTGCTTAAACAATTTACTTGAAAGCTGTAGCCCAAAATTTCATAGTCCTGAAGAACTTTTTATCTCAAAGGAGAGAGACGTCAAACACGTATGAATGGAAGTGAATGGAAACTGGACAGCATCTTCACAGGACAGGTTTAATTTCTATTTTGTGGTGAGAAAAAGACATTCATTCTTCTAAAGTTCATATTATCAATTGAATTCCCCTTAGAGATTAATGGTGAAGGAACCCTGACTTGAATAAAACACTGGTTCGACAGACAGTATCACTGACAGATAAGGCTGGAATGCAGAAGTCGTGGCAGAAATCAGTGGGTGGCTGTTCTCAGTACTGAAACCATTTTTAAGAGGCAAGTTCAGCTCATTACCCTTTTTAATTGTGTGGAGTTTTTAAGAGTAATTCATTGTGATCCTGCTGTGAAGTGTTGTGATGTGGCAACATTTTGTCGATTAAGATATTGCTGGAAATTCATTTTTAGAAATACTATTGGCAGGGATTTAGAAACCTGGACTCCGGCCAGAAAGTGAACAATCACTGGAGCCTGCTCTGCAAGGAGATTCTATACACACAGGTTGGAGATTTGTTAATTATTACTTTGTGTTGCAGCCCCTCTCATCCCTGTTTGGCAAGTCTGAATTCCTGTGGGAAGTCATGTTAGGGGCTGGCAGAGGGACTGCTCTAGTCCAGGGACGTTGGCCAGGGCAGTGGCACCCAGCCACGTCCTGTCCCACAGCCCCTTAAGGGCAGGTGGCAAATGGAAAAGGTCCCGTGGCCTTGGTGCTGTTCTGCTGCTACCCTGTGGTTTGGGACAGGTAGTTCCGCTGCTGGAAGAGCAGCAGGGGGCACAAATCACTGTGCTCACCTCTGCTGCAAAGATCAGGCCCTGTCACTCTTCTTCCCCTTTCTCTTCTTCCTTTTCGCTGTTCATCTCCCAGCTAGGGTCGGTCAAAAGCAGCTCCCTTGAAACTCCAGAGGGTTTACCTCAGAAACAAATTCTACGTAAGAAACCAGCTCACATTGTGCATTGCTGGTGATAATTGCTTTTTAGGAGCCTCAGACATAGAACTATGTTGATAAATTACAAGCTTGTTTTGCAACAATTTGCCTTTATTTCAGAGTAGAAGGGCACAAATGAAGAGTTACTGAACAGGGCTCTAACATTTCTTTAATATGAAATAACTGTTTTCAAGACAGGTATTCTGCTTTTGCAAGTCCATGGACAAATTCCTATTTATTTGAATGGGAGCAGGGTCAAGCCCCATGTGCCTGAGGGCTGCTATTGTGAAAGCAAACCATTGCTGAGACGCCTCTGCAGGAATCGGGATGCACTCCTGGGCAGTAAGCTAAATATAACAATGAGAAATTAATGAGGAAGGGAATTGGCAGCAATGGTTCTACTTTTGCCTTTCTGCCCTTTATCACCGGGGCCGTGATCTCACTGCATATTCTCACCACTCCAGAGGCGTGGTGGGAATACAGCCATGGATGGCTGCACTCCTTCTAGGAAAGCCAGGGCAGCAAGGCAAGGTGGTGGAGCTGCTGCTTATGTGAGAGAGCAACTGGAATGTGGTGAGCTCTGCCAAGGAGTGGGTGAAGAACAAGTCAAGAGCTTTTTGGGTGTGTGAGGGTGACAGAGCACTGGAGCTGGCTTCACACAGAGGCTGTGCAGTCTCCTTCTCTGGAGAGATTCAAAACCCTCCTGGATGCAGTCTGGGCAACTTGCTCCAGGTGACCCTTGAGCAGCGGGGTTGGGCAGGATGATCTCCAGAGGTCCCTGCCGGCCCCGTCCATTCCATGTTTCTGTGATTAGATTTTCCACACTTTTGTGTCTTGCAGTCCATTAATTCAGTCTTTGTTAGACAGCCTCTCCTTTCTCAGAGTAACATATTAATAGCAGGGAAGTTCTATCCGTCATTAGTCATTTGAGCCCTAAGGCCAGAGTCTGAAGTTTGCTGGTTTTTGTTTTTGTTTTTTTTTCTAGAATCTGTTGAACATGAGAGAAATAAATATGGATCTACATGCACACATAGCTCTCCTTAAAATTAATTTGCATTACATGTGTTCATTTTGTGCTTTTCTGTTGGTCTGCTCTCTCTGTGATGAGAGATGCAACAAGGTTAATGCTTATGGCAAATTTTGGTTCAGTTTTTAGCCTTTATTACTATTCCCTAACTCCACCTAGCTTCCCCCAAAACCTTCTGAGTTTGGACTGCAGTGGGAAATTTTCAGTAGCATGAACATGAGTTCAAGTGACTGAGAACTATAAAGAATACAATTAATTACTTTGTGTTGAACAACAGTAACATTGCTCCAAACTTTCTGCAGTGATGGAAATGAAATACAGAATAAACATGTTCACAAGGCTACACAGTTTGAAACATTTAAGGCATTATTTTTCTCTTTTGATCACCGAAATGTAATCCAAGAGTCTTAAACCAATGGTAATCACAGACCAGCCTTAAAGCCTCAAGCCAGAGCTCCCACCATGGTTTTCAGAAGGACCCTGAACTGTGCCTGTGTCACAAAAAGCCCCAGTCACATTTCCTGGTGCCAGTTGCTTTTCAAGGAAAGATAAGAGAGGAGCTATATTCTCAAGGAAGTCAACACTTTTCTTAAGCAGGATGTGTTTATGTTACTGTCTTTTTTGATAATTAGGCTCAGAAAGCAAGCATTGTTTTTGCTACCTCCTGCATATTACAACAAACAATTAAAAACCCTGTGTAAAATAAATAATGTAAATGAAACTGTAGTGTGATCACTCATCATGATCAAAGCTGAGATTTCTCCTTAGTTTATGAATTTGCTCTGCCTTCCCTGTCCTGTGTTGTCAGCCCTGTATCCTTTTTCGGGTGGGTTTAGGCAGGCAAATGTAAATCTTGTAATTTGCTTTAGTTACCACGGTTGGGATTGACTGTGTTTTGCAGTTTACTGCTGGCATGGGCTGCCTGCCCAGTAGCTGCCAGCAAACTTCCAAAATGAGCCAGGCTTCTACCTCAAAAGTATTTGTCGGGGTCTTCTTCCTCTTCGTGTCTTCCACATGAAGTGGTGCTGGGGCCGGTAGCAATGGGTTTGTTTCAGGCAGTACTGATCAGAACTTGGAAAACCATTTTCCTGTTTCATGAGCCTAAATCCTCTTTCCTTTGCTTTTTCCTTTCCTTTTCCTTCCTGCCTGGTATGAAGTAAATGTTCTGGTGTTTTAGTTTCAAGCATCGAAACCAAACAAATTTTTAGCCCATTTAAACATTAATTTCTTCTCTAATTTTCTTCCAATTCAGCTGCCAAAACAACAAAAAACGCCTGTCGTTTGCATGGACCTTATGGAGAATTTGTATCTGGCACAGAGTGGCCCTCCACAAGAACATGTTTTTTCCTGTGAGTTGAGATGCTGAGCACATGATATGATCAGCTTGTTTCCAGAGCCATCATCATTGCAAGCCCTCAGAAGTCCTGTCCTCTTGCACAAGAGCATTTTCCATGATTGAACAGCCAGAGACTTTGAGTTTGAAGAGTTTAGGAAACCACTAAAAAAAAAAACCCCAAAGCTTTGTTTAAGGGAGTAGATTACCTATGTCCTTTTCTTGAAAACAAAGCTAAGACATGGCCCTCAAGGAATTTGGTATCTTCAGGTCTTAAGCCCGTAATGGCTCTGCTTATGATAGAATCAGAAAATTTTTAATCCTCTTTCAGAAAGTGTAAAAAGCATTTTATGATAAATACCTCTTGGGTTGTAAGGTGGAATTATCTCGCATGTTGTTTCTGTATCCAAGCTGAGTGCAATCCATCAGAATGATGGTTTTATTCATTTGGGGGAGCAGGAAGAAGGATGTAATCAAAATTAATTTGTCTAGCTATGAGTAGCAAAGCAGACTCAGTAAAAATGAAGCCATGTGTTCTACTGCTTGCTACTGCTAACAAATGTAATGCTACACCGAAAACAAGCACTGTGACCCAGCAAGTGTTCATAGCAGGAATTCAGAAATTCAGAGCCTGAATTTTGAAGTATGAAGTGATGATGGATGCAATGGAAATTAATTGGGACGGCAGTTTCTCTGGCCTTCCTTCCTCTGTGAAGGGGATCCAGAATTTCCAACAGGGCTAAGCAGAAAGGCCAATGCCTTAAAATACATAAACCAGCATCTAAACCTGAAGTTTGTTCTGTCACAAGAGCAAATGATCTCTGCAAATGTAATGATATGAGTAGTTAGGAGCAGTTCTGGCACATGAGGAGGATGAAATAATATTAGAAGAACATATTGCTCTAAGACAGAAGTGGTGAAGTGCCATTTAAAATTTAAAAAATAAATTCTTCTGCATGGTCTGGCTTTTTTAATGGTGTGCTGTGGCAGCTTTTGGTGAAAGCTGAAGGTCACCAGAACACAAACCTATCGTTACTCTGCACCATATAAAGCACAATACAACAGAAAGTAAAGCCGTCAAAACACGAGTGAGCAGCAGGATGAAGTAAGGCATAAATATCTATACAATATTAGAGTCTTTAAAAAGAAAAAAAAAAGGTGAGATCTCACTCCTGTTTCATCGTGACAGCAAAAGGGAATAGCTGCTTTCCTAGAAACAATTTAATGACCAGTGTGACTCTTGGATTGGGCAGATGACACAGGAGAAGGGTGTGAGAGTGGATGTTTGAGTCAGGTTAAGCATCCTTCTCACTTGTTGATATTGGCTGGGCTAGGTATTTTTTTATCTAAGTGTAGGAAAATTGTATTTCTCCATATGTACCCTCTCAGCTTCTGGCTGGCTGCCTCACAGGTACATTCTGTCTGGCAGAAGAACCACAGTTTGGGTTTAATAGCTGTTGGTGGGAGTTTTTATCCATAGAATTGGTCTCATTGTTCTTGAAAGATAAGTAAGCTTCTGTCATAAACAGAAACCCAGTTAAACTGTATGCTGTGTGGGAAAACCACGTCCTTTTGTTGTTTTTCAAAGTGCTATCTGATAATTCCTGTATTATGAGAAGTGATGCAGGATTGCTGTCTATTCAGTTTGTCAACGCCGCTTGTAAATTTTTGTAGAATTTTATCAAATACCTTCCCAGCTGAATCTTCCCAGTCTGTTCAAATGCTTTGCATACAGAAAACATTTTACACCTCTTATTATCCTTGTCATTTGTGATCCCTTTCCAGCTCTAGAGATGTAGAAAAATCATACCATGATATAATGAGCTTTTCTTTTTTTTCTCCCTTTTTTATTTCTCATCAGCTTCCGAAATTCTATCTGCTTCTGAGTACTAAGTCACTCTCTGCATAGAATTGATGTGCATAATTTCATTATAGTTTTCCCATCTCTCCAAGATGCAGTAGCCTGCCCAGTCCTGAGGGAAGGGGGTTTCCTCCCTGCATTACTTTGTATTTACCGGCATGGATTTCATTTACCATTTTATCCCCCAGTTCCTCAGTGAGTGATGGATCCTGCTAGAATGATTTCTGGGTGAAGGCAAGGAAGTGTTCTGCAAGCTGTGGATGCTTTAAGAAGGGAGTCAGCTCAGCATAAGGGAAAGTGTGTCTTGGGACTTGTCATAGTTTTGAGAAATTGGAATTCCTAAATTCTCTGAAATAAATTTTGTCAAGAAATTCTATGAAGCCTGTATGTTTCTTTGCCTTCTGGCAGAGTCCTTGAAGGACTGAATGGGTAAAGCTTGACAGAGGAGTAGTAACAGTGGGAATGTGGAAGCTCTGCATTACTAGCTTTCAGCATCAAGGGCAGCAGTGAGACAGGAAAAGAGACCTGGAATCACAAAAAAGAGGTAAAGGTTGGTCTTCACTAGAAATCCATTAACTTAGAAACAGCATCTTGATGGCAGGATGGTGCCGTGGCAATGATCCACTGACAGCAGAGATGCTCGTGTTTGGCTTTTCTCAGGTGGCAGCACTAAAGCTCTTTTCCAGTATGGCTTTGTGCTGTGTTTCTTGTACAGATTTAAAGCTTCTGTGACAGAAATGGTTCTTGGTTTTTGCTCCCTGTGCAGTGTTTTGGTCAGCAGTAGGAATTGGGCTGCTGAGAGAAGGGACCTTCAACGTGATCAAATTCCCAATGTTCATTCAGACTGCTTTAAAACTAGGTGTTCTCAGGGATGCAGTAGTTGGGTTCCTCATATAAAGGGTTCTTCAGATGTCTCCTCACCAAACAAGAAGAAAAACCTTTGAGGTTGTCAAATCTTCCTTCCTCTATAAACCGTAAGTTTTGTCCATGTGGAAACTAGCAATGTTTTCAGTGAGTCACCAGAGGGATTTTCCCTCCTAGTGTCCTTGCCTTGGCTAGAGGAAGGGTAATCAGCACCTCTTTGGGAAAGCAAGCCTCAGTTACTGGTGCTGCAAAAGAGTTTGATTTGTTGTGGAGTCAGAGTGTGCTTAGCCAAAGTACTTATCAGGACTGTTATCTAGTCCTCATGTGAGTTTATCTTGAGGAGACAGAACAATCACTGAACATTATAAACAACAAACAATAGCAACTCAGATCAGATACTGAAGGAAATTGAGTTATTTTTGCAATAGCCCTTTGTTGTAGCATCTTTGTGGTCACCTGAACAGTTTGAGGTGCCTCCGTTTGCAAATGTGGTATTAACGTTGTTTTTATTTTTAGGGAATTTACCTTATTTCTTTGATTTACTCTGTGAATTCTAGTTCTTTCTAGAGCTCTTTAGACTTATGTTTAGTCATGCTATTTCTTTTAGGTTAAGATGTAAGCTTTACAAGTATTAACCTTTTATATCATCCAAATATCTATGCTTTTCCTTTATTTGCCTTCTTTGCTGGGAAGGTAATCTACAGAGTACATTTCCTTAATGGGTACCATAAAGGTATTCTGAGCTTCCAACAGCTTTATACATAACCTTGTGCTGTCTTAAGATACGAGGAATACTTGGAGTCATTTATCTCTCCAGGTTTTTTCCCCTCATTCTCTTTTTTACATAGTTGATCGGTTCATTTCAGCCAGTATCTAAGTTCTACCTCCTTTTGTGCTGCAGGGGCGTTCACCCTCTGCTTGTACAGGTTATTCCAACAGCTATATGACAAAAGAACTCTGGTCTGTGTCTTAAGGCACAGACTGCTGAGTGCTTGAATTTTTGAGATCTGTTCTGTTATCACATTAATATTGTCCTTGGACCCTGGGTTAGCAATTTGATATATGCAGGAATGGCCTGGCTAGTGAGCAACTAGTTAATCTCAGTGACGGGTAATTCTTCCTCCATTATGTGCTACACCTTCCTCAGATCATTTACTGAAGCATTTTATTCTGTATCCTTCATGGCAAAAGCAAAGTGCTCTTGAACCTCAGTTTAACCTCTTTCTGTGAAGTGCTTTTTCTTTAAGTTTGGACGTCATGATTTGGCTAACCATGCTGACTTGGGTGTGCCAAACGCAAATGTGGTAAGCAGCCTGTTTAATTTCAGGCTGATAGTCTTGCTTATCTTCTCCTAAAACCTTGTAAGTAACTCTGAAGTAGAATACTTTTGAATTAATTCTCTTACTGACGGGGTTCTCAGTGATGTGATGCAAGCTCTGGTTCTTACGTGCTCTTTTTAAGTAACATAATCCTCTTGCAGTCTCTCCATCTGTCCTTCACGTGGCAGGAAGTTATCAAGCTCTCAGTTCGCCAGAGGTCCACGGGCAACTTTCAGCATCAGATTTCTTCTGCTGGTAACAGTCTGGGTTCTTTGCAGTTTGCATGGTTGGTGTCCACTGTGTATAGTTGGATTTTCTTCACTTGGCACCTCCTCATTTCCTCAAGAAGGTTCAAGGCTGCGTCTTCCAGTATTGTTGCTGTGTTACCCTGGTCTTTTGTCAGTGCAGCATTCCTTATTTATCTCTAATGATGAGGCCAAGCCATAGCTGACCCTCTGTCACATTTGACTAAAAGACAATCAACTGCTGCCAGAAATAAGGTTTCCTAAAGCTGTCTCACCCTTAGGTGGTGCCCAGTGCTAGTAGCCAGGACATGACTCTGACTCTTTGGACTCGATGTATTCATGCACAACGGAGTTCTCTCCACCCAGTGCAGTCATCGGCACCTTCTTGGTCTTCCAAGCGGAGATGTTCATCTTGATTTGCACGTGAAAAGCCCCTCTCCACCAAACTGAGTATAGTTACAGATCTGTGTGCTGCAGAAGGTTTCTAAAGATAGGTGGGAGGTGTCCCAGGAATGTCTAAGTATCTGCCAGGGGAATTCTGGTTAGGGACCCTTAACTCACCCCTCTTCTACAAGAGGCATTGAGTGGATAGCAGATTCCTTATCCTGGTGCAATTTTGGTGTGGTTTGGTTAGCTTTGTTTCTCTTCCTAGAACAGGAAGATTTCCCTTCTGCGCTTGATTTTGGAAATGAAGCACAGGGAGCAGCAGTCTGTCCCCCAGAGCTGGGCCCTTCACAGGTCTAGAGATGGGAAACAAGAGTGACCACACGTGATCAATCCATCATCATGGGCCAGTAGGCAGCTCCTGCTTTAGGTAATGTGAGCTTATCCAGCAGTTTTGTTCCCACCATCCCTCTCTTATTAGTGTCAATTATTGGATAAATACTCAGCCCATCCTTTTGATGAAGTTGATCTTGGACAAGGGAAAAAATTGAGACAACAGAGCTCTAGTGCCCAGAAAACTCGAGCCTTGTATGTTCACTACTGCCTGACAATAGCAAGGCTGACATTTCAAATAAGGCCCTTCACAGGTATGTGCGACATTGTTTAACTAACTAGTAATCCATTAAATATATTAATTCTTTAAGTTTCTTAAAATCTGTAACTTGTTGCCTTGAATGTTTAACGATTGAATTCTCAGGAGGTGAGAGAATGGGGAGAGAGGATATGTTGATGAAAATCACACAAAGGTGCCCATTGTGTGGTACCAAGTGAACAGATGTGGGCTAAAACAAAGCAGACAGGCATCAGCTGTTTGGATCTGAGACTCTGGGCAGCAAAACTGACACTGTTCCAAGTGCTCGAGGAATTGTTCTTTCCAAGCCATTTGTAAGGTGACTTAAAACTTTTCTCAATTATGAAGTATTATATGATGATTACTATGGAAATAAAAAAATACCACCCTTCCTCCTGTTTTCACTTACATTCTTCATTAGCTACATTGACTCTTCAAATAATTGGAACAGGCTTTAAGTTTTCATTCTGCATGACTGGTTTTAATTTCAAAGTGTATTTAGGACAGAAAACTCTTTTTAACCATGACAAAAATACCAGCCCCATACCTGGTAGTCCAGTTACCAGTAGTAAGTGCTACTGTTTTTCAGCTAGGTACATTTTCCTAAACATGTGAAAGAAATGCTCTTTTATTACTCAAAGGCAGATACTTGTTCAGTTGTACTCTAGCCTGTGTTTTGCATAAATTTGCTTCCTGTGTGCAGCATCCTTTTCATTCCTGCACCCTTATCGTTGCTAAGCGGCTTTCTCAGTTGTTGATCCATCTTCCCACTCCTCATTTTTATTAATATCCTATCTTTTATTAGACTCTTGCTTCCATTTATATAGTGCACTGTGATTCAGCATAGTTAATAGGTGATTTTTACTGAAAGGCAGCAAAAGGGCTTTTGGAATAGATTTTGAAACATGTTGTAGTAGGTTTGGAAATGAGATTTGTCACATTTAGTATCTTGAGACAATGTAGCTTAATCCAGGCCGATTGCAGATAATCCACCTATTGGAGGATTTATGTGATATTTAAAGTTTTCACTGAACATGAAGTGGGCACTGTGGCAATGAAAGTCATTGCTTTCCTGATCGTTCAGGACTGCACAAGGTTGTGACTCATCTTTTTTTTTCTAAACCTGTTCCTTCTTGAAATACACAAAAAAATCCAGAAAACAGGTGAGCTCAGTCTGGTGGAACATGTTCTTATGAGGATCTCTCAAAAGAAAAAAAAGTCATGTTATATGTCATATATCTCTCTCATATGTATAAGCCATATATCATATCACATATATTATATATGTGCCATTAATAATAGTGTTTAATATATATCACATATGTTTTATATGTATCACATATTGTATTTGCCATGTATCATTATAGAATACATGATTTTTGTAATCATATTGTCATACCTCTCTGTCACGTATCACGTCATATGATATGATGTCACGTGCCGTGTGATACATGTCAGAGGTATCATATCCTATGTATCATGTCACATATATCACATCCTCTTCAATCACTTTTGCATGAACAGTTGAGGAGAGTTAAAGCAGAAAAGACTGAAATACCATTTTTATTTCAGTGTGAAATACAGTGGAAGAAGAAATTTTCAGAGGCAAGTTTTCTGTAATTCAGTTAAACCTAGGAATGTTTCAAAATCTTTGTAATCAGTTTCTGTTCCCAGGTGTTGTTTCCATGAAGTATTCTGGCTTTGTCCAATACAGAATCCTTCTGGGTTGACCAAAGGGACTCACACAGTGGTAACTTTGCAAAATCCAAAGGGTGGAAGTCAAGCTGCTGCACACACATGGGGGAGTCTTTTTGTTGAGGCACTATGAATACACCTGTCAGTTTTTAAAACCCTTCAGAAATCCTTCCAAGGAAAAAAGAATATCCAAGAATATTTCTTGTCACTTAAGATGAAAGCCTGAAAATACATGATCTGAAAATGCAACAGAAATCTTTCGAGTAACGAAGGGAATCACTTTCACATCACTTGTTCTCCAAAACTAAAACTCATGGTTTTGAGGACAAGTCCTACTGCTTGCAATTATTGACAGAGTAATTTTTATCTTTTAAAAAGGTTCATCTTAGAAGAGTGAGACATCAAAGAGGTCCCAGTCCATTAAGAGAAGGAGGATCTTTGATTTTTTTGCAGTCTGGCTCTTACTCTGCAAAGAACAGAGGGGATTGCGTTGACACTCAAGGATTGCTGTCCTGTGGCAGAGCTGTGCTTGTGCAGGGGAGGAGGGTGTGCCTGCAGTGGCATGCCAGCACTATGGTGGTTATCAGATAACTCTTGTTACACTGATTAGCACACTTTAGACCCAAATTGGTTGCTTGTGGAGTGCTGAGGAACTGGATAGAATTTTTAGCTAGTGCACAGCTGAATAATAAAGTACCACTCCAGGCTGTTGGGTGCTGTCTGCAGTCTGGGCTTAAATATATGGAAATTACCTGTATGCACATGTTCAAACTGAATCATATTTGTAACAGTGGAGAAAATGCTAATGTTTGCACCAGTAGTTATTTTTTGTTGTAAAACTGTTGATTTTCCTGATGAAAACCAGCTCTCTTTAATTATCGGATTACCTCTCCCCATTAAGAAGGCTCTGAAGGATTTAAATACTCATTTTTTGAGTTATATTATGGGTAACTTTCGAGTGAATTAAGTTTCTCATAGCACTGAGTCAGTGGGAGAATAAACATATTTATCTTCATATGAATGAGCAATCTGAGCCATATGTTTGCATGGTAGAACAATATGAACTGTACAGAATATACAAAGAGTTTTTATTTTTAATAACAAATTTTATTAAAAGCAAAAAAGCTTTAGTGTGGCTTTTAGTGGTAAAAATAGGTGACATTAATATATATATGGTGCAATATAAATACTTAATGCTCATGATTATTTCTTTTCCTTCGGGCACAGCAAACCTCTCCACAATGTTTCTCGTGCTCCAAATACAAAGGCAAATTGAAATACGATGCAACTGCTTTCCTGACTGGAGAAAACCTGGATAATCTAGATGCTTTTCCCTGGTTGTGAGACCAAAATGGAAGTTTCCACTAAAGTTCCTGGTGGTTCTGGTGTTTGCTCCGTGTGAGTCGCCTCAGAGAGCCACTGATGTGCTCGTGTTAGGAGGAAGGCTGAACTCAGTTGGCTCTTGCTCCCTTCCACCTCTAAGACAAACAACAAAATAAACACCTTATTCAGGTTAGCTGGCACCACTTTCAAGCACTGATACGCTCTGAAATCGTACGTGTGTACTTCTGTGGGAGAGCTCCCTTTTTAATAGCAATATTTGCTTTCAAAAACATGCTGATCGCTCTCTTCCCACGGAAAGTTGGAAGACGTCTGTGGGTGGTCACGCCGATACAACTGCCCTGAATTTTTAAATGAATTGTTTTAGTTGCAGATGCTTTGTTTGTCCTTCACACGGACATTCTCCTGAACTGACTGTGTTTCACAGTTGCAGTTGAGACACTTCAGTTGGAACTGCTTGTTTCTGGTTCACTGAGCTGATATCCCCACGGGTCTCTTCTTAACTTCATCTCTCTTCGTCTTGTATTTCAGGCATTTAGCAGCCAGTCAGAGACCTTCAGAAGTCAATGTATTGCTGTTGAGTGGGGTTGTGTGTTACCTGGCTGGATCCCAGGCACCCACCAAAGCCTCTCTATCACTGCCTTTCTCAGCTGGACAGAGGAGAGAAAAGATAATGAAAGGCTCTGGAGTTCAGATAGGGGCAGGGAGAGATCCCTCCCCCATCACCGTCATGGGAAAACCAGACTCGACTTGGGGAAATGGATGGAATTTATTAACAAAGAACAGGATAGTGAGAAGTAAAAAAAAAAAGAAATCTTAAAAACACCTGACCCCCACCGCTCCCTCCTTCCCAGGCTTAACTTTATTCCCAATTCTCTCTCCCCCTGCTCCCAGCAGAATGAGGAGGATGAGATAAAGCAGTTTATTAAAGCAAAAGTGAAGATTGGATGAGCACGAGCAAAGGAAAAAAGCCCAAAGGTTTTATTCTCTACTTCCCATCAGCAAGCAGCATCCAAGGCAAGCAGGGCTCCAGCACACAGTGGTTGCTCTGGAAGGCCAACATGATCAATAATCAATGATCCCCTTTCCTCCTCTTTTTCTTAGGTTTTGCATGAGTCAACGTCACATGGTCGGGAACATCCCTTTGGTCAGTTTGGGTCACTGGCCTGGCTGTGTCCCCTGGGCTTGCCTGCCCCCAGCCCACTGCTGGGGGAGTGTTGCATGCTGTGCCAGCCCTGCCCAGCAGCACCAACCAAGTTACCTTTAATTATCCTATTTTTCTTCATTCCTAGCCAGTTTTCCTCTCTGCTTGCTTTAAGAAGCAACGCCTTCTGGATTTCTTGATGGCTTACTTCATCTGTTTGAAGACCCCAGGTATTTTCATGCTAGAGAAACAAATGGGCTCACTCTTTCATATGCAGCAGGGATTCTTAGCACAGTGTGATGTTTCAGTTCTGGTTGCCACCTCTAGACTTCCCTGAGGAAGGTTACCACTTCTCCACATGAATCCTGCCCTCCTCTCTGAGCATATTTTACAGTCATCTTCAGTTGAAGAGCCCCTTTTTGACAAGGAGGGAGTTTGGAAGGCAGGCACAGTGCAGATGCCAAGCCTGGTTATGAACCTTGCTGGGAAGGGTGACGTGGAATTTGGTGCCCACGATGTTGCACTTTCAAGCTAAAGGCCTGATTAACTGAGAAATTCTTCCCTAAGTGTGATTTTTCTTTAATTCTTTTTTATTCAGTGCTGTGCTTCAAGGTGAGTTTTCTTTTTAGACTGAGAGATATTTCTGTAATTTAGAGTGGCCTTTCCAATTGCTGTTAATTACCTCTTAATGCAAGGAATATGATTGATTGCATGACTTGCTTTGGAAATTCGTTGTTCAAAATGGCCTTCAGAAGCTGCTATGCTTAGATCTTACGAGAATGATGAAATTGCAGGTTTGCTCTTTGGTTTGGTATTTTCAGTGCACAATTGAGTTAAAGACAGCAGTTGGGGGGGAAAAAAAAGATGTGACCAAAAAACCATCCTGCAAGATTTCTTAGCTAGAAATATATCAGGTTAAGAACAAGGCCTCCTTGTAATTGAATTTGTTATTCACTGGATGGTGTTTCTAGCTGATAGGGCTTCTGACCTAGTGTGTGATGTACCTTCTCTAAGAAAACACTATTTTTAACCTATGTGTAAGTATCAGTCTAATGTAAAATATTCCCTTACTTCTTCAAATTAATTGGTGTTTCACTATTTCGTTTTCTAAGTGCTTCTTTGAAATAAGGATTATGATCCAAGCCTAACTTCCTAATCAAAGACATTGAGTTTCTCCCATATTTCTCACAGGAAAAGTGATAGAAGACTTGTTCCAAAGAGGACACTGAGAAATGAAACTTTATTAGGAAGTGAGATGCAAAAGTAGTGATCAGCCCTTTTGTAAAGCAAGAGTAAGAGAATGTTAAACTGGTCCAGTAGCATTTACTATTTATTTACAGCTGATCAATAGAAGTCATTGAAGTAAAAGATATCCATGCTGATAGCTCTGGAGAAAAGCAGATGTTTATATAAACAGGGAAATAATTTATTGCTATGATAATTACGTAAAGATTTTTCAGGAATGAATTTTTTCCTTCAAAACATTTTTAGCCTCGTTAGAGGAATATAGAAGAAATTTATCTCTAAGACAAACTTCTTCGTGCCTCATATCTAGAAGTCACTTCTGCAGGAGGAAGACTGGACTGATATGATCTTCTAAAGTACTGAACTAGAGTGCAGTCATCTGATAGTTCTACCAGTCAGCAAAAAAATAGGATGATAAACTAAAGTTCTAGCAGCTGTAAGGAGTACTTCTGCCAACCAAAAGGCCATATTGCAGTTCCAGTGGTTAGTCTAATGCTTTGAGTCTCGTGCACATGGAACAAGGTATCATTCTGGCCTTTGAAAACGATGTAAACCATTTTTTGGGCAGGTGAATTCCTTTAATTGGTCAGCTTACAATGCTTTTTCCTAAGCTTTCACTATTGTGGCCAGTACAATCAAATTTCTGCATTGTATTAGTGCAGAATGGATAAGATGCTAAATAAAAATGAATTATGTCTTTGCATGAAAGAACTTGGATTGGTTTAAGCCTTCTTAGGAGGGTTGTGTTTATTTGCTACATTTTGCTGTAACTACAAATCCAGACTGTGTTCCTAAAGTAGAATTTACTGACAATGTATTTGAAAGTTTGTTAGACTTGAGGTTACATTTTGGATCTGCAGTAGCTCCAACAGCTGATGCACTGACTCTTCAAGAGCCCTTGGAAAAGCCTCCTCTGCCACGGTTCCTGAAAAGGACAGAAATCCTGGATGGTGATTACATGATAGAAATTACACCAAACCATGCTGCAGTCTGTGCCTGCCCTTTTAACTGATGTTGAAGCCCAGGTATTAAAATATGAGGACTCAGGGATAAGGGGTTTACCCAATATAAGGATTTGTTTGAAGAGAAAAAAAAAGGACAAGGAGAATAGAGAGTGACATATGACCTTTGCTGAAATGCCACAAACCAAAGCAATATGTTTAACAGTGCAGAAGACAGTTGATTCCCAAGGAAGCTGAGGAATGGACTGCTGACTTTGATTTTTAGGAAAATAATTATTCAGAATAGAATTCAAGAATGGGAAGGGTTTTTCAGATCTGATTGTTTCTATTCATACCATTTTTGCTGGAGGGACTTAATAATTATTTAAGCAGCTGAAAGAAGTGGATGGAAAGGAATAGAGTAAGGTTATCTGGCTACCATTCCCTTACTTGGACAACTTTGTTTCCCATTATGCTGTCATTCACTTTCTATTATTTATATGAGATAGAAATGAGATATTTCTATCATTTGCCTCTTAAAATAATAGCTATCTTTCCCCCAGAGTTGTCCAGAGATGTCTCTGTGAGTTGTCATTCCTGGTAAAATAAGGAAAGCAGATTTCAATCCTTCTTTCCCCATATCAGGCCTCTTTATGTGGGGAATTCTGGTTTATAACCTGTAACTGAAGTGGGTTAATTTTAAATATAAAAAGCCTCTCTGCTCTTCACAGAATCCATTAGATTCGGGTCAGTTACATCGAAGTTCTAAGGATTTCACAATTCAGTATATTTTGGATGTAGCTTACTGTGCCAAGACACAAAATTGATTGTCTGGGCTATGGGACTTCATCCATACTGATAAGTATATTACAAAGTGGGCATCAAAGGCCTTATGGTTAGTGAAAAGAAAATCACTGCAGAATGAGCATCTGTGGCAACTGCCAAAAGAATTATATTTTTATTAGACAAGAGGCTAAAAGAAGTGTTGTTACAATAGGCATAATGTTTTGGGAACAGACCTTGAAAATTCCTTGAGATACCAGGATTAAAATAACACTCTGCTCATAAAATTTGCAAGCATATTGTGCCCTCCCTGCCTTAGATGCTGTAGTTCCAGCTTTTTGGGGTGGTTTTTTTTTTTTTTTGGGTTTTTTTATTATGTTTTATGATGAGTTTTCTGTGTTCCCCATTTAAGGGAAATAGCTAAAACCATCTGTATTATATGGTAATAAAATTGCTGCTTTCCAAATGTAACTAATTTCGTGTTGCTAAAATACTCCGAAGAATGGGTCATTAGGAGACTGTGAGAAACCGTTCCCTGTATAAATAAGGGCTTTTATATTGACTTTTATGAGGTAATGCATGTGATGTAGTATTATTGCAGAGAGGAAATGCAGTTCAGCCTAAATTTCTGGAAAAAAAACCATCTAATTTTTAAAATAATTATTGGGATTTAAAACTCTACATTCTTATTTTGCTTCTTTACCTAATTTTGAGCTGTTCCTCACTATCTGAGGAGATTAAGTGTGATCCTTCAAAGGTATCTAAGCTTGTGTTCTGCAAGGGTGCTTCTAAGGGATGTTGGTATCCCTGTATCCTTTCACCACAATCTCTCATTAAGTTGAGGTGTCTATTTAATTACACAGAGATATAATTAAATTTTCAGTTCTTTGGGTCAGAGACTTTGTAAGTGCATCTCAAAGATGCAGCGGCTGGCATCTGGTTCCCATCAGAAAGTTGTAACCCACCTCTGACCGCCAATTTTTAGCTTTACTAGTCCAGAAGCCATCACTACACCTTACAATGACTTGAAAGTTGACCATTACTAATTTGGGTGCAGCAGCATCCCCAAGCCATGCTCTCTTCTGTACCTCAACTTCATTAAAATCTTTTAAACATCAAGGGAGTTTGTATTCTCATAGGTAAAGTTCTTTTTTCCTACGCTGATCATTTTTCACATGGCTTTTTAAATCGGTGTTTCCTGTTTGACACATTAAGTCTAGAAACGTGATGTACAGTCCTCAAATCTGTTGTATTCCTCCTTTATGACTGTAACTGCTCTGAGCATCAGCTTCTTTTCTGTAAACTAGAAATAGTGCCACCCCTCCACTTGTCTCTTTTTTTTTTTTAATTTGTTTGGACTCCAAAATATCTGTGAGAAGGAACAGACTGCATGACTGCAGTATTGCTTGCTGGTAAATAGCTTTGCTGGGTTACAAATGTGATGAATGCTGGACTTTCTTCCTTACTTACCAGATATTTGGACTTGAGAGGTTCTGTTGGTGGTATTGTCTATACTGACCTCTAAGGAAAATGGGAAATCAAATGTCACTTTTCACTTCCAGAGGAAGCATTTCAGAAACTTCTGGCAAATAGTTCTCCGTGTATTGCTGTGGTTATACACCTGTAAATGGGAAGTGTTTCAGATGGGGATGGGGCTGTTTGGAGCCAAAATGTGGTGTTGATTGTAGTAGCTGAAACACCCTGGATTATGCCCTGTGTGAGGGATGTAAACCTACCCACTGAGCATATACAAATCAATATTAAACAGCTGTGGTGTCAGTCTGCAGCTGATGATTCTGGTACATTCCGTTTTGCTCAGCTCCGGTGGGCTCAGTGAGGAGGGAGGGTGTTTGATGCTCGATCCATGGGAGGCCAAGAATTTCTGTGGAATTCTGTACAAGCCTTTGGATGCAGCTCCTCTCGCACCCACCTCTGTGCACAGCATAAAATCTGCAGACACCCCGAGCTAGGCAGAAAATAAGCACTTTTTACATCCTATGAAACAAAGGGTGTGAAACAAAGTTTGGGGGCGTGTGAGGTCACCACCAGCAGCACAGCTTTGTTTTACCTGGATTTTCAGTTCCAAAAATTGCACGCTTAAAAAAAGAAGGAAAAGATAAATTGCTGAAAGCCATTTTTCTGTTGCTCTGCATGCTTTTTCTCCTTCTGCTTGGCAACCTCCACACCTGCTGTTCTGACTACTAAAAATTGTCCTTTCTTTTGTCCTGCAGGTATTTCTGCTTAAGAGGAGAGGACAAAGGATTCACTAGCACTTTCCTTGGTTCCTCTGCACTGTTACTTTCAAAATTAAGCTTTTGTTAACAATCCAGTGTTCTTGGAGTTGAAAATGTAGGGGTTTTAATTAGAATGGCTGTAAGCTAGGACGGTTGCAGTGGTACAGCCATGTAATGCCCTTAAAACCAGCTTTATAATGTATCTATGTGTGCAGCAGTGAAAAATGGCATTTTCTCCTGCAGTGTGAGGCTGGTGTGTTCAGTCAGAAGGAGGCAAAAGAACAGGTGAAAAGGAAGTTACTCCCACCTTCTACTGTGCATTTTTTCTTTCCAACATTCCTTGGTTAAGGCTCCCACACAGTTTCCTTTTTCCTTAGCTGGTGCAGTGACAGCTCCTCTTCCTGTTGGAGTCTGCTTTAGGAACAACCTTCATTTGTGATGTTACTGAGAAACATTTCAACATGTGAAATATTTGCAGATGTTCTAAGGGGAGAGGCAAATTCTTTTGGAGTTGGACTTGCTGATGCCTGTGGGCCCCTTTCATCTTGATTCTGTGATTTCTCAGCTTACTCTGGTGGGTGTTTTTCATCATTGTCTTCAGTGAGAGGGTAAGGAAGATTTGACCAAAATGTTTGCAGGAATTCAGGGTTATTTTCCTCTTAAGGGACTAGCTTCAGGTTTTAAAAATGAAGAGGTTCTGCCTTTTGCACATTGAGGTGTTATCCTTAGGAAAGCTGGAATAAGGCTGCCAAAATACCTGTAGTGCAGACACACCTGTGTCAGATAAGGTACACTTTGTGTTGGCATGGTTAAATGATCCTCGTGAAGAGAAAAAAAAAGAAGTACTTTTTTTGCATTTTGAAATGTTTAAATTAGATTGTAAAGGAATGGAGTAATAATTTGTATTTGTGAAAGGAAACATCCTGTCTAAAGCTGATGGAAAGAGGAAAAAAGTATTTATGATAATTCTGATTTCCTTTGTATTTGACATGATCAAATTAATGTTTTTCTGAGTTGACTTCAATTTCTGTTTAACTTGCTCCTCATATTTTTTCACTTTTGAGCAAAATAACGTTTGAAAAAGTTTACAGACCCAGAATGACAGAAGGTTAGAAACCCATCTGATTAGATACAGATGTTGATAATTGATGTTGAAGAATGTGAGAATGAAATAAAATTTGGATGGCACAGACTTTGCACAGGAAGGCTTATTTTTCAGAGGAGGCCATTTTGAAAGGAAAACGTGTCAAAAAATGTTCCCAGAGAGACTCTAGGTAGTTTTTGGTTTCTGTATAGATACAGCTGACAGCATATTGGAGAAACTGAAAACATGCTCACATTTTTCCCTAGATAAGCTGCTGATATACTACTTTTTTCTCAAATGGATATTAAAAATACACTAGCCAGGTTTACTGCCCTTTTTTACAGGTACACATGTTCTCAAGTTTTAGAGCTAGGCTGTAAAGCAGAGATGAGGGATTAGATCTGGGAGTTTTTTTAAACCTAGCTGTTATAAAACCTCTAATCTTATCATCAAAACTCATTTTATTTCTTAGTAACATCCTTAAAATTACTTGGACAAACTGTTTCACATAAACTAGTAGAAATTGTATTACTAATTTAAGAGTTGGTAATATTTTAAATTAAAGCACATTCTCTTTGGTTCCATACTGAAAGTAACTCAAAAAACACAAGCAGAAGTTTCCCTAGAGAAGAGCCTTGTGTTTCTTTAAAAACTGAAACTTGATTAACAGGGTAGATTTGTAATCTTTTAAAAATGTATCCTATCCCTTTCTTAAGCTCTTTTAGCGTATTATTACACAACTGAGTATATTTCATTAGCATTCCTGCCTCATGGGAGACCAAGACCATTCACAATTTCAGAGTGAAAATGCAGTTTTCTCAGATTACTTTGTTCTGTGCATAGAGCAGTTTGATAGTCTCACCCTACCAGATTTATGAATCCATTAGCGAAGCACTCGGCTGAGCTGCCAGGGATCGTAGATGTTGGGTTGTACAAAATCCCCTCACCTGACTCAGTAATCCAGGTGTACATCTGAACTGAGTTATTTCACTAGAAATAAGGGTTCTGGATGACTACAAAAAACCCTTATCAGCTGCCCACACTCAGGCTGATAAAGTACATGCAAATGAGAAAATACAAATATTTTAATCTCAGTGGTTCAGAGCATTAGGGAAGGTTGCAGCTCTTGGCTGCAGAATGAATCTTGCTTAATGACAAGTGAGAAAGTTGCCACTAACTTGTAGCTGAAGATAGTTTCCAGTGTCAGTAATTCATCACAACTGCAGCTATTATTTTTACAAAGCTGCCTGTCTCCACAAAGTAATTCAGGTATTTTTCCCCAAAATGAGGTCTAATGTATAAAGTGGAGGGCCAGCTGTAGGAAAGACAACAGTCTAAAATTTTCTGACCTTTATCAGCAATAAATCTAGGAAAGCAAACATTTATTCTACCAAGTGCAAATATGTAATCAATTACTTGCACTACAGCTACATTATGGTATTATCTTTAATATCTTTAGATGTGCTATGGAGACAGTTTGGAATTTGGCTGTCAATAAAGAGTTGTGCTCTCTTGTGAAACTTCCTCATCAGTTGAATTTTGTGATTATAAGGTCTGAATGCACCACTGACTGTCTAAAATTAATTCTCTTGTAATAAAGGGACCCTTTAACTCCTGTATCAGATTCTACTCTGCGTTGTGCTTAGGGTGGGAATTGCTAAAACCCATTTCCAACTTGGATGTTTATGATGTGTCTCTCGGGGTTGTGGTGGGGGACAGCTCCCAGTGACCAGCCAAATGTGTTGGTGAAAAGGGGAAAGGGTCAAAGAGAGGTAAAAGGAGATGAATGAGTGGCTTTGACAGCTGACACTTGTGGCATGTGCAGGTTTCTTGGCCCCATCCTGTTAATAACAGCTTGAAGTTCACAAGATGGTCTTCAGACTGTACTCAAGAGCTTTATTTTTTAGGATTCATGCAGGCTGTCTCTTCATAACTGTTTGGAGAACAGCCACGGGAAATTATAAGCAATGGGGAGGGAGTGAAATAAAATAAAGCAGTTCTTATTTTCAATTATAACATTCATAAAATAAGGGGGAAGTATTTTGTGGCCAAGGTGTAGTGTAATATACATTTGCTCACCTTTAGCAGTACTAAATCCCTGATTGCAAATGCTTTCTCTGCGGTTGGGTAGAGACTCACACGTGCCTAACTTCCAGCATACGTGTAGTGAGATGTTTTTAGGGAAGAGGCACTGAGTCATGTTAATGCTGCTTTATAATCCGGAAGGTTTTCTACCAGCAGCTCCTCTTCACAGGTTGTTTCGAGTAAGACAACTGTCAATTGAAAACCAATATCTGTTTTTCATAAACACTTTCTTGAGGTTGCTGCAGTGTGAAACCACATGTTTTCTTAATAATCAGGTTTTCTTTCATGCCAGTTATATTGCTTCCTTTGAAATAAGCCTGTAATTTCATTGTAATGGCATTCATGAGCACATACTGGATGCATTTTTAAGCCCTCTTTAATGTGAGAAGTGAACAGAGCCAGACTAGGAGTTAGGTTTTGATCACAGCCTCTTCTTTTCCATCTAATTTTAAACAGCTTTCTTAACCGCTGTGATGCCCTGGTCGTGTTCCTCATCCCCTTACTGCTGCCACAATGAACCAGCATTGTCCGTCATGTGCCCTGATGCATTTTTACCCATGTAGTTTTGTCTGTGTGTAGATTTGCCTCTCCTGGTTTAACAGGGATTTACCTGTGTGTCTTCTGAGTAACTGAGAATTAGCAGAAGCTCCATGGCTCCCTGCACATTGGTAATGCTGTGTTTTTACTTACCTTGGAAGAACTGTTGGGATGTTTATTAGGACTTTCAGGGCACTAAGAAAATACAAGCAACTGAAACCAGAATGACACTGAAGTTACTTGCACAACCTTGCTGTAAAGGTCAGAGGCAGATTAAAGAGGGGGCATAGAAGGTGTAACAAGGACGTTTTTTAAGGAAAGATTGCAGGAAGTGTAAGCTGTTAGCCTAAGAAAAGGCTCAGTGAAGATATGATAGCACTTCTTGTCTGTATTAATTAAAGATTGATGCAAAGAGGTGTAATCAATGTGTCTGTAGGTAAATCATTCTCCAGGTCCTCTGCTGATAGAGAGGGCTTAAAGCAAAGCAAAGGAGCTGCAAGTTGGGCATAGGGAAACCTTTCTAGGGTCAAGAAACACTCTAGGGAATTGCCTGAGAAGGTTAGGAAACCACCGGTGGTGGGAATCCTGTGAACTTCTGCTAAGAATGGTTTAGATGTTCTTAATCTCATGACAGGAAAAGGAATTAAATTATCTTCTGAATTGTCCTATTTTCTGTTGCTCTAAGCAGAGACAAAACTTGTGAGGCAGTGCTGATGTAGCTAATAAACTCTCTTGCTAGCTCCTTTTGTTCTTCCTACTAACCAAAACACGCAACGTGCGCATTGTTTTTCAGACATCTCCTCTAAACATAACTTTCCTTTTCCTTCAAAGTCAGGGGAAAATAATTCCTTCATCAGAATCTTCCCTCATGAAATGGTTGTTTCTCTTGGCAGCTTTTCTTTGCAGTGATTCACTGATTCCCTTCAAGAAAAGACAGCTAGATAAAACTATGAGGATAACCAGAGCAGTGTAGGTAGGAGCAGAGTGAGAGCTAAAATGTCACGGAAAAGTAAAATCTGGCATAATGAGCTGATACATTTCTATGGTCCCCTTGATCATAACCTTACAGCACCTCTCCTTTGAGTGTTGCTCTCTTTGGATCCTGCATGGCTGCATCTTCTGCAAGGGAAAGCAACATTCTGAACAGAATCCTTATCCACGAGAAGACAGCAAAATCATGAGGGAGGACCATTTCTTCTATTCCAGATTAGACATGTGTCATGGTTTAACCCCAGCCTGCAACTAAGTGCCATGTAGCTGCTTGCTTAATAACAATAATAATAATAATAATATTGAGAGAGAGGAATAAGGACAAGATGTGGAAACAGTGAAAAAAGGCCTCTAAAAATGCAGTTTCTCAACCATTTCTTTAGTCTGCTTTCTGGTGTAGCTGCAGAGAGAGTTGTGATTGCTAGCAGAAGGGAGGAGGTGGTGTGAGGGTACGAATCTCAAAGGAGGAGGAAAAGGATGGGCATTTTCCTTACCTCCACAGTGACCACAAATGAGCTTAAAATGGTACATTAAAAATGAAAACTGGTGCATTAGACCACCCTTCTAATTGCTGGTTCTCAGAACTGGAAGGAAAACCTAATCACACAGCCTCCAGGCCGTCAAATTCTACTCAAAAACCAAGACTACTAATAAATCTTCCTGTCCTCTGTCCTTCCAATGTAATTCTTATTTTTAAGTGCCATCAGTCTTTAATACGAAGTAATATTTTATTTATCTAGATCACTGCTAATTACCGTGTTTCTGCCTTCTCTATTCTGTGGCCTGACATCACGAAATATTTTGTATGATTTAGGCACTTTCTCTTAGTGTATCACCTGTTGTCCTGCACAGCTCTTCCAGTGGCTGATTGGGCTCTAATAGCTCAGAGGTGTCATCGTGGTACTGCACGAAACACAGTTCTGCTGTAGCCAGACAGCAGCGTGCAAAAAACTCAAAAGAGTCAACGAGTGAGCAGTTATTTGTATTTCTGACCTCTGAAAAATGGTTTTATTCCGTGTAACGATCACTGAGGCGATACAATTATTGCTTATTAATTAATTAAGTTATAAAACTGGAGCATTTCCCCACTGTCACAAATCTATACCTGGATGCATGCACGTATTCATTTTCACAGGTCATGTCACTCTGCTGGCTCTCGATGTGCAGCTCTCGCTCTTCTAGTCCCCCACTCTGATCCTCCCAGCTGACAGTCAATAAACTACAAGCATTGCATGATTTGGATTAAAATGACAATTTCATTGTTGCTCATTCTGTTGGATAGAATTGAATAAATTGTCCCTCCCTGAAAAGCTTCTAGACGTGTACCTACAGTGCTGTTTAAGAAATTACCAGTGAGGCTGTACTCAGTTACTAACAGGATTGCACTTTCCAAGACAGGCACCTGATTTCCAGACTGAGTGAGTCTCCCACAACTGATAAGAAGCTTTTTTTTCATCATTCTCACTGCCTGCTCAAATTGCATGCTACTAAAGGGAGATATGTTACAGGCATCTACTACATTATAACTATCTTTAAGCTGCTGTAGTCAACAACCCTGAGAGAAATAAAATTAACTTCCCCCTAAGCCCACAGTGATACACATTAACTATATTACTCTCGTTAATTATTTATTAATTGGAATGTATATTAACCATGCCATTAATGTCATCTGGATCAACATCATGCTCACAAGCTTGTGATTACCTGGATTGTCTCACTTCTAAAAATGTTCTTATGTTTCTTCAGGTCCTCTGAAAGGTGCCATTGTTTTCCAACAAACTGAAAAAATGATATATATGTCCCCCAGCCAGCTCTGCTGAAATAACTAGGTACAAATTACACAGAATTGCCAATATCAAATTACAAGCCTTAGTATCAACTCATTAATGTCATCCTGAATTATTCTTGATGTGGAAATATTTAATAGTCTCAGCTATACCAAACATCTTTGTTGTTCCAGATACACAATAGGAGTGCTTATTGATCTCTTTTTAATTAACTGTTATGAAGGCCAAGATTTCCCTTAGTAATGAATCACAACCAGAATTCCTGCAGCTTTGGTTTGCTCAGAAAAATATCAAATTCCTTTTATTCCTGTCAATATTGGCAATAACTTTTTCTTCGTAGCTGTTTTTCTTGATTAAACTCCTCCATTCTCAACCTCTGGTTTATATTCATTATTTTCCTCTTTTTTTAATACAATTCCAACTTTAAGTCTGCTTAGTTTCCTAATTAATATTATATTCCTTCTGAAAAAAAGGAGGCAGCTTTTTCAAACAATATTGATGAGAAATATTCTTGATTAGCATTTCTTGTTTACTGCACTTTTATTTTCTTTTTACAGTGTTATGGTTTCTAATTGTTTTCCCCCTGGAGGAACCGGCTTGCTTAAAAGCTACAAATACAGTGGTGTGGGTGCTAATCATGCTTGCAGAAAACAGTGCAAACTGTCATGATTTCTTCTAAAAGTTACACTGATTTTTAGCTTTGTGATCTGTTGTTTTTCATGCGCCAAGACAGTTCTTGGTAAATCTGCTTGTGCCACACAGAGCATTTTTGAGTTAGTGAGAAATCTTTTGCCTCTCAAAGCTTTGCAGGTAGCACTGTGCCTCCCCTCCAGTGCCCACGTCTGTTACTCAGAACTCAGTTACTCATGGTGTGTTAATTTTCACCCCCTCCCCCTTTTGTTACGTGCAGGTGCAATTGTTTGGGGATTTTAACTTGATTCAGTAGGTTGTAGCAGACACCAACTAGTAAACCACGTAGTATTTATAGGATGCAGCACTTATTTCATAAGCATTTGGCAAAATGTGTCTCTTGAGGTGTCAGGAGCAGCGTAATTTTTACAGAAATTACCATTTCCCTTTCTTTTTTTCCCCAAGCTGCTCCACTGTAAGCACCTTAGAACAATTTTAGCAGCGCAGGGGTTGGACTCGCCACGCCAGCTTGCTGCAACACCACCCTGGCCATCCTGTCTGTGGCCCAAGCTCCCAGGGCTCATGTACAAAGGCAGAAATTGCCTCTTTGTCGTGCCCTGATGTCCGTGAGAGCCCGGGGTGCTGCAAACCTCCAAGGCCCAGCGTTGGATTTATCGGTGACGGCAGGACCGGGTGTCACCCTCCTCCTGCCCACCTTGGTGGTGACGCCTGGGCAGTCTCTGCTGCAGCTGCTGTTGTTGAATCAACATGAAGAGAAGATGAGTTTGGGCTCATCCTGTCTGGGAAACACCAAGGAGAGCCTCTGTAGGAGGGCTGCCAGTCAGATCGAACTGCATCGCTTCGCCCTCCCCGTCCTAGGAAAACAACAAATAATAATCCCATGAAAGGCTCTGATTCTAACGAAAAGACAGTTTTTTGAAGTGTTTCCAACCATCTCAGTTGCTTGACCCACTTTCTGAGCGACTGCACCCTCTAATGGGGTAAAACAGATTGACTTTCAAAGCAGCCAATTTATTTTTCTGTTGTTTGTTCCTTTCTAGCCCTTACATGTATAATACAATAGCCTGTTCTCGTGGCACTAAAGCAAGCACAGTTCTGCTGGGTGTAGATTACAGGGGATGTATGAATATTCAGTAAAGACGTTATACAATTAATCTCTACGCTGGGTTAATGAAAACTATGTAAACAGCTGTATGTATCCATGGCGAAATGAGAAAGGAATTTTAATCATAGAAAGGAGAATTTATTTCACTTGTAAGTCCAGAAAAAAGTATTATTTTTTTCCTACTGTGCGAAGCCATCTCATTTGACCAAAACTGTGTGGGGAAGTGAACATTTGAACAACGAGAGGAGATGAAACAGACACTTAATCACGACGTTGCATCTTGTCCACCAGGTAATTCTCTAATGGACCAATGAAAGCCAACGATGACAAGTTGTGGTCAACAGTCCTTGAATGTGCTGATGGTTCTGCTCTCGTTACTCCTGTCAGCAGGTAACTTTTATAATTTATCTTGTACTGATGTGTGCCACAGGGAAAAAAATAGTTGCGATTTAATATTTTCTTCTTACAAAGCAAACAAGACCAAATGGTTGTTAATTGCATAATAAATAAATCATAGAATGGTTAGGGCTGGAGGGGACCTTCAAGATCATCTAGTTCCAATATAAATGAAGCCTCTTTGTATTTAAGAAATGGAAGCTGGAATTTGAAATGGAATTGAAAATTCACTTTAAGAAGAAAGCAGACTGGAAAGTTGAAAGAGTAACTTTATTTCTTTTGATATGCTATTTTTTCAGCACACCTAAAAGAATAGAATAATTTCTATAACACCATGAAACACATCCATTTTGCTAAGTAACCATCCACTGGAAGCAGAGCAAATCAGGTTCCAGTTGTGTGTTTTTCTACATGCACAGAGAATGCAAAGCAATCTGAAGGACTGAACCTGTAATCCATGTAATTTTCCTGAATCTAAAGAATTGACTGGACCAGGGAGTGATTCGAGAGATGTTTCTCCTTGATAGTTCTGCTCTAGATGTTTGCTATTAGCACACAGAAAGGGTATGTGTGGAAATGTGCCAGTTGTTAGACTGAGAATTAGTTGAGTGCTCTGATCATTGGTTGTATTTGTTCTTCAGAAGTTATTTATGCCATTAGGGTTTTCTGTAATTGTGAGAGAATATTTAAAATAAAATACAAAAAGGTTCTCAGTCCAAATAGATTTGGTCCTACAGGTGTTTAACTTGCAGTTCAATCTCTTTTATCCTCCATTCTTGAAGCAGTTTTTAATAGAAAAATACTTTTTTTTTCTATCACTGCTCCTGATTCCCTTGTAGTACATCACATCCCCAACCACCACAGTTAAAACTCTATCAGGCACCATGTTTCTTAAAGTATCCTTGCACTCCAGTCAAAATTGTTCCTGCTCAGTCTGGGTCTTTAATATTCATAAAACATTAATATTCATATCCTCAGCAGTCAGTTTAAGCATGTGTTTTGTTGCCCACGGTCTCATTGCTTGTTTGCAGTGTTCAAGTTGATTCTTGCTAATGATAGTTCATTATTTACCTCTGACACAGCCCTTTTGCTAACAGTGTTATAATGTTATCAATTAGATCACTCCTCTGCTCATGTTAAATCACTCTTTTCTTTTAGAGCCCTTCCCCTGACATGGCTGTGTTTGGCACTGCATCCCTAATTACAGAGCTGCCCTCCTTCTCTGATAGACTGGCATCAGCCACAGGGGCTAGAGCTGCTTCTTTGCTGTCTTCTAGGCTGAAGAAATTTCAAAAGTCCACTTCCCTGGTGTAGGAACGAAGTCAGTTATCAAGAAGTCTTCTGTGATGTGATCAGAGATCAAACATCACAAAACTCTTCCAGCTGCTCCATCTCTTCTGTCAATTTTTAATTTTTCATTCCTTTGCCACTCTTTATATGGGACTTCCACTAGATCTGTCCCGAGATCCCAAACTCTCCCAACCCATTTCCCCAAGATGATATAAATACTTGTGTTGGAGTCAAGTGGGACACTGGTTGAACTGTGTGTGCAAATAGCTGTGTTCAGCCACTGGTGTATTCCCTCAGACCCAGACATAAAGCCAGTGTTCGGATTTTTTTTTTCCTCTCTTAGAAGTACTGCCTCTGAAGTGCAGTGTTTTTATTTGAAACCAATTGCACACAGCTTTTACTTCATACATAATATATCTATTAACATTGATAACTATTGGCTTTGTAAATGTGTTTCTTATCATTTTGTTGTTCCTTGGCTATTCGTACTTTATTATCTGACGTCCACTATTAGCATGTAGAGTCCAGGCTTAATTAGAAATCATCACAAGCCTTTCATGCCAGCCAAACTCTGCTCCCTCCTTTTGGAATTTTGCCACTGTCATCTGTAGGAATGGGTTTAGGTCACTGGTAACTCACAGCACATTTTACAGGAGGAAATTTATTGTAATTTTTCAGCCAGCCGTTGTAATTTTTTTTGTCCAAGACAGATCAGTTTCCAGAAAGGAAAACTACTGGCTTTATTCAGTGAATGACAGGGGGAGAAAAGAAGGATGCTACTCTCACTGGAATGATATGAACATAATTTTTAACCTGAGCTGAAATGAAAATCTAATGGCAAGGCTCCCTTTGAGTGCCCCAGATTTACAGAATTCCATCTGTAAGATCTTGCTTTACTTCCAACTCTTTGGTACACTAAGGTTCACAATCTTAGTAATCAGTTTCTGGGTTGAGAATACTGAAACTTGAGGTGTTTTATTTCAGTGCTAGCAAGATCACAACGACATTTTAGGGGTTGTGAACACTTACTGGTTGTACTGGGCACACAAGGAATGCATAATAAAGGGAGGAGCACCATGCAGTCATGCTGGAAGAATGACTTTCTGACCACTAACTCTTAGACTGCCTTTGCAAATGTTGATGCTTATTCATTTAAAGGATTGAAACACATTTATTAAATCAGTGATGACAGCAAGGCTTATATTAACAAGCAAAAATTGTCAGATTATTTGCACATTACGGCATTTTTTTCTTTGAAGTAGGAAATGAACATCCGTACAGCAAGTTAACATGTGGTAAAATGCATACATATGAGTATTTCTGTGGTTCCATATGGAAAGCTCATAAACACCAGCCATTCGGAGAGCCTTGGGGCTTTAGAAATTTAGTATCTAAATTAAAAATGTACATTAGGCAGATCTCTAGCTGTGACCAGATAGGGAAGTAAGAGTTTGATGTTTGCTGGCTGTGTAGTTTTTAAGGTAAAGTAGGGAAGTCTTGTGATGATGAAGCATGACAGACTGTTCTCTTGAAATCAGTTGGAACAGAGAGAGGAGCATCTGTATCAACTGTTCAATAACAGTTTTCAGAAATAGCATGAGAATTTGCACAACTCCAGACAGAGCTGCACCTTTGCAACAGACCACTTAAGGCCTTTCCAAGTACAATACTTTTATCTGAAGTATTTCTATACAAATAAGGTCCTTTAAAGCTGAGGATTAAAGCAAAGTTATTGTCAGGAAAAAAATACTTGGAAGCAAATAAATCCCAATTTGTTTACTGGCTCTCTAATTCACAGAGAAGCAAAGACAGCAGTTGAAATGACACAGATTACAATAAATTGATGAAGTGTTTTCTGTGCTGTGTGCTAGGTCTGGCTGGGATGAGGTCAAGGCTGTGTTTTAGGCTGGTGACCAAAGCAGTGCTGGTATCACACCGCTGTTGTGGCTGGTGACAGGCTGGCACTGCTGACCCAGACTGGCCAAGGTGGTTCCTATACCACAGGATGGATGCTCAGCCATAAAACTGGGGTTGGAGTTTATCCAAAAATTGCTCAGGGACTGGCTGGACATCAGTCTGCTGGTAGTGAGTGATTGCTTTAGCATCACTTGTGCTTTGTTGTTGATGGTGTTGTGGGGGTTTTTCTTATTTATTATATAGTGTTTATCTCAACCTATGAATTTTCTCTTTGCCCTTCTGAGTCTCTGGCCCATCCCCCTGGGAGGGGGCAGTGGGCAAGCAGCTGTGTGGTGTTCAGCTGCCCAGCAGGGGCAACCCACAGCACACTGACTGCCGAGTTCAGAATGTGGTTCAGTCCCAGATCGCGCATTTATTTAATCACCGGCACATTTTGCTATTTAAGGATTTGCTTAGGACCACATTTTATTGCAGACATCCTCCTAGGACCTGATGTTATCTTAATTCTCCTTTCCTTCCATAATGATGCTTTCCTCAGTTTTCATTCTCAGAGAAGTTTGGCGATTGTTTTCTTTTTAAAACGTGCAAAGGAGCCATGTAGGGGTCAGGGACACTTCCTCACGTGCAGGTAAATAAAGCACTTGGCAGTGCTGAGCAAGCTTGGCCTCTGAGGGGCAGTGACAGGAGCAGAGGCCATGGGCACCAACTGCAACCCAGAAGGCTCCATCCAAACATCAAGAAATGCTTTTTCACTGTGAGGGGGACTGAGCACTGCCACAGGTTGCTCGTGGAGGATGTGGAGTCTGCATCCTCGGAGATACTCAAAAGCCATTTGGACACAGTTCTGGGCAACAGGCTGCAGGTGGCCCGGCCTGAGCAGAGGATTTGCATGAGATGACCTCCAGAGGTCCCTTCCAACTGCAAATATTGATTTTTTTCACAACATAATCCATGCTGGCACACTTTGGTTATTGCTGTGTTAATTACGGAGGGATGCAGCAAAGTACTTGTTCAAACAAACTCATCTGTGTGCAATTACGTGCTTTGTGGATTATGTGACAGAATTTGAACATGCAGATTTGTTACAAGAGTTGCAGAGGGTGTTGAAAACCTAAGTCTAAAGAAAGTTTCTTTACTGATTATAGCATTCTCACATTTGGAACACATGTTTTTCCCAGGTAGGGCAAAAACAGGTAGGTAATTACTTTTCTCAATATCTGTATTCCATTAGAAATGGCTTTCTTCCAGCACTTTCAGTTCCAGACTGAATTAATCTACAAAGATGAGTTTTTCTTTTTTGAAAGTAGTGATGCCAGGTACGTGTGTGCATACATAAATGTTTAGAGTGGGCTTTCTTGACTCACAGTGCAGTACAAGTTACCTTGCTGTCAGTTTAGTATTTTGGTTTTTTGTTCTAGGCTCCCTCTCCACACACAGATAAAGAAGGGATCTCCACTGTCACAGTCCTTAAAATGTATCGTGAAATTAATATATTTTATAAAATTGACAAAGCAAAGTGTTAGGAATAGGCTGCTTTTTTTTTTTTTTTTTAAGCAAGGTAGAAAAAAAGTGAGGGTTCGATAAGGTGCACAGATGCAATTGCAGATCAGCAGGAGCTCTGGGCAGAGGGATACAGTGCTGTTCAGCTAAATCCATGCAAATCATTATGTGTAACCTCTTGTACTGGTAAACCGACAGAAAGCTCATGCACCAAATTACAAGGGTTAATTCTGTCAGTCCAAAGTGAGTATGTCATTTATTAATCAGTGTAACCTTATGAACTGCAGCTGCCCACAGCATTGCTGAGCCTCAGTTCTCCAGTCAGAGGAGAAATATTTCACTGCTAAGAGGATTCAGACTTCTATATTTCACTTTCCTCAGAGCTTAAGCCCTTTGGGGTATCTGTGGGGTACATGTACTCTTTGAGTTATGCTTTAAGGCCTACCATAACACAAACTGTGAGTGTGGAACCAAATATTGTCTCCTAAAAGGCTTTCAGGAAGCTGTATGTTGTTGCTTATGACCATTTTGGAAGGGATGTCTATCCTGCTCCTCTGCACAACTGAAAAGCTCAGGGAAACTAAGATGATAAAAGGGTTTCTATGGGCAGCTTCTTTTTTCCCCGAGTAAAAGTGATGGTGAAATCAGTGTGACACATTACTGTAAGATAAAAAATGTTCTCAGAGCTGTAATAAACGCTTTACATGAGAACTTGTTAAAGAAGAAATGTAAGAACTCCCAGGAACACCTGTATTTTATCAGTTCTGTCTATTTACAATTCAGAGTTGTTCAGATTTGTTGTACTGTTTGTAATGACTGTTTCTGATGGAATATTCCTTATCAAAGACTGACCTTTAGAGAAGAAGAAAAGATAGCAGGAACAGTAAACCAAGTGCCATCAAACTTTTATTGCCATTTCTACATAGACTTTTTGTTTTTATTACGACATGCCAGGCGAATCAAGCATGAACATTGTTGTGTGTTTTGGATATCCCTATATTTAGAACAGCAGTATGAAAACATTTGCCTAAATACTTTTGTGCCCCTTAACGTGGAGGGCATTTCTTCCCTACCCTTCCAACAAGCAATGGTAATCAGAAACACAGAAACAGCAAAGTTCAAAATACAGGAGTCTGAATATGTTATAATATTAAAAGTTCTGAAACATGAGTGCTTTTCAGAAATCAACCAACAGTCGTGTAGCCTTGCCAATGAAAAATGAGAGTTGACAGCATGCAGATAACAGAAGTGACTGACAAAGCCAATGTTGTTTTTGTTTTGCAGTGTTGTCCGCGCATTTTCGGGTCTGCGAGCCGTACACGGACTACAAAGGTCGCTACCACTTTGGTTTTCACTGCCCCCGTCTCTCTGACAATAAATCTTACATCTTTTGCTGTCACCATAACAACACAGTGTTTAAATATTGCTGCAATGAGACAGAATTTCAGACTGTTATGCAGATGAACTTAACAGGGAATGCAGATGGATATATGCATAAGTAAGTAAATGAGTTTTAAAGTACTCTTCACCAAACTGTTCCTGGTCTAATAACATAGTCTGAGGTGCACTTAATGATGGAAGCAATTAGAATAATTGCATATACAGAAAACCATTACTAAAAGGTTTTTTGCTGTTGCAGAGCTCCTAAAAGAAAGAATATTTCAGCTTTGCTTTCTTTGCTTTGATGTGGGCTGTAAATGTTGCAAGGAGAGTAAAAGTTACGTATAAATGTGACAAATAAAAAGTTACGTATAAAAGTTAGAAAAGTCTCTTCCCTGACCCTAATTTGATCCAAACTATGTTTAAATGTGGATCAGTAAAAATAAACCCCAAAGCTGTTCGTAGGTGAGAGAGGGAGTGAGTTGACATTTTCCGTATCAACCCAAATGCACTATTTGGAATCCCTGATGTTTTTGAATTTGAATCTCTTGTAACAAATCACTGGCCTTGGGGAACAGAACGTATTTGCTTTTATACCAACATTGTGTGGTCGTCTTGCCTGTTACCTGGGATACTTCCATGTTCTGCTGAGGGCTGTCCCCCAAGATAAATGTCAGTAAGGTTTTTTTTGTGAAGATCTAGGAAGTAACAAGTAGATCTTTGTTACTGATTACCTATTTACTGGGACAAAATCTTCACTTGTGGTCGGTTTCCTATTTAGTATTTGACATTCTGGCCACATTAATCTGCTGCGATTTCCCTTGGTGTAATCCCCGAGGTTGAATTCTGATCAATCTGCTTTCCCTGCCATTTTATTCAGCCCCTCCAGGACAAGGAAGGGGCAGATTAAAGACAAGGGGAATCACAGTGTATGGATTACTGTTTACAGCAGGGATTTTGGTGTTTCCTGTGGTGCCAGTCAGTTGGTGTGATGTATTCATCCCCATGGAAGCAGGTGCAGGGCTGTTAGGAGACGATGGTGCTGGAATACTGATGCTGGCTGGTCCAACTCGCTGTATGCAGCTGTGCTCAGCTCGTGGAGCCAGCAAAGCATTGCCTTCCTTAACAAACCCTCCTCACCCAGACCTGCCCAGAGAAATCCGAGTCTTGCACAGATGCAGAAGTTTCATACTCTAAATTTACAGGCGTTAAAGTGTCAGTCACCTACAAAGACAGACAAAAATAGACTCTACCATATAAGATAGCTTTAAATCAATTTGGATCTATACTGTCTTGTTACTTTATGTGCAGAATTATGTCCTTGGCTTTGTAGTCCACCCGGGAACATCATGAGAACAGGTCACACAGAACACTGGGAAGATACTCTAGTACCAAGCCCATTAAAGACCATCCCCTTTCTCCGCCTTCTGTGCAGTCCAGACAATCCAGCAACTGGCAGCACCTTCACCTGGGGCTCCCCAGCTCTGGCACATAAATAGCTTCAGGCAACCTGGCAGAGTTTATAGCCCCAGTGCTCCCATGCAGTCTGTGCTCTACACATGCCAAAAAACCAGGGTGTGCTGCCCCTTGGAGTACTGGGATGACCCTGCTCCCTCAGCAGCCCTGGATGTCAGAGAGGTCCTCACAGGACTCTCAGAACAGAAGGGCTTTGCAGGTGGTACAGACAGAGCCAGAACCTGCTGCACACTTAAAGTGGTAAAAAGAGCCTCAACAATGGGCTCCTGTGGCTGCTCCCCCCACGCTTTTCCAGGTCTTTGTCCTGCACATAGCAAATTTGTTTTATTTCCTCCCCCGCTGTTCTGTAAACCCAGCACTGGCACTGCTGACCTCCCTGTCTCACAGAGGTCAGGATGTTACCATCAAAGGTGGTTCAGACAAGCACAAAGCCAATGCTTCAGGCTTTTCTCAGTGTCTCAGCAGCTACTCTGTGTAGCCATGGCCAGAGCTTACTCAGGAAAGGCTCTTTGCCCTTCCTTTCACCAGCAACCTGGAATGTAGAGGGCAACCAGCCCCTTTCCAAGGCGGAGGAACAGGTCCAGCCTGATTGCAAAAGATGCCCTGGGACACAGAGCATTTCTCTGCCTCCAGCATTATTTGCTCACTCACATCTGCACGTGTGCACACACCCCCAGAGAAATAAATCCAGGACTCTGCAGATCACAGGGCTGTTGTGTACGTGAGCAGTTTGGAAAAAAAAAATGGAGTTTGGCATTCTGTGAACTACAGCATTTATTTCAATACAAATATTTAGATCAAAAGGTATCATATTAGTTGTCATGTAGAACTATTTTTTAAAAGTCACTTTATTCAGTTGTGATGGTGAAAGAGGTACCTGTGTAGTTTTTGTTGGTAAGACTCGTGGTTGAGAACCACCTGCAGACTATTTCCCATCCAGTCCAGGATCTCCTGGGGACATCAGCAGTGTGTGAGCTTTTGCAAAGGTACGTGACATCGTACTGGACACAATAAAAAGCTCTGGAGCTGTAACGTAGGGAAGTGCAGGAATGGAACTGGTATTGCCTTGTTCCTCCAACATCATTTCTCATAAATCTGTCAGGACCAGGAAAATTAAGAGATGCTGCTTCCTACGTAAAACTCCACCAATGGAGTGAGACAGACAGGAGAGAGATCTCCTCACCCTGAGCTCAGTGACACTGGTAGAAAACTTCCTGGTATTTTTAGAAGGAGCAGAAAGAAGTGAACCCTACGTGCCTACATTAAAAACATTGCAAAAAGCTTCTTACTTAATACTCTGACTTTATTTAACGTACACGATAATTTGGATTCTGATGCATCCAGGGTTCAGTTTACAGTGACAAAGTCAGGTCTTTGTTTAGATCTAATTTCACACACCACTGAAAAAAATTCTGATGAAACCTATTGTACTGTGGCTGGGGAGAATAATTTCAGATATGGGAATAGCAATGAACTGAAAAAAAAGGATTATCGTTTTCAGGGAAGAGTGATTCAATATTATTGCTTGGTTTATTTCAATATTATTATTTGGTTTATTTTTCCCCTTAGCCATTCTTGTGATCACCAAAACAAATTTCTGGTTTTATAATACAGTTGAGGGAAAAAGTTAATGAAGTGACTTGTGACTTCTTTGTTATGGCACAGCTGAAAAGGCACATTTGTCTTCACCAGTCCCACAGTGCAACTATAACCACATTTATTTACATTTTTCCATTACTGTAACACAATATTTCTATGTTTTTATAAGAGCAAAATATGGGAGTATGGTATCTTTGCAACCACACAGATTAATGAGTCTGTAATATTTTTGAATGTGAATAATTCATTTAGTATTAAATATAGAAATACAAATTATGTCTAAAAGACAGGAAAAGTTCCGTAATCCAAAGTATTTTCCCTTAGAACCGTCTAAGAAATTGTTTAACTATTCTTAAAAATAGTATCCACTTGAATCTAGTTTATCTAGTTTTCATGGTCAGGTTTTCTGTTATGCATATTTTGGTGGATTATCCGTAGTACTGCTATGATAGGGGTCCTTAATCTGATACACTACAGACTGCCAGAATATTGTTGCAGTATCCATGTTTTTCCTTACCTCTTAGTCCAGCTTTTCGGAGTGGAATGGCTTTTGCACACCCCATTCCAACACTGGCACCCAAAGCAATGTGAGAAGAGAACAGCACCATCTTTCCCCAGGTACTCAGTGTCCCCTGCAGAAATGCCATTTGCTTAAATAGCACCCAGAGAGTCATCTTTACAAGAAAGAAAAAATAAAATCATCAATCCCCCCTACCAACTGTTGCTAAAATATGTAATTTGGCAGGGAAGACCTCTTAGGTAATGGCAGTAACAGATTCCTCAGGAAAACTCAGGATTGGACAAAGGCCTGGAGATAATTATAAAAGAAAAACAGAGGGGACAAAAATCTCATTTAAAGTGTAGACACAAAAACTGCACTGGTTTCCTCAGTAGCGAGGATGTAACCTTGCAGTTCCTAGGGGCAACACTTACTGTTACTACTCCAAGGAACAGCCCCTTTTAGGGAGAATTCCATGACCATCTGCCCACATTTAAACTCTGCAGCTGCAGAACTCAGCCCACAATTGTTTAGATGTGTTGTTTTTTTCAAACCTGGATTCCCAAATGAGTTATTTTTTGTTCATGTGCTGCACATAAAACCCAAGAAAGTCTACTAAAAAGATACAGGCTAGTCATAACCAGCTTGTCATCTGTCTCAAAACGTGAATGGATGAGATGGATGCAACTTGACCTGCCCTGTAATGGAACAAACCCCTTTAATTTGAATGTGAGCAAATTTGGAAGCTGTTCACACTTTGCTTTTAATAAAATTTGAACTTCTGCCCAAAAGAAGAGGAAAACCAGATTGCAAGAATAAACTTTTGACAATTAAATCATTCAGGTCAGTGAAATGAGAGGAAGTCCTAGAAGTTTTTGGATTCGGAGTTCTCTTCTGTGTTTCTAGCCTTACTGGTTTTCTGTGTAAATAGGACTGTTTATTTTCTAATGAGGACATCTTGATTTGCAGGGCAGTTTTAAATTTTACTAAAATTAGTAGCCATCAAAAAAATTAAAGTTTTCTACCACCTTAATAGTTGGAGAAACAGACAACATCCAAGTATGGAATATCCTTCTGTGTACTAAATGTACTACTTACTAATTTTGCTTGTGATTTTTCACAAGGACCCTTTTGATAGTGCTGTTGTGCCATTGTCTGTTAGTTAATATAAAGTAGCTTTTCATTTTTGTACTTGTGAGAAGCAGGCGTTTTTTAGGAGGAGCAGATGAATAACTTACATATTGGCATGATTAATAAAGTGCTGCTATAAATTGGACCACTCAAAATAGCTCTAATTTTCACAAATCAAAATTTTGGTGGATGAAATTAAATACCTCAAATACAAACAAATTCTTTTGAGTTCAGGGTAAGGAATGTTTCTGCCTCTCACATTGTTGCCAAACAAATATGTTTTCTTAGTGTGGGTCAAATGCAGCTCACCTGTATGCAAAGTGGATCCTATTGGCGTTAATGATGAGCAAGAATGGGATTTGTCCGAGTGCATTTCTTCCTGACTTTTCCAGCCTTCGCTTCCCTTTTCTTTAATATTAACAGAAAATAGAAGAGTTTACCCCGATAGGAATAAATTTACCAGGAGTCAAGTGCAGCACAGCTGAGAAGCCTGGATTAACCAGATCCTGTTCTACTTTCAAGGGCCTGAATTGCAGATTTTAGTGCATTACTGAAGTCTACCCTCTGTTGTGTGAAGTTAGGCTTGCCTGTGTAAGTCTTTAGCAGAGGCAAGGAATCTGGAGTTAAGGGTTTTCAGAAGCACTATATTTTGCCTACTTCCAATCGTCCTGGAAATTTACTGATTTCTTTCTTTCTTTTTTTTTTTTTTTTATTTTAATTCTAGGCTTAGGTATAGTCCTAAATTAAATTCTAGGCTTTAGGTATAGTGCTAAAGTTATGCAGGAAGGGAGCCATTACTAGCTTGGACCTTCCTCTTGTTACTTGGTCATTTGAAATGGAACCTCATTTAATCTAAGGGCATTATAGCTGTGTAGTGGAAAAATCATTCCCTGAAGGGAAGAATCAGTCTCTTGAAGTGCTGACAGACAGCAACACAGAAAGTAAAATTCTGATTTCTTGTTTCAAATCCTGATTTTTTAAAGTATAAAATGGAAGAGTCATACAATAGCTTAAATAGAAATGAAAGTTCAAAGCAGAGACTTGAAATCTTTTGATCCAGAAAGGCTGGGGGACATGTTTTTAAAATATCAAAATATCCTTCTGGCTTGCATGTATAATATGTCTTCTCATCCTCTTTTTCTTCTTGCAGCACTTCCATTTTGATCAATGTCCTGATAAAATATGATTCCCTCCAAGTTTCTCTGACTGGCTGTGAAAGGAGAGCATGGTTGAGTGTGTGCTCAGTTTTAAGTTCAGCTCCACGCAGATGTGGGTTGCCCACCTATTACTTCGATATAATTCTTCTCTGACACTGCCTTCCTAATGACATTTTTTACTAACATCCCTTCAGCTTCCTCTTGGTTTTACAGTCTCCAGTACATGTACTTCCACATCAGCTCATGGGTCTAGATCAGCCTTTTTATTTTTTTCTTTCTACCTAACAATCTCATTTTTATACATTTCTTTCCTTCTCAGTTCTGACCTCATCCTCCCCACTCACAGTTTCCAATCCAAACTGCATTTACACCTGACAGTCATTTTTCTTTTAATAATACTTCATCTCCAGCAGGGTATTGGCACTTCTTCCCCTTTGTGATCTCCAAATTTTTGACCCCTTACACCTTTTCCTCCTGTTTCTCCCCCCTTTCTTTTAATATCTTTAGTCACCTGTCATAGCTTTACAGCTCTCTGCACCACATAATTTTCATGGCCTTTATCTGTATATACACGTTATAACTACACCGACATGTACATTTCAATGTAGTACTTCCCGTGAAATGCATTGTCTAACACGATTTTCCCAATGTTCTTCCTTCCTGAATTTATTACCAGCATATTAAGAGGTCTTTAGCAGCCACTCTGGAAAGCCCACACACAGACGAGAAGGCCAAATAAAAACTTTTGTAAGAGAGGTGGCCTTGGTTTTTAAAAATCGTGCCTATACGCAGTATTCATACTGAAAAAATAACTCATTTTCAAAGACACGTGCTTTAGAGCAGGATTTTGTTTCAGCCATCTGTATATAATTAATGAAACAAGCAGCCTTGATGAACTAACACAGTGAGCACTACTGAGAGAACTTTTTTTGTTGTCCCTTCTCTTCCTTTCGCAGCAACTACAGCGCACTGTTAGGAGTGTGGATCTATGGCTTTTTTGTGGTGATCTTACTGATCCTGGACCTTTTGTATTACTCCTCAATGAACTATGATATTTGCAAATTCTACCTGGCCCGCTGGGGAATCCAGGGAAAGTGGATGACACAGGGACAGAGCCGATGGATTAACCCTGCTCAGGACCCAAGACAGACACAGCCTCAGCCAGAGACACAGCCTCAAACTCAGCCCCAGCCTCGAACATCACAGACAGTACACACCTTAAAAGGAGATGCTTTAAGCCCACCCCTGGTGTCTTTTCAGAGTACATCTGCCTGGTAAGTGAGCTAAGCCACGTTGATACATATTCTTTTGCTGTTTTGGAGTGTGAACAATCACCTGTGTTTGGAAGTGCCTGTGACTTCAGGCTGAACAGCACCATTTCTAGCACATAATTCTTTGTATCGTGACCTGTCTTACAGAATTACTGCTTAGGAGTAATGTCTTACTCTGGACTATATTAAGTCATCTTTTAATCCTTTTCTTAGAGAAACAGGTGCTGCCATCTTTCAGTGCTAAACAGTTTTAGTACTCTGTCATGCAAATAAACTACAAATCTGAATCAACCATTATAAAAGTAGTTTTAATCTTGTCTCAAAGACTGATTGCTATGTGTATCTGTTGCTCTGGTTTTAAAAGACTATAAATAGTGACATTGGAATAGCTTCAACGTGAGATGTCACAAATCTGCTCTATTTGTGGCATGAGACACAGAAACAACATAAAAACCAGGTTAGTTTTTTATATGCATAGCCAAAAAAGCTTTCCCTGATCTCATCTGACAGAGTGACACAAGTAGGCTTCTGTAAGGTTAAATGCTATGAAACCAAGACAAAACCTCCAAAAAAACCCCTCAGGCCAAAAGTGAGACAGATTGATGGGAGCAAGCAGAACTTGCGGTATAAATAGAAGAAATTAAACACAGATAGCCATGGGACAAAATTACATTGAATTATTTTGGACTGGTTTTGCCAAAGAAAATGAAAGCAAAGGGAGAGAGCTGAGTTAAACATTCCTCAGAAAAAGGTGTGAAGAAAGGCAGGGACTTTTTTCTTGGCAAGAGAGCATTAGGATTTGGAAGGATGCAGAGAGAGTACCGAGTCACCAGTGTATTTAAAAAGAGTTCCAGAAGGCTGAGCGTTGAGTTTTGGCAAAATAAAGCAATCTAAGAATGTGCAGGGTGAAAAAGATGACAGCAGTTCCTGGAGCTGTGGGTCACATAAAGCCTCAGCACTGATCTCAGTCTGAAACCTTCGGGTATCGCTATGTTGCCCGTGGGATGATAACAGTGATGGTCCTTTGATTTCATCACTTGCCCTTTAATTTTAAGTGTAAATCTAGAGCAAATAGAGTTGAAGACTCATTGCAATAAAGAAAGAAGATGGTTAATTCAGTGAAAGAGGAGGTTGCTTGGCACTGGAGCCAGTACTGGATGTATCCAGTGCAGACCAGACTTAAGGACCATTCCAGCAGCTCTTGCTCAAACAGAAGAGTCTGAGGCTGCTACTTAAGAGAGAGAATTGCTTGTGCTTTGTTGTAAGCATCCTTCTTTTCACTTCTTCTTTCCTTTTTCCTTCCTCTAACTCTCCCAGCTTTTTTGCACACTGATTTCCCAGTCTCCAGTTAAAATTGCCATGTATGTTAAGAACTACATTTGTAGTACAGTAATTGTATCCTGGGCTAATCTATGTGTGTGTACATGTACAGAAACGAGTGCATCTGCAAATTTATATACTATTAGTCTGCCATAACATTATAAATTGAAACCATTCAATATTCTTGGAGGCTTGATTCCTGGTCACATCTCATGACTGACTCTCATTGTTCTGTTTCTTTGCTTTTCCTGAAGCGTTAAGCGGGCAATGTATGTTAGGATCAGGTGAGCACATCCCATATGCTCCTTGTCCTGTGTTGGCAGGAGATGAGCATTGATAAGTCACTCCAGTAACACTCACTTCTTCCCCAGTGAGCTGTTTGTGCTCCCCTCAGTTCCCATAAAATTGTTCCTCTTTGTTCCCCTAGTCCTTTCCTTGCTCAGTGGAAGAAACAAGTAGATGTTTCCCTATCAAAACCCTCTTTATCCCCCGTATTTCAGCATGTAGAACACTAGAGGAGGTGCCATATTTTCATTCTTGTAACCTGCAACTTTTGGAACTCAGAGCCCATGAACCAAGAGCACAGATGATTCAGTCTGAGTTGGATACAGAAAAAATAGCAATAGGCACTGGTGATCACAGGCAAGATGTTTAGCATGCAAAAGAGGATTTTGAGTAAACAGCTCCCTTGGAAAATGACAGATTTGTGTACTACAGCAATTGCTAAAACAGTGGGGAGTGGGTTGCCTGGCTATTTATTTCTCTGTTAGATAATCTGCAGGTTATATACATGAAAATATGGTAATTTTGCCCTACAGAAATTAAGCTTAGTTTCAGAGTCTGATTTTCTGCTGCAGTCTATATTTGATGAATGACCTCAGTACAGTCTTCTCAAAATGTAACCATACTATCAGTGAAGAAGTGCAATGGAGCAACTGGATTTATAATTGCCATCACCATCCTCAAAATTACTGCATCTGTTAAAATACTGGTTTTAAATTTTCTACCTGAATTTCCATTATTCTAGATGATGACACCTGCTTTGGTAACACACCGGGTTTCCAGTCTAAAAAAAATCAACTTTTCAGTTTGTTGCCATTTTGGTGTGTCCTAAACTTATCCCAGCTTTTCTGTCTGAAGGAGAAAATAAGCATTTTTCTTTAGCACCTCACAAACACACTATGTATATATATATATATATATACAGGTGATATCATACCATAAGAATGGTTCCTGGGTACAGATGAGCATTTTGAAAATGCAGAATCGATCTTTTAATCCTGAGAGCTATGAATATACCCCCAGGCATAAAAAAAACTTAAATACCGTTAAAAACATTTTCCAAAACAGTTTGCCAGTTTTTGTGATGACAGATGTTGTTGAAGTTGTTAACTTCCTGTACTACATTCATCTGAGTTAAAAATATGCCCATTCTAGAAGGCACTACATGATGATAATAGGAAAGGGATTCTTGCAAAGCCCTTGAGTGCTGCAGAGAACTGACAGTGTAAGAAGCTGTCCCACGAAGGATGTCAGGATTAACCTATGGTTTGTAAAGCAGTTTTCGGATCTTCCTGGATTTAAAAAATTATGTAACTGGTTTTTATTTCAGCATTTCTTTCCTCACCCTAGTTTTAAGTGCCATGACTTGGCAATGAATTGGGTATGTCAGCGAGAAAAACCAAGCAAGTAATAGTATGGAGTGGGCAGAACCATCCCTATGGTGTTTAAACATTTTGTCACAGTGGATCACTTCATTGTTTACTTGAGACAAAGAGAACCATGTATAGCCATAATATTATTATAAGTAAAGAGGTCTGGAATCCATTAGGCGAAGCTGCTGGCTGCTCCTGCAGTGTTGTGCAAGGAGAGGAAGGAAAAGCGTTAATCTCAGGAGCATCCAACCCCATTAGGACTAATGTTGCTTCGTCCTGTAGCATGTGGACCGTGCATCCCAACTAATGCTGATCTCTTCTTCAGTATGAAAACCGTCTGAGGGCTGTCCAAGGCCTGTGTGGGCTGAAGGTCCTGGTGGATGTGCCTTCTGCACCCTCAACGCCGTCACAGCCCGTGCGTGCCCGAGCTCACGCAGTGCTGGCTTCCCTCGGGGTGGTTCCTTCAGGTCACGGCTGAGCCCTTCCACTCTCACTGGGCTGAGGGAGAACCTGCAGTCTGGTTACCTGAGCAAGCTTTAACAGCTGGAGATGGAACCTCAGCAAGCAGCAGGCAAATTATTTCTGCTGCTCACCAACGTAAAAGCCAGGCAGGCGATAAAATGAAATATTGCAAGTTGGGGAATTGAAATTCTGACTGCTGAACCAACTTGTTCTTACAACTGTGGGAATATTGCTAATTAACAGTAATTAAAATGGTCAGTCTAGAAAGGAAGATCACATAAAGAAGTGTGGTGGGCCAGGGCAGCCTGACAGAGTTCCTCCAGGTCCTCAGTGGCTGTGTTGTGTTCCGGATGTGAGAGGGAGACCTGAGCGCTCTGCCTTGCTCTGCTGCTGTTAAACTTCTCCTGACCTCCATCAAGGATGCAAATCACAAGGAATAAATGCTGTCTTGAAGTCCAACATTTGCCTCTGTGTTCGCTGCCTTTCTGCACAGCAGCAGGCAGAGGCAATGCCTGTGATCACACACGTGCTCCGTGACTCTCAGTTTCAGAAACCTGCTGCTTGTCTAGAATCAGGAAAGGTAGCAGCCCAGCAGGGTTAGCCCGTGTTATTTCCTTTACACAGCTGGAATGGATTAGGCAAAGGCAAGACTATTTTGCTTTCCCTTATTAAATGCTGGATTCTGCTTTTGCTGTGAATTCCTCTGAGGCACTTTGTCTTTCGGACAACAAACGGAGTAGTTTTTAGCCTGCTGCTATTCACCTGCTTCTTGACACCTCTTCAGATGACTACCAAAGCACCTGAGAAAATAAAGCCTATAAAAATACTGGCAGAGTTTAGGAGCCGGCAGGCAACTGAGCCATGTCCACAACAGCTGTACAAAAACCACATAAATATTTTGCTGGTGGCTAAATAGACTATGTGAAGGAATTCACTTTGATATCAAATTTTGGAACAGGATGTAAACCATCACTGCAGTGCTTCCTTCAGTGACTTCTAAGAGCTGCAATCTTGCCTGTGTCATGGGAGATTGGTGCTGCAGTGGGTCACTGTGAACACAGTCCACCAAAATCTGGAGCCATTGTGGTGACAGAAGAGTTTGTGCAGAGGCTGCTCTTGATTATTTACAGTAACCAAGGGGAAAAAAGCTGCCTCCTTCCATTTTAAGTAAATAAGAAAGATCTCAACTTTACATTTGCAAAATCACTGAACAGGAATAGAATGGCGCTGTTCTAAAGATGCAAAATTTTGCATCATAGGGCCAAGCATACTTTTTATTTAGAGCCCCTACCTGGACTTTTATGTTACACTCAGACTAAATATGACAAATCAGAGTACCAGTACTTGTTTGGGTTTCTTAAAAAGATGAAAAGAAATAACATTGAATTCTTATATGCTTTTATGAAAGAACTGCCTGGGAATTGACATCACGTGGAAAATCTGTTTGGTTACAAAGATTAGGTGTGTGAGGCAACACTGACCATTATCTGTGGGCCTCCAATCCCTTTGGAATATATTGGGTTAGAACAACAGATACTGCTGAATGTGTTTTCTTCTAAACATTCTTACCTTGCTTGCTGGGAACTAGATAACTGTAGAAATAGAAATTAGCTCTACCCCAGCCCAAACCAGCACATCAGGGCAGGCAGCCAACAGTGGGCAGCACACACAGCGGGCTTGGAACCAAACACCTCAAAATCTGCAGTGCTCCGAGTCCTGTTTGCTTGCCTCGATATTACAACATGCAAAAAATTGGGAGATTTTGGTTCTATTATTTGCATTTTAATAATTCAAGTTACTGAGTGCCTGCTTGCTTTCTTCCTTGTGTTTAGAAATTCACTGTTAGCATGTGAAGTTAAGCCACTATGCAAGGGTTTTTGTCCACTTCAGTCTGAATCTTTGTGCACACTGATATGCACAAACTGCATCTTTTGTTGATACATATGTAGTACATATTGTTCATTTCATGCCATATTCTCCTTTTCCTTTGCCTCCGTAAATTATAGACCCCACACTGATTTCTCTACTTTCTTAACTTCAGAGTCATGGGATGTGGGCTGATTGATACTCCCCATTTTAGCTGTTTCTCAGCCTTTTCATTGAGTTGGGAGTGTTGCATTCATCAGCTTCAAGAAAATCTTTCTTTTAAAGGGACTGTACAGTTGAAGCAGTTTACCTTAAATATGGTAATGAATTGTGAGAAAATAGTAATTAGGCCAAAAGCGAGTGGTTAAAAGGTTGTCTGAATACTGCTGCTGAATGAGCTCTGCACACTGAAAAATGAAATCTAGTAAAATTACTGGAAACCAGATCTGAACATCTTCCGTATTTAAATTTTCTCATGTACTCAGAATAGAATTTTTTGCAGTGAGATCATTACCTCATCTCCATGATACAGATCTGGAATGACACCACTGAAGTAGCAGATAGCAGCATAAAATTTATGTGAAATCAGAAGACTCCAATTAAACCCACAATTTCACTGCAGAATGTCACAACACAGTACCATCACACAGGAAGGAGTGTGACAACCCAAATTCTGTCAACCACTTCCATCTCCTCTGTCACAACAGAAACCAGTAAACTTTAAAAGACTCTATAAATGTTTTGGTGGTTACAGAAGTCCTACCCCTTGCATCCTCTTAGGTGCCAGATGCTCAATAGTAATTTTAACAGCATGTACATGTTTTGCATATTTTAAATATGCACAGAAAAACAAAATAACCTCCTCACTTGGGTTCTGAAGTACGACAGAGAAACTTTAGCATCAGCCAAAGATATTTCCAGCGGTAGAAAGAATAAAAGGAGAGTTGTTGAGGAGCTGGACTTAACGATCTAAACAGACAAGCCTTACTTTATGCAAAGCGGCAACAGGATTTCTGAGTAGGAGATTTAGTGTAATTCACTGTTCTGAAGGAAAGCACTTTTCAAAAAGAAAAAAGAAAAAAGATATAGACAGGATATTGCCCATCTTCAGTAGTTTAAGCCCCAGAGAACTACTTAAGATACCTGCAAAACAGCTATCTATGTACACTTGGTGCTTTTAACAGAAGTGAGAAGGAAGAAGAAGGAAAAACAAGATAAGAGTCTCTGAAGTAAGATGCCATTGCTTTCACCTTGGAAAATGGAGTCCCAATGTATATTTTGGATGTCAAAAAACAAGTAACTCCCTAAGCTCAAGGAGGAATAAGCAGGTAATAGAAGATCCTGTGCTGACCTATTTATTATTCTCAGAGTTATTATTAAACAAAAAGCCATATGTAATAAATAACCCTTTTATGGGGTAGCAAAAGATCTTCTAAGTAAGCCAAAATTTCAGTGTGAAATGATAGTATATTATGGGATACCAGATATTAATGAAATCATCAGAAACTTACGTGATGATGCTGAAGGCAGGACCATAAATGGTAACAATGTCAGACAATTATTTTCAGTGAGAGCTGAGGTCAGGAATCTACCACATCGTTACTGTTATTGTCCCTGTCCCCTGAGGAGATCATGATGAAAACAACCACAGTAGTCATTTCATCAGAAAAGTGCTAAAACATGTCTGTATGACCTTGGTTTTATAATGATGTTTCTCTGAACTGTTCAAGAAGAGGCCAGAAATTAGACACAGTTTTTCATTATTAGCAAGATATCAGATATATCTTGGCTGCTTAAGTCTCAAAAACAAAATAAATCAAGAAGCATTGAAATCTGAGTCATTTTACTCTTCATTGAGACATGAGAGAATGCTGATGTCAATCAGCAAACAATTTTCAGGAACTTAAAAGGTTTTGGGGAAGTTACATGATCAACACTGTCATAAATACACATGCACAGACATCTGCAATTCACTGCAGACAAAAAACACCTCTGAGGAGAGTTTGAAATCCACATGAAAAGTTTCTCAGAAATTTGCAATGCTGAGGAGATAAAACCAGCTTAGGACATGAAATGGCAGGAATGTGACATGTCACTGGAACACAATTAGAAATGCTGCTGATGTTAGTCCCACATCAGGTGATAACACGACCCCAAAACAGAACCAGTGAGGCACATCCCTTCAAACAACATGGAAATTAATTTAATCAGCACAACATTATGTAGCCTCCACAGAACAGCAGCAGAGGAATAATTGGTTGAAACTTGGTACCCATCATAATATACAGGAGGGTAAAAAAATATGTGTAAAAAGTGGTTATGTGTGGAAATAAGCTACCTCCCTTCACTTCCCAATAGGGTTATCTGTTTCCTTTTGTTTCTATGTAGTAGGAGCCTTTACTTAGGCTCCACAGAATCTCAGAGGTGGAATAATAGGGGAGGCAGAGCTATTGACAGTAAATGTTAAAGGCAGAGATGGAAATGTGTTTGCACAGTGGTTCACGGCAGAAAAATGACTGTGGGGCTCAAATCTGGAAGGGAACAAGCTCCACCTACAATTTTTCTTCCTGAAGGGCTGGTGCTCTAGTACATCAGGGAGGAGTTTATGCACAAAGGAGTCGTCCTAGTTACAGGAATTGTGTGTGTTAACGAGCTGATCATATCCCTGAGCTGAGTTGTGCTGAGCACACGGCACACAGGCTCCCTCCTGTCTGCTGGAATTCATGGCTGTCACGAGGAAAAGGAACTGCTTCATCAAGAACTACAGTAAATTAATTAAACAGTCATTAACTGTATTCTGCATTGATTAGTGATACAGATTTTAATCACTCCCGCAGAGCAGGGAGGCAAAGTAATTTCCTATTGCGTTCAGTCTTTGGAAGGTGGTGAGTCACAGGGAGCTGCTGAACCCAGCACCTGTTACCTGCTCATCGCCAGCACAGCTTCACCAAAAACATTCTGAAGAAATTGTGACTGGAAGGCAGCCAGAGATCAGCCTTTCACTCACCAAAAACCTCCCAAACTTCTCTTATGCTGCTGAAGTCAACAGCAGCCAGAAGAACACCTGCTTAATTTGCATTTTAAGACATTTTAAAGAAAATTACATGATGGACTGAGAGTTGACTCCATATTTTTTAATATTCACTGAAACCTCTCAGAGCATAACAAAAACAGGCATCCCAATTAAAAAGAGCCCCAGTGTTTGCATGAACAACTAAAGGAAGGCAAAAAACATGGATGTGTTTTTGTGGGCGTGTTAAAAATATTACCTAATCGACATGCTATTGCAGAAAAAAAAGGGAAGGTTGGTTCAGGCTCAGGTTGGCTCTTCCTATCTTTTCCTTGGCAATACATAAAGCAAAAGTAGAAATACCTGCAGCAGTCCAACAATCATATTTGGCTGCAAGGGGAGGGTTTTGAAGGAGTTAGAGACAAGTGAGATAATTGGGAAAAAACACCTTAAGCATTAGGATGGTGAGGAATAATCCCCATCGTCCCATTCTGAGTCCTAATCTTGCAGTGTTTATTACACTAATAGATTTCACTTGTGAGGGCAATAGCTGCCTCAGTTTAATTTTTCTCCCTTTATTCTAGTTAAATAAGTGCAAACTTGATCTGGAATGTTTAAAAAAAATTAGTAAAAATGAGCTAGGGGATTGTCTGGCTTTATCTTTCTCAGAGGCTGCTGGCCCTAGCTGGAGTTAGTGCTGTTGTTACTCCAGGAGTCTGTGAGTCCTTAGGAGGCTGTGGTGTGTTTGTCCACACAGTGCTTGGGTGAGCCAGTCAGCTCCTGGTGCTTCCATTTGACAGAGGAAATGGAAAACCTGTCTGGGTACTGAGGGCCACACTGAAAATATTTGGCAATACTGCCATTGTTCCAACTCGTGTAAAATCTTGTGATGGTTTGGGTAACAGCACAGCTCCCTCTCCAGTGCTCTGTTGTAGGCACTGCTGATAGAGAATATCCTGGAACTATGTGAAATACCCAGTGATACAACAGATAACTCCTCACCATCAGTTTCCTACACAATATGATGGCCAAAGAAGAAAATGGAATTCTGGAGCGCACAGAGAGGAGATGCCAATTAGAAGCAGGGAGCTGTTGTCTCACGGGTAGTGGTGAGATTGCTGGAGGGAAACACCATCTTCCCTAAGGCCTGTAGCAGGAAAAATCCTATTGACAGATGGGAAAGCATTCTGAAAGAGCTGCAGAGATTATCTGACTTCTCAAAAGTTTGTCAAACTAAGGAGTTTAAGAAGCTCAAGGCCAAAAGAACATTAAAAGGCAGTTTTAACTCAGTCTGTAAATTCTTCGTGGCAAGGAGATTTCAGATAGTAGAGGGCTGTAGCAAACAAAGACAGAAAAATATCCAATGCCTGGACGATCTAATTATACAAATCCTTACTGGTGATAAAGAGCAGGATTAAACTCAGTCAATTTAGCCATCTAGAAGTCCTTTATCTACTAGTTATCCTCACTAACACACTGAAAGAGGCATTTCCAGGGGGTTATTCATTCCACCTATCTTAAGATGGATACAATTGCTTGGAAGTCTGGCTTGATTAATTTTTTTGACATTATGCTGGAAGATGAGTTTATAGAAGTCGTTTATCCAGCTGAAATTTGCCAGTGGGACTCATCTCCTCCAAATGTGCATTTCTTTTAAAGTTGGCACTTGATCAAGGAAATGTCTTGAGATGCAGCAGAACACCCATTACTTTGGAGTTTAAAATTGGCAAGGGAGCTTGTGGAATATAAGCAACAGTGGGAAGAATGGGAAGCTAGGTCTGCACAGCTGGCCAAACTGAGGACCCTAAGAGAACGGCTTTTAAAAATGTGATTTATCTGGGAAATGGGTGAGGCTGCAGTCCCAGAAGGCTCACACCAACATCAGTTTTCATAGAATCATTAGGCTGGAAAAGACCCTTAAGGTCATTGAGTCCAACCATTCTACCAGTACTGCCAAACCCCCACGTCCCCAGGTGCCACATCCACACGGCTTTGAAATCCCTCCAGGGATGGGGACTTCACCATGTGCTTGACAGCTCTTCCAGTGAAGAAATTTCTCCTAATATCCAACATAAACCTCCCCTGGTTCCTCTTACCCTACTGCTTATTACCTGGGATAAGAAACTAACCCCCACATGTTTTCAGCCTCCTTCCAGATAGTTGTAAAGAGCAAAAAGGTCCCCCATGAGCCTTTTTTACTCCAGGCTGAGCCCTCCCAGCTCCCTCAGCCCCTTCTGCTTCTCCAGCCCCTTCCCCAGCTCCATTCCCTTCTCTGGACACGCTCCAGCCCCTCAATGTCTGTCTTGTGGAGGGTCCAGAGCTGGACACAGCACTTGATGTGTGGCCCCAGCAGTGCCCAGCACAGGGCCAGTCACTGCCCTGGCCCTGCTGCCACACCATGGCTGGCACAGCCCAGGTGCCCTTGGCCTCTTGCCCCCCTGGGCACACCTGGGCTCATGTCCAGCCGCTGTCCCCAGCACCCCCAGGGCTTTCCCAGCTTTCCAGCCCCTCTGCCCCAGCCTGGAGCTGCAGGGGGTTGGTGTGACCCAAGCATCACATTTTCCCAGCATGGCAAGATCATCATGCTTACTGAGCAGTCAGAAAACACAAACCAACAGCTGCACATCAAAACTCACACAATGCTTTTCTCCAGTTGTATCACCCTCTGCCACTCAGGACTGCAGGGGACAAACATGTGGCCTTCTTCCTCCCCACCTCTTCCAATAAATGCCTGATTATGCAGCTGCTGCATAATAGCTGCTGATGCCAGTGGGACTGCACAGTGATTGCACAATCACTCCAGAGAATGGGAATCTCTGGGCAAAACCTCATCCCGGCACCACCTGCTCAGTCCTCATCTCTCAGGTTCTGTGGGCGCAGGGAGCCACTGGTGGTAAAGATTATTTTTGTATGTAACAGGCTTCCAACTTTTTGTGCGGAAGTGCTGTGAGATTATAGTGGACGCAGGGGTCTGTTACAGCGTGTGCATGTAAAAGCTGTTCTGGAGTCAATCATCCTGAATTATTACAGCCTTTCTGCCTCTTCTCCAATGTTAAGGTGCACACATGAAAGCTGCAGTTATCGCTGGGCAGCTCTAAGAAGCTTAAATTTCTGTCACGAAAAAATGAGCATACAACAGGAAATGTGCACAAAGATGCAAAAAAAAAATGGGCAAATAATGAAAAGTAATGTAGAACAAAACGAGAATAACCCACCAGCTGGCAGTCATAATGGTTCCCAACAAAAAATTTCCACGCTTCATAAATTATCATTCAAACCATGCCATACCAAGTGGAAATCCTCAGTCCTGTGACACCAGCCAAGCACTGTTTTTCTTTCTCTGTGACTCAAGAAATGCTGCTCCGCAGGGGTCATACGCTGTCACTGAGCCATGCACAAAGTTCCTGTTGCAGCCAAAGGACATTTGATACCCCAGCAGACCCATATCTGCTGCAGCTGTGAGACAATATAAAAATAATAAACCAGCCACAGTTCCAGCACTGGCGTCAAAACACGTTTCTATGTAAACCAGCCACACAGCTCAGATAACCACGGAACAGAAATTGTTTCCTTGCCTTTTGCACTCCACTGAAATTGCCCAGGGTCCTTGGCCTCTTCTCTTTCCACATCACAACACACCTCAATTTCTCTTATCACTTTTTTACATGGGAAAGGCGGGGAGGAAAGAGGGAAGAAGCATTTCTGCATAAAATTGCCTTTCTGACATCGCTTGCAGTGTGTAGTGCTGTAACCAGTGATGGTGTTGTGGCTGCTACCCTTCTGCTTCTAACTGCAAAGAAACAAAGTTAAAAATTATTTATTGCTTGGATGATTATGTGCAAGGAAACAAGTACTGGATCTACAGCAGGAAGCCAAAGAGGAACCAGATTAAATTTCAAAGGCTGTACTCCTATTGATTTTAGCTGTTGATACTTTTGTTTATGTTAAGAAGCAGTTCTTTGTTGTTTTTTGAAGTATCTTCAGAAACTTATTTTAAAAGAAATTGTTCAGATTTTCCTGCTGCTAGAAAAGCCACACAAATCCAGTTGTGAAAAGAAAAACATACAAAGAACAGTTGCAGGAAACACAACTGGTTTCATCCTGCAATGAAAGCTCTCAACACAGTAATTACTACATATTTTCTCTTGAGCTCTGACTCAGAAGACTAACCCTCTTAATACTGAAAAGTGAGAGCAGAAAATAAAGCTCTTTGGTAAAAAGAATAACTATTTCAAAAAATAGTTTTTCTCACATGTCATTAATACATTAATACAATATTTCCAGAAATGACAGAATCTCCTGTATTGTGCAGAGGTAAATAAAAAAGCTAATTTAACTTAGAGTAAATACGCAACTCTGGGGAAAACCACAGGTTTGGTGCTCAAAATTCAAGTGCTGAAACTGATTCCTCCCTCCTAAATAGATGGTTGTGCAGCTGGAGCAATTTGAGCCTCTGGCGAGGCAGAGGGAAGCAGCACATGCATCTTGTTTCAGAAGACTGTTCATACTCAGGAGAGAAAAATGGAAATGGAAGAAAGAAAGAGGGGGTAAAACTTCATTTGACTAAGGAAGTACAGAGGCTGAGGAGCAGTTCCAGCACCCAGAGGGACTCCCTGGTTGTCGGAGGCCAGCACAGGAATTGGGCACCTTCCTCCTCCTCCACTGTTCTGCCCCTGCAGCACCCACCCTCCTACCAGGGGAACAAGAGCCTGCAGTATTTCTTAGTGATCCAGCTGGGATCCAGTTCAAGCAGTGAATTCATTTGATCTGCTTTGTAAACCAACATTGCCGCCTGCTTTCAAATACAACCTGGGAGAAACTCTTGTCCTGCTTCCAACGTAAGTCCCCTGAAATCTCACTGGCTTTCAGTTTTATTGACTTCTGTGGGCCTCGAAAGAAGTCAGCACCTCAAAGCTTTGCAGATGGTACCAGAACATTCCAATCTAATGTTTGGCTGACCCCTTTTGCCCTTGCAGTATGTTCCAGCAGTTCAATTTCCACAAAAGTGGTGGGGTTTTAGCCTCTGTTGGACATCAGGACATGCTAGGAAGCAATTTTAATAGATTGAATTTTGCTGATGCCAAGATGGCAGAGACTGTTAGGGCAAAAAGAGCAGGATATTCACCTGATGCAGGCTGGCCCGAGCTGTTGTTTAGCTCAGTAGATTATTCTTGAATTTTACAAAGAAGCTAAGCTACACCTATACATAAAATGTCACAGATGAAATACAGAAACTGTGGGCCAGATAAACAGGAACAGAAATAAACACGCACATTCCTTACATCTGGCCACATTTCTCCTTCACTCACTAACTTTTCGCTACATTTAATGCCAAGGTACAAACCACATTGTCCTGTATAACTGAGCTGTATTTACCCTCAGCTGTAACTTGCAAAGACCTGTTACAACGCTTAGAATTGACCATCCCCATAAGCAAAGATACTCTGAGCTATACTGAGTATATCTTACACAGACAGCCTTTTCACTATGTCCTTCATTTATAAATAAATTGATTTAAAAAATTAAAAGTTACCACGCTGCTCTATAAGTGCTCTTCTTTCTGGATCAGGCAATGCTGTTAAACCAAAGTTTTGGTGTTTGTGGGTTTTAAAAATATCCCTGTCAGTATTTTCAGTGCATTAGGAGACTGTGTAAGCAGGGAAAGGCAGTGTCCTAATAAATCACATGGCAAGTTTTAGGGCTTTGTTTAAACCTCACTTTCAGTTTATAGAGGATCTGTTAAATTCAAATTGTCAGTCGGCACGAAAGGAGGCCTTTTTCTCCTCTCATGTACCTGAATTTTAACACAGAAGGGCATGTTCTTGTAAAACCTCCTGTACTTTCCCCTGTGCTCTCCTGGATCTAAGATGAATGGTTTGGCACTGCTGTATAAGAGCTCAGCAAACATGGAGAATATTTGAGTATCAGGTATGTCAGAGCCACTGCCTAGGAACAGATTTTGAAAGCTGGTGACATCAGCTTTTGGGAAATTGGGATGAGCAGAAACCAGAGATAGCTCAGTCCTTACCACTGATGCAGAAATATTCAAGTTCACAGATTTTTTTTTTAAAGCTTTTATAACAGTACCAAGAAAAATTGAGGATCAAGCCCTGCTCCAAAGAGTTCTCATCTATTACCCCACCCACAGGAACATGCAGCATCTCTTGGCACGTCCTGAACCTCAGGGATTTACCTTTCTTGCCGCTGAGTTTGTGAGATGGGAGGGGGGAAAGAAATCTAGGCCTGCACATCTGCAGGATAAGAAGCTGCTTCTTTTTCCGGAGCTAACTGTGTTTGAGGAAATACCTACAGGCCTTGGGCTTTCCACTAAAATCTTTTGGGATGTTATGGGTCTGTTATACAGGCTAATCAGATCTGGTTGTGTATAAACATGAGGGAGGAAGGTTTCTAACCAGGAGACTACAGAAACCCTTTCACTTAGTGGTGCTGGACTGTAAAGCAGAGTCGCATATATTTACATACACAATTGTATATTTGCACGTGGCGCTATGAGAGCGAAGATGACGTTGAGAGAAATCTGCGCTAGTGTGGCACATTTTTACAATTCCGGTTTTGGGGGCAGTTGGGCTTCTCATTTCCTAAGTTAGGCTTGGGACTCTTAGGCTCCTGCACCGTTGGTTTCTTTTGAAGCCTGAGGAGGAGTAGAGTAGCTCTGCAGACGTGCCTGTTGCTTTCTGTTTCTAAAGGACCCTGAGGTGACTCTCCAAAATTAAGCCACCTTACCATCCTGATGTCTGCAGTTAGGTGGGATGAAACCCACTTGGAGTATCTATGCCATTAAATTACACTGCACACAGCAATAAATCTCTTTTCCAAAGCAACGTGCTGGGACCTTAAAGAAGCAGACAAAAAAAATACTCTCGCCTCTAGCAATAGTTCCTCTGTTTTTAAGTATCTTCCTCTATGACAGGAGAGCAATTAAAGCTATTTGGTCACTCCAGTTACCTGAAAAATTTGTGAAAATGAGCACAGTCTCAAGTGGAATAATAAGGCTGGAGCTCCTTACATGATACCCACGTTCAGCTTGGCATTATGATGCCTTGGGGTCTTGAAAAAAACTGAAGGTAGCTCAAACTGTTTGCACAGCAAAACCAGGGTTGGGGGTTTTTTGTGAAATCATACAAAGAAATTTCGGTTCAGGTTTATCAGCTGTTTAAAGGCTGCCACATAGTAGCAGGAAAACTCATGAACAATCAACCAGATGAATTTCAGCCTCAGGCGACACAGCTGATTCAGGCACCCTGGTTGTGACACAAAGGTTTCATAAATATCTGGAGAATGAGTAAGTCCAACTAATTTCCAGTTTTACTTGTAATTGACCATCCACTCTTTTAAGACACTTTGGAAGGCCCGGGGTGTTTTGAGTATTTTTCTGAAATAACCTTAAGAGGAGGAAGAAAACATTTCAGATCATGAAAAGTCAGACTGCAGCTCTTCAGTGAGGAAAAACACAGCTTTTCAGTGATCGTCTTTCAGTTTATGTCCTGAAACCTTCATCTGTTCCTCTATTCAAAACTTGTAAATCAAACTTTGAATGCTTCGTATTTCCATTTAAAATAAAAACAAACCTCGGAAATTCTCCTGGATGTTTTTACTTTCCAGAACAGTGTTCAAGAGTATCAACCAATTCAGGAAGTACCAAATGAAAAATGTGGCTACTAATTGAAAAATACTAGGTTTTCAGGAGCATAAGATTACTTCAGAAACCACTATTTACAGTAAGTAATATTTATTTACGTTAGCAACCCAATTGGTTTCACATCACTGCTCTTTGCAAGCGAGTATTGTAAAATATGGCCATTTGTAAAAAAGAGAGAAAATTGTATCCTGTGTGGTTTCATTCCTCTCCCACCCAACCCAGCTGATGGAACAAAAGATGTATTTAATTTATACAATTATAGATATTCCAGAGACTCTAGAGGAAACCAGTTTTCCCTCTTAGCCTTGGTCTGTTGGCCAGGCAGCCATATTAATAACAAAAGTTAAGCCAGCTGCTGTTTTAACACCCGCAGTTCAGGGGAAGGAGCTGGAGGAGGCCGGTCCTTGCCTGCAGCAGCTCTCCAGGCTCACTCCCAGTGCCAAATCTCCTCCTGCATCCGTTTGTGGGACAAGCCTTGGATCCAAGCAGATCCCAAGCCTCACTTACCAAAAGAGCAGCCAGATCTTTGGTAGCATGACCAGAGTGCTGTACCAAAACCAGGCTGATCAAAACCAATTCCTGACTGGTTGCAATTTGTTTCCCAGCTCTCTGGCTTCCAGATCACAGCACTGCCCTAGACTCAAGTCCAAACCAGTGGGCCTACCAGTGTGAAGCCCAAACACATGCTGTAGGCAAAGTGTTCCTCTGAAAACCATCTCTGAACACAGTATTAGCAACAAAAAGTCATGGAATCGAATTTAAAAGTAATTTAAAGAAGCAAACAAAGCCCCTCCACTGGTGTGATAACCCAATCTCATGGGTGACTGCACACCAGTGGGGACGACACAGCTCTTGTTAATTAGAAGGTCTTCGTATTGGGTTTAGATTTATCTGGAAAATAAGCAGCAGTGGAGATTAAGTGGTTCAAGTTCTTGTCTTTCCCTCGGGCACGGAGACCAGCCCTGCACCTGCCTTGACCCACCAACCTTCCTCTGCAGGGCAGCAGCACTGCCTGGCCAGCAGCTCTCTCTGCCCAAGCCAGCCTGTCCCTTGGGAACACAAGATATTCCCAAAGTTTCCAGAGTTCCTCTAAAGCCAGGGAGGGGCTCTCAGAAGTGACGTGATGCGATGTGCAGTTTATATCCCCCAAGCCCTTACGGGAGTTGCACAAGCTTAAACTGGTCTATTAGAGGTGAGATTCTTAAGAAATGCAGTGAGCGATGTGAAAAGCAGACTTACCAGCACTCACAACAAACTGTTCAGATGGAAACTCCTTTAAAACAGCGCTGCTTCACAGGTTGGTTTTTTTCTAGTAAGCCTTTCTAGTAATCCTTTGTAAACAGTCACTGCAACTCTCTCGGATGCATTCTGCAGTGCTCCGATGTCTGAGGCAGCTGACAGCAATCACCCTTTTAACACATGATGCCCTTGGGTGATAATTAGCTCCCATTACACAGACAAGCGGTTCTGCTGTGAAAGAGCAGAGGAAGCAAGCACACGCCTGTTTCTCACCTGCATTTTCCAGGTGGAAGGGAGAACAGCCTGACAGGTGACCTGCACACCTTGTGTCTGACCTCACAGGCACTGTGCTGATGTTAGCTCGTTGCAGCGTGAGCAAATACACTGCTGTAAGCATAATGCAAGGGAAATTTAAATAATCCAAATGCTTTCTTCCCACCTGCAGAGCAACATTGTTTAACTCTGGTGGATCAGGCACGTATTGCACATTTATTCTGTTTAAACCTTAACACCATCCTGAGGTACTCGTTTTCAAACATATTTTGACATTTCTCTCCATTTTTGCAGAAGTGTCAGCTACAGTAGGAACAGCACTTGAGGTGAAATTTCAGTCTGTTTTTCAAGTTGAACATTTCCAGTGCCTGACTTTTGTTTAAACTCTTAAGCACCAGATGTCTGTCTTCCCTGAGCCAGCTGTTATTTAGAAATATTAGCAGTGGCTACCAGTGATGGTGGTCATTTTACACAGTGGCTGTGACAAAATTGATTTGCAGCCACTTAAGGTCCTCCTCTCATCTGAACCTCATGCAGGGGCCGGGATGCGTTTCACAGCTAGACCAGAGGAGAATCTGTGATCCATCAAAAGTGAGGTAATTCAGCCTAGGGATGAAAATAGAGGCAAATCCAGTGCTCCTTTATGGCAAGACGGCAGCACCCAGCGCCACTGCTTAGTGCTGAATTGTTCCTTGTCAATTCAAAAAAACCTAAACATTCAACCTCTTCAGTACTGAGCAAACCTGAAGCAAATTTTTCTTGTTGTTGAAGTTTCCTCTGCATTGGAAAAACCTGAATCATTCAGCAATTTTGATGTTCTCCCAAAAAAAAACAAACAAACTAGGAGCCCCACCTAAAAAGTCTGAGACTTTCCACTTTCCTTCATGGAAATAAGATGGCCAAATAGAGATTGAACCAGCAGCATTCGTTCTGGAATTTTGTAACTTTTAAGTATTAGTCTTGGTAACCCAAGCAACCTTTCAGTATATATTTTGGATATAATGTTACCTGCTCTGTATAACATAGCCATAGGAGTCCACAGATGCCAAACTATGAAAATTATTTCCCTGCTCTTTGGCGGAGGGATTCGATTATTTTCTATTTCTTTCTGGTTTGAAATATATTTAGACAACTGAATGGCTTTTCATTTAACACTTGTCCTGCAATTAATTTCTCATACCCTTCCTTTCAATCTGGTGAGGCTTTTACGAAGCCTGGTGCATTGTGCTTTGTCCTCCCTTGTCCTTTCATTTCTGGGGAAGGAGGGCACATTCCTGTTTCCCGTAACAATCAGTGTAGCAGCCAAGGGCTTCTTATTGCAGGAAGCAGTTTGTTAGCCTGGCATCCCAGCTCTTCCTGTGACCAGAGACAGCAAAAGCTTTTCTCCCACTGACCAGGCTGGAAGGCGCCACAGCAGAACCTCAACGGGTGCAGATCACAGCAGGCCTGCTCAGACCAGTGTAGTGCCATTTTATGCCAGAATAAAACCTGAATAGTTGCAGAGACCGGTGGCTTTCATGTGAACTGTGAGACACAGCTTGTGTAAATCATGGATCCAGGGTGTATCTGAGGCCTGGAGGGACTGTGGTGATCGATGGCGCTTTTATGTCATCACCAGCTTAACCAGAGGCCTTGTGATGGTGAATGTGACAACTGTTTATTTGTCAGAAAAATGGCAGAAATCTCTGAAAAAACTTGCCTCCAGAGGCTCTGAATCATTCCTTCATTACTAAAGGATGGCATTTCATTCCAGCAGGACTGAGCCACCAAGCAGTCACTGCTGTCAAAGGGGAGGCAATCTTTTAGTTGGCTGCTGTCTTGTCAGGCAATGAAAATCATAGAACTACAGAATGACTTGGGTTCTAACAGACTTTAAAGCTTATCCAGTTCCACTCCCTGCCATGGAGTGGAACTTCCACTATCCCAGGTTGCTCCAAGCCCTGTCCAACCCGGCCTTGGACACTTCCAGAGATGGGGCAGCCACAGCTTCTCTGGGAAGAGGACACTGTGCTCTGTACAGTGACAAAAACCTCTGCCAGGGCAAAGGAGCAACCTGAGCCACCTCCAGAGCACAGCCTTCAGCCCTAAACACATTAAAATCCTGTAGAAGTGACCAGAAGTGACAAACACAGGGTTTCTGTTGCCAAGTGCGCTGTGTTGGGAGACTGGAATGCAACACTCTTGCGCATGGAAATTAGCATTTAACTTTCTTAGGAAAATGAAGGTATTTTTTATGGGCTCCCGCTATTGCAAAATGATCTGAAGCAGTTCCTCTCAACCTTACTGGTCCAGCCACCAAGCAATCAATCAATCACACACCCCACTTCACTTTTTGTAGGGGAAAAGGACTTTTTAGCCTAGCAACTGTCCTGTCAGGGTTTAGTTTCAGGGAGAGGCTGTGGACTTGGCACCAGACTCATCCAGCTTGGAAAATGCAGGGTGAAAACTTCCTACTTGCTGTAAGAGGCTTTCAGAGCTGAGTGAGGTCTATGTGTTGCTGGCTCTGCTGCTCGCATCCTCCCACTCACTCTCCCAGAGCTTTAGACAGATGAGAGGAATTGGCAGGAAATCCAAGCTACTCACAGGAGCGGTGTTTTAGCTTCTGTGCTGCAGACAAATATTCATGAACTTGTCTGTGGTCTTTGGGTCCAGGAACTCCAGTAACTCTCTTGCTTTATCACCTTGGTGACACTTGATTTTGCATTAACCTGAAGAAGGACCTGGCCAGCAGCAAATTTGGGACACTCAGGTAGAGGAAAAGAGGCTGATAGGTCCAACGTGTTTAAAATTGCATTTTGTCCTGGAACACACAAATGCCTGCTCTATCTTCTTCATCTCTAAACATTTATTTAAAAGCAAGTAGATAACTAAAAGAAACTGCATCCTGTCAAACAGTCTGGTGATTTAAATTGTGCAGATAGCGGATTAGTAAAGCGTTTCACAGGAGGTGAAACACACGTGGCAATCTACAGAAGAGTGGGAAGAAACAGCTGAAGGTGCTGTGAAGGACAGAGGTGCCTGCAAGACGTGATATGTGCTCATACACTTCAGTTTCTCTCTCCCCAGGTGTTTTTTTAATTAGTTAAAGCTAAGTCTCCTGAGACTCTCTTCTAGACATGAACAACTCATTTTAAACTTCATCTGTGTGCAGACCTCACAAGAGGGAGGTTTGCATGTTGTGTTAGTATGCATTTCTACCAATACCAAAAAAGGACAGTGACAGAACAAAACAACTATTTTTATTTTTATTTCTAACATGAATAAGACTGTCTGGGCTATTTGATTATTAGAAAGGAATTAGCTGTCAAACCTTAGCAGGTCTCACGTGACTGACTTTTGGGTGAAGGCTTAAACCCTCAGAGTTGTAAGAAAATCGCATATTTCTGTCTGGAGGTCCTCCCTGGATGACAGTAATGCAAGAAATGCCTAAATCTGAATGAAATTAAATCTACAACTGAGAATATTACAAGTTTTTCTTCACAGGAAATACTTTGGTATTGGGTGCTCCTGAAATATTATGGAAACCATTTGTGCTTTATGTCTTCCAGAAAATTATATTGATGTGCCTCAAGATGGGAGAGGTAAGACCAGACTTCAAGGAGCAGCTTTCAAGAAAATCAACTAAATTACAAGAGCTGAAAAAATTATGGATAAGCAGGAGAGAGAAAGACTACAAGAGGGAGATTGAGCAAGTCACCTGAAGACAGACACCATTCAAACAACTTCTACAGGCAAATGATATAGAAAGAGTCTCCAGGATAAAGTAGTCTGTAAGCAATATTTTAATTCTAGACTGACGCTATTATCTCTGAAAGGAAGCATCCTATTTGAGAAAATGCTCAGTGGGAAGAAAATTAAGTTGCTCTGGCAAATCCACGCAAAGGTGGAAAACGACCACAAGACAAACCTTTGGTAGATAAATTTTCTTTGCCTCCCCATCCATCAATTGCCATTTGAGCCTAATCTAAGTGTCAGAATCCTGAATGTGAGTTTTTCCAAAGTTCTCTGGTGAACATTTTATCACAATAGGGTAGGTGCTGGCAATCCACACCACTGTTAACCATATTGTCCTATGCATTGCAAGGTAAGCAGAGCCCTTTCATTGAGTCAGACTGCAGGGTAGCAATCACTTCAACCATAATGCACATTTTGAGGTCACTGGCAGTGATTCTGCTAAGACATCAAACATTTGAGTCCATCTTAAATTCAGATTCTTGAAGAGGGCAACTTTATTAGGATGCAACACCGTTCCACTGCCATATTCCTTGAAGCTGAAAGAGAAACAGAAAAAAAATCAACAAACTGTACATTTCAAAAGCAATAACACCATTGTCCCTCTGCTTTACAAGGCAATAGTCCAATTCCCTCAGCCACTGACCAGCTATAGAGTTTACCCCACACAAGATTCAGAATCCATTTGTAAGCCAGAAAGGCAATGACTCTGCCACAGAAGTATGTGGAGCACTTGGTCACTGGGTTGCAATAGGCTGACTTAACTTTCCACAGGACGGGGTTATTCTGAAATCATACAGTATCAATTACATGAGCAAATCCTGTGAAATTCAGTTATTTAAGATATATACATGGAGAACCTGGCAATGACAAGCCAGCAGAGATGTTCATCTGGAAATCATAACACAAAGCCGTGATAATGCCAATTTAATCCTTCATGTCTAATATTTTGTCCTGCAAATGAGTGAGAACATAAAATAACCATGTATTTTACCACGTAACCACAACATGAGGAACACCTTCTTAAAGAATAACCAAATGTTCCTTTTGTACCTCTTTGGCTGAATGAATTTTAGTTTTCTGTTGAACTCAAAAGGGACACTCTTGTCAGTGATTTAATTCGTGGCTGCTGGAGTTCAGGATGGTACATGACTAAAACCATGCAGGAGTAAATAGCATTGGAGGACCCAACAAAGCTGGAAACCACAGGAGTGGAAGCCCAGTCTTCAAATAAAGCCCAATCCGAGTAGGATACCAACAGGCACATGCTCCTTTTCTCTATAAACCAACAACTAAACATGCCGGGTATCACTGAGTAGTGGCAGGCAGTGCCTAAAAGAACAAATTCATGGGTGGGAGTGCCACCCTACAGGCATTAGATTCCATCCTGTCCCAGGAAAACTTGAAACCTGGCCCGCCCTCACTCATCAGCTCCTGTACACACCCCCAGCTTGTAGACACCTAAGGGAGCTGCCACAGTACACCCGGGGTGTTACACCTTGTAACACAGCACCTCAAATGAAACAGAGTCAGGATTCTTTCGATTCTGAACCCGGGAGATTCTCCTCGTTTCCTAAAAAGAATATGTCATCAGCATCGCAGAACAGTTCAAAGCACTTTCAGCTGGGAACAAAAAGGCCCCCCCAGCAAAGACATGCTGTAAGTAGCTTGCAGACACTGGCAGACAGTCCAAGCTGCCCTCTCCTTGAGGAGAAGAGCTTGACGGGGACAGGACCCGTACTCCTGGTGGTGGGAGAGATGAGATGTAAGGCAGTGCTCTGAAGAACTCCCAAGAAAAGCAAAGGAAATGGAGTAGCTGGAGGTGATGCCGTCCATGCCACCATCATGCCTTCTCCACACTTCCTCATTGGCTCCGAGGTCCATAACCCCTGCAGACACCCAAAAAAGTATCCACAGTAGACAGTGTGGCACTCTGCAGTAACTGCTTGGTCCTTTTACCTTCTCCCAGCACCTACTTTCATTGTGAGGTGATGACTGCCACAGAGAGCTTTGGAAAAAGCTTATGTTCATAAAGGAATTTGTATTAGATACTGGTTTGTGTGACTTACTGTATTTTGTAAGGGTTTTTTTCCCTTTGGGAATTGTGCGTTATTAATGAGCAGTTTTATGCTTTACTTCTAGTACACGTATACCTTGTAATGGATGTGCTTTTTGTTTGTTTGTTTTCTTTTATTCTCTATACAGAGCCAGTTAATATAAGATAGATACTCTCTGGCTGAAATTCTGATTTTGCCTACCAATTAATTTATGGGAAAATCCATGCCGTAGCTGGTGAACAATTTTTAATCAATTGTGTTGTTATAATCACCTGATAGTCTCTCTATTTTAGCAGAATAAAAGATCCTGAATAAGACTGATGCTAGTTGGGCCTTAAATTACAGGGAAATAGTGCACCACGAATTTCCCTACCACCATTTCTATCAGCCCTTCTCCTGTGGTGTTTGGGATACTGGAGAAGAACACTGCCTGCACAAACAGCCACCTGAACACCTCAGCCACATCTGTAGCTGTGCTCTGGTATCCCCCTGCATCTACTTGATCAAAATTATGGTGAACCAGACAAACTGCAGTGAATTTTTCAGTTATTTCTGCAGGAAGAGACTGGTTCAAACACAATCTTCCTCGAAAAGATTGGGACTAAAATAGTTGTATTTTCCTCCATGTCCATCCTGATATGGCTGGAAAAATAAGGGATCTAAAATTAACACTTACAAAAGTGCATAAATTACATCCCCTTATGTGACAATGGCAGCTGTCTATCTCAGTGGCTATTAGTGACCTTCTTGCTCCAGAAGCCTCCTCCCCTGTCCAACTAATTTCCTCTCTTCCGTTTCACTGAGAACTGTGTCCAACTTCTTAGTAATTGCTGTGTATAACGTAGGACATAAAAAGATAAGTTACAAAGCTTGTGCAGGACTTGGTGTTGTAATTTAACCATCTTTCGTGCCTGGTTACCGACTTTACGAGAAACAGAGTGAAAATAATCTGGCCTCTTAATGTATAATTCAGCATATTGTAGCAGCTATTTTAGAGACCTGTTTTTTATAGTTTTACTACGGCTGTAATTTCTGTATGAGGACTGTCCACTTGAAGAAGCGGTGAAGGTAACACGTCGAAATGATTTTTTAAAGTCAGGTCTATTCCACCACCTGTGATTGTGTATGAAAAGTAAAGCAACAAAAAACAAAACCTCAACCACTGGCCAGGAAGAAACACCTTTTCTCAGCCTCAGAAGTTCTCTTCTGTAAGACAGACATTTCTTCTAGTCCTCCTTTTACAAAAGTAGAAAATTACTAAGAAGGTAATATATATACAGCACAATAGTCTATTTTGATAGTCAGTGGACTATTTTAGGCTAATTAAGCTAACTAGAAATTCTAGGGTTGCAGTGATTTCTCTTTATTGATACATTGACGATAATACTGTTTACATAACACTTGGTGTTTGAAATCAATACGTGCCAGTGTCCAGTGATTTGCTAATCTAGTTTCTGGTCTAATCCTGTCCTATTTTTTGCAGCATTCTCTGACTTCATATTATGAATCATGTTGTCTTTCTAAAGTGATTGCCAAGTAAACCAAAAATGTGTTTTACACTGCTATTGCACTGCTCTCGTCTTTATATACAGTAGTTTTTATAAAGATGTCCTTAGGTTTTAATAAATGAGTGTAATGTAAACTAATCTCTGTAATAAAACTTGCTTTAGTGTTTCAAAGGCTGTCTGGAATAGCTGTAGAGATTTGAGCTTCCGAGTATTTCAATAGCTTCAAAACTCATGGCTTCCTTTCCACCTGCAGGAAATCCCCAGATACCAGAATTCCATAGCCTGTACAAGGGTAAAATGAAGAGAGTGTATTTAACCCAAAGAATGGATTTAGAGATGGGGTGGGAAGGGGCCCCAAGACACCAAACCACACCACAAGAAAACCACTAAGGCCATTGCATAAATCAGTACGTGTTCCTTTTAGTCTGCATCACATTTCCAGCAGTTGCTAGTACCACATATTTAAGAGGGAAGTGTGGGATACTGAACAGAGACTGCTAAGAAATAAACACAATCTTTCCACTACTCAAGGCAAGTTAAGAAGGACAAACTGCAACTGAGCAGAAAGAAAGCAACATATTGACGTTCCCACATAAATACTCTGTCCCACATGGCTCTTGTAGTAGGTCCACCTTCCCAGATGAGGCAAACACAGTTTAACTTGCTCTGTGCAAAAAGGCAGGACCAACAATTCACAGAGAAAAGAGATTTAATTTGTTTTCTGCTTCCAGGCTGAAGAATTTGGACAGTTTCCCCAGAAAGGTTTAGATTTTCTAAGAAGTCTCTCAAGTCCCTTTGTCACCTGTTGTTTAGGAGGCATCACTGCCGATGTTCCCAAAATACTGAGGGTGCTGAGCTGAAATTCCAACTCTTCCATTAGTAAAAGGGAGTGTTTTTGACAACATCACCTCTTGGGACAGGTTGCTTCCCTTGACAGAAACAGTTCTTGCTCTGTCCTGCTGCCCCCAAGCTTAAGTTTTCCTCATCTGTTGTCCCATCCAGCACTTGCTGTCCTCTGTCCTCATCCCAAATCCTTGATATCTGACTGAAGTCCTGGCATTTATACACAGCAGGTACCTTTTCACATTAGAAATTATCCTTTCAGCATCAGATCACTAGCTTCAGACTAGACACTGTGCTGTAGGAATAGACCTGAACAGTCAAAAATAGAGAAATTTTAAAGCCAACTTTTAAAGGAAGGATGAGAAATCCTTTGTAATGTCACTCACTTCATGTGCCATACTTCATTTCTGGAGCTTCTATAACAAAGCACATCAGCTCTAAAGTAGAAAAGGATCATTTTCATTAAGCAACACTTCAGTAATTCTTAGGGGTTTTGTGACTGTAAGAGACTACAACTGCATCCCACTGTGCTAAAATTTATGGAACATATTGCAGAAAGAAAGGGGACAAAAAGCAGCTTTAAAAATACATAAATATGTAAAATTACAAATAATTGCAACCCAGTCTCCTTCTCAAACTGCACTTGCAATGGTGAAAACAGCTAAATATATAAGGCAAAGGAAGTAAATTGACAGATTGGGTGTATTACAGCTCCCTTACCAAGTTTCAACAATTTTTATGATGTGCTTGTAGTAATTGAATAAGAATTATATTCAGCACATTATGCTCAGCAGGAACAGCTTTTATATACCAAGGAGCAAATTAAATATCTCTGGAATTTCCATAGAAGATGTTAAAACGCTGACAGTGACTTACAGAATGCCATTATCACCAAGTCAAAAACAAACAGGAGCACCACAGCCAGTTCCTTTAAATTGTTTATTCTTACTAGAAAGCAGAGACCTTGTTGATTTGCTGGTTGTTCACACGTACAGAAGGACAAGGAGAGAAAAGAGAGCTAAGATTTGATCTTTGTTTCCAAGAAAACAAAACCCTGTCACTCTCAGCCAAGCTCTTCCCAGCGATTAATTTGATTTGGAAAATGGAAAAACATTCTGGGGGCGGGGGGGAGTGAGAACATACCAGTACATTAGGTACGAATAGCTACTGCTGCTGCTTTGTTGTAGTGTGAACTAGCAGTGACAACTGGGTCTAAATCCTTGGCTTTGACAACACACAAACAAAAAAAGCTCGATAACGTTTGAGAATAGGCTCCCCTTAGCCGGCTACACAGATTTAATTTAAGGCATTTTTGTGAAATAACGTGGGTTTTGTTTCTTTTGACTGCCTTATAGCTACTGCTTTAAAATGCCATTTTTTCATGTAGGGCTACTGAAAACAGTTGAAACCTTTGAAACATCTGAAAAGCCGTGTTCCATTTGACCTCAAGGTTTTTGCTCCCCAGCACAGGGCCTACCTCCTCTGCTCTCCAGTATTTGCTGTCCTGGGAATTAAGAATATTGCATCATTAATTCTATTACTGTGCAATATCAAACTGTTCCCCGCAAAGCCACCTTCCTCAGGCATGCCTGGCTTTTGTTGGAAGAATTTATGTTGCAAAATGCTGCTGGGGTGGGTGGGAGCACAGTAGGAAGTGCCACCTCCAGTGACTTAGTGATAGCTGGGGTTTGCTGTATAAACTCCATTATCATTTTAACCACACAGTCCACCTCCTATTTCCCCGAATGAATGTGCTCCCAGCAGCCACCAGAAAAAGCCAGTTGGGAATTTATCTAGCAGGAGACACAGCATCCCTGTGCTGTATCTGCTATTATTATGCAGATAGAGGAGCTCAAAGACATTTCACAACCTCTCCCTGTTTTCTTTGCTAGCTGCATGGATGTTTGTTAAAGAAATCATCTCCAGCTAATAAAAAACTTTAAAAGCCCCAAACCCTAAGGAAAGAAATCATGCAGTACTGTGAGTCGCACGGATTTCATGTTTTGTTATACTACCCACAGAAATGTCACATAAATAAAAGGCACTGCTTAAGCTACAGTCTCATTTTTATGGAGTTTCTAGGCTGTAGCTGAGTGGCACAGGAGGTGACTTCTGTTTGTGCTGTGCAGTCATCATTCCTCGTTTTCACATCTCCTCCCTGCACAGCCCATAAACAACGAGCACTCCAAGCATGGCAGGCCACGTTTTTACACTGCTGGAGGTGCTCCCACCCTCCCTGAGACCCAGCCATGCCTCGTGGCCCTCAGCAAGAAAAGATTTACCTGCAAGGAGCAAAGGCTTCACCTTTTAAAGCGCTGCCCCTCCCAGTGTGTGCATGGAGGCTTCTCTGCCCAGTCAAGGCATTGCTGACTGCTGCCTTCGGCTGGGGACCTGCTCCTTTGCCTCGGGTCCTTCGGCCTTACACCGACAAAAGGGGAACCACAAACATTTGGGAAAAGTGCCCAGAAGTGGAACTGATTCAGGACACAAATAAAGCAAGATTACTTGGGCTACTTGAATGCTCTTTCAACTCCTGCCATTTTCCTCTTTCAACTCCTCCCAGTTTCCAGTGTTCAGACAACAGGACAGCAGGCCATGGGAGAACCACCAGTACTAAGAAATCTCCTTTCTTGTCAACCATGACATGGATCCGTAGGCACTAAAGCTTCCAGCAACCTTTTGCAGAGACACACATTCCTTGCTGGCAGGAGTGGACAATTTGGGCAAATCCAGTTTTCCCTTTCATTTCTACTTTGCAACACTTAAAGAAAGAATATTTTGGCTGGATTGGGGTCTTTCCTCACCAGCTGCAAAATGCCATTCCCTGCTGCAGCCCAAACCTCTGCAGTCACTAGAGGCTCCCAAACGCAGTTCTAACACCGGCCCACACTGGAGGTCCAGTGTGCTCTGGACCAAGCCTTGTTCCTGAAAGAGACTCTGTCAGAGATGTGTCAAACTTGCAACCTGATGCTATGGGCACATTTTTACACGGCCACTTCCCAAGGTTTGACCCAGGGTCCCTTGTGCTGTCCTCTCCTCCAGGCACAATCCCTAGAACACTGCCCTTGCCTTTGCCAGATCTCCCCATGTTGCAGGTGTGGTTTTCCAGCCCCACCACTGCCCCTCTGCCTCACTCCATCACCAGGCAATGAGGCATTCCCCTCTGTTTTTCAGGGAGCCAGGAACATCTGCATGCCCTAAGGGAAGGAAGCAGTTTTTAATAACACTTCTAAGTGTGAGCTTTGCATGTGTGATTCAAACCCACACTCTGCTGTCCCAGTGCTACACAGTTTGCACTACAGGGTTGGGCTTTGGCTTTTCTGCTGAGATGAACTGAGGAGACAAACCTTGGTGAACTGGCAACCGGCAAATAAACTTGGAGCAGAGTAGGGTAAAAATAGCAGGGTCTGAAGGAAGGCCGAGGGTGTGCCAGGTTACTGTGAGCAGGGACCCCCCTAAGCCAGAGGGAACCCAACCCCCTTGCCAGCCCAGCTGTTTGTACATACCCAGGCAGCAGCCTCATTCCTCAGCCAGGCTCCTTTCCCAGGCAAAGTCAAACATCCAGAGATAGCTTGGATCAAAAGGAGCCGCCGCTCGCCCAGTGCATGTGAGCACATACCAAGGATGTGTCTGCAAGCGTGAAGAACGATCTGGCCCAGGCCCAGGAAGTTTCAGCCTGCTTGGCTGAGGGACTCTGGCTCTCCTTCGCTGTGCCGTGTCCCAGCTCGAGCCACTGGCTTGGCCACCCCCTCCAAGCCCGTGTGACTTACACCATTAATTCCTCCAGAGCTGCAGTAGGAAAACGAATGCTACAAATGGCACTGAAAGATACACGGAAGACATCACAACTAACAGGAAAATATAAAACTGGGTGGCCAGTGGCAGGGGGCCTCTGCAAAAAAACATTGCTTTTGTCAAAGCACCTGCAGGATTTTTTTTTTTTTGCCATTTCAGCCAAAAGTTTTTCATCCAAACAAACCTATGCTGGCGTACCCGAAGCCATTGGCTTTAGCTGAACTACTCATGGGTTTCCATGTGCTTTGTAGCTCCAAGTACAGATCACAGAGGTCGGGTGGAATACGTTTGGTGGCAGCCAGGTCTTAGCAGGTCAGCATCACACCTGGAGCTTGTAGGGCGTTCAGAGAAGACAGTATGAAGCAAAAGGTTGGGCTGTTTCTTGCCGTAGACTGCATCAGAGAGAGGACACCAAGAAAATTGCCCAGACTGCAGAATATTGCACAGTCTTCTCTTCTGGCCCTCCTTGTAGGGACTTCTTGGGTGTAAACAAGAGGGGTTTCTTCTAATGCCTTCATCTGATCTCTAGGTCAAGAACAGCAAATTTAAGTCCTTTATGAGGGGGAAAGCTTTATGAAAACTGCTGTGGCTGATGCATTCCCAGCATCTGCCACTTTAATCCTCCCTTGTTGGAAAAGAAAGGAACTCAGTAACAGTCTGGTAATTAATTCTGCAACAATACTCAATAAGGAAAAGTTTGGTTTTAATAAACAGAACAGAACTGCTGATTTAATGCAAACATACTCAGTTAGAAAGACATCTCAAAAATATTTATATTAGAAGTAAGAACAAAGCAATAATAACCACACTCCACAGGAAGTATTGCTTGCTGTCTGGTGATTAATAAACCCCAGGAAAGAATAAAATGGATGATCTAAATTTTTCTTCCCTGTTTCCCATAAACTGAAACACACAAAGGAAATAAATGCCTATGGTGAAACCGAAGCCAAAATTTTGTTGTGGAATGTCTTGAGATGCCCCTCCCCAAGGAGCTCAAGTGATTTCTTATAATGGTGATAAAGGAACAATGGGGAAGACTTCTACAATAGTGAAGACTTACCCAGTTTTTATAAACTGTCTGTCAAGCAGAGGAACATTTCCTCCCCTGCCGGCCTCTGCAGCCGCAGCTCCAGCAGAAAGCAGTGGGAGCTCAGGCACATGCATCCTCAGCCAGCAGCAGCAGTTAGTCCCTACCAAAACATGTTGAAGAATGTGCTAAAATTCAATTGCAATTATTTCTCATCAAAACATTTAACTCAACAGGATATACAATGTCATATGGGCAGTAAAAGTTTTGGGGTTTTTTTCATTATCCTTTGTTTTTCAATAAACTGTTGGAAAACAAACTACAGAACACCCCTGGATGTTCATCTCGGAATCCTTCTTTTATCTAAAATATCCTCTCTCCGAATCTGCCTAGCAATATGTTCTGAGAAGTCAATCTGTCATCGAGAATGTGCCAGACGCATTTTACAACCCCAGCTCCAGACCACAACTAGAGGTCATGTGGGTTTTTGGCTGTCGGAAGCTTTCTCTGAGCCCTTGGGCTGCACAGTTCAGGTCTCACCATCTCAGGCCTGTTGTGATCTAACCCCAGCCAGCAACCAAACACCACAAAGTCACTCCCCCACCAGTGGGATTGGGGAGAGAATCGGAAGGATGAAACCCAGGATACTCTGGGTGAAAATAAAGACAGTTTAATAGGGAAAGCAAAAGCCACACTCACAAGCAAAGCAAAACAAGGAATTAATTCCCTGCTTCCCATGGGCAGGCAGGTGTTCAGCACCTCTAGGAGAGATGGGCTCCTTCCCCTGGAAGAGGGATTTGGGAAGACAAACGCCACCACTGCAAACATCCCCTCCTTCCTCCCCTCCCTTTATGTACCGAGCATGATGTCACAGGGTCTGGAACATCCCTTGGGTCAGTTGGGGTCACCCGTCCTGGCTGTGTCTCCTCCCAACCTCCCAGGCACCACCAGCCCCTGCCCAGTGTGGCCTTTGAGGGGCAGGAAAGGCCTTGGCTCTGTGCAGTCCCTGCTCAGCAATAACAACATCTCTGTGTTATCACCCCTGTGTGCAGCACAGATCTGAAACAGCCCCATTCCAGCCCCTGGGAAGGAAACCAACTCCAGCACAGGTCCCTAAAAAGAGGCATGTGTCCAAGTCTGGCATTGCAGGTCAACAACCTAGAAACCTTTATGAAGTTTTCATGTGCTGTAAAGAAGATGACAGAGAAAGACAGAGTCCATATGGATTTGCAGTCAGACACTGGTTTAAAAACAAACAAAAATATTGCAGTAATTTAAATATATTTGTCCAGACCTCTCTTCCACACACTATGGATACAAATCCGACACTTGCACAACATCAGGAAGTTTTGAAAGGAGTCATTGAGTCATCTCCGTAGTTGATGTGCTCTTTCTGAGTGTCAGCTTCCTTTCCACAGGCAAAACCCCCCAAGCCCAGCTGTGACATTGCGGTGCTGCACCCATCAGTCACTGCAGACACTGCTCCTTGCTTGCACCACAGCAGCCGGAACGTGGAATGCTCAGCTGGCGTGTGAAAACTGCCTGTTCTAGACAACTGGAATTGCTGTAACAGCCTCCTCTGCAGCGAGAGGCTGACTCAAGTGTAGAAGTCACAAACATATAAAAGAGGAGGTGAAAACATTCAGGATCAAAGCAATGGGCAGAGGGGGCCTGTTTGCTTTTTAGTTCAGAGTTGTGGGTGTCCTTGGGGTTTTGCTTTGTTTTGCTTTGGTTTTTTGAGCAGCACAGTGGGGTCTGTCTGGCGTGGCTCAAAGGCAAAAGAGTTGGCAAAGCACTGAGAGGTCCCAAGTGCCAGGAGAGGGGGAGGTTGGAGCATGTGGCTGTCATGGCAGAGCTGCAAACTCCCTCGTGCCCGTTGATTTTACTCAACCAAGTCGTTCACCTGTCCCACACAGGGCTCTGCTTATTGTTAGCACTGGCCATGCTGCAAGTTTCAGTGCCAGAGTCAGTGGTGTGAAATGCCCAAAGGAAGCTCCGCTCTGTGGCAGAGGAACTACTGGCACACCAGTGGATGCCCACACAACACCGTGACAGCAAAAGACTTTGCTCCAAGTTGAAAAGTTTTATTTAATCACTTTACTCTTCCTGTTTTCAGTTTCTGCCTCAAAAATGAAACTGACTCTTTATTTCTCATTCTTTAGGTGCTGGATGCTCAGTAGTTACCCCTCATACCCCCATGAGGGCTCTGGCTGCCCTCCAGGACCAAACAGTAACAGACGGAAACTACAGGACACAACTGGAACCTCGTGTGGCACGAACACCAAACTATAGATGTCCCACGATCCCTGATTTTAGTCTTAGCTCTAATGAATGCCCAGGAAATTTGCCACAAACAGATAAAATCCCTAAGAAATCAAAGCTTCCAATGGTAGTCCAGGAGAAGGATAGGAAGGATTTGGGCAATATATTTCATCAGCTCAACAGAAACAGAGGTATACAGTAAGTTAGTCTCTTGACACTTATAAAGGCAAGTCTGAAAAAAAGCAGGAGGAGATAATTTTGTAATTCTCAGTGTGAATCCCTAAAACAAAGAGCTTTATTCTTTGAAATAGAAAACAATCATTTATTCCAGCTGTGTTCACATCCTTTTTGCCTTCCAGGGTTAATCTGCTGAAAAGCTTTTAGCTAAGATTAATGTATATCCAGCTGTCTCTGGATTTCTCTGTTTTATCCAAAAATTAACACACAGCAAACAAACAAACAAATATTGGCAATAGCGTATTAGCAAGAAAAGGAATATTTCAATTCAAACACAGTTCCCACAACGTTGCCTCTCATTCTGGAAGAATAAAGCGAATTGAATTTGTTTTCTAAAGGGAAAAAAAAATTGAGGTGGGGTGAAAAAAGGTACTCTGCTAATTTATAGCACTGCTCAGAAGACAAGGAGCAATGGGATTAAGACAGGGAGTAAAGGGATTAAGAGCTGAGAGCTTAAGGTTGCTGGCTGCCTGCGTGGTACGGGGAGAGATAACGCCAGTGGGGAAACTGGTTTCACCTCATACCAGCAATGGTTTCACCTCATACCAGCAAACCCCTTAAACCCTTCTGCAGAAGAATACAGCCTTCACTTCAGTGTGTTCAATCACTCCTTGTTGCCCCAGCCAATTCCTGCTCTCCTGAGCAGGAGGTTAATGGAGCTGTTAAGATCCGGTTATTAAAATTTTCAGAGAGATGCCTCTGCCCGAATTAAGGTGCAAACAAGACCATATGCCAAAGTCAATAGTATGGATTTTATTTAACAGTAAATCTGAGAGGGAGAGAGAGAAATAGAAAAGAGGTGGGGGGAGAGAGAGAGATAGTGACAGAGACAGATTAAGTAGAAAATATCACTACTCTGGATCCCACCAGTGTCCTCTTGATCCTCCCTATCTGGTCTTCATGGTGGTGAGGGTCCCCCAAAAAACCACAGAGTTCAGTGGACTAATATACATTTGGGCCAGGTGGGAACACCCAGATACCTCCCCTGGGGGGTCAGGTTTGACACTGTCTTGTGAGACTCTGGATCTGTTGCATCGCTTTGCATCATGTGCAGTCTCCTGCTGCAGGGCCTCAGGAATCATTCTGGGGGTGCTTCGGGGGTCTTTGATGGATCATGACCACCTTAGCAGCTAGTTTTGCTGAAGAAATTCTTCGCCACAACACCACAAAACAAAAAAATAAACCATCATGGAAATGCACTTATCAAAGCTGAGAAGTTAAGCATGAACATCCTTAACCAGAACAGAGAGAAAAAGCTGACCAAGACTGCACCAACGAGCACAATTTGATCTGGTCTCAACATGCCAGTTTTTAAGGTATCTTTCAAGTCCTGCTGGATCCCTTGATACACTGTCAAATACAACCTGTGTGTATTTGGCTTACTATTTTTTTACCTGTAGCTTTCCATTTACTCAGTCACCATATGGAAATTTTTTCAGGGCAAAGGTGCTGTTATTTCACAGCTGACACCATTAAGTATCACCCTTCCTTACAAAAAAGGAAATTTTATACCCTTTAAAGCACAGTTCTTGTTCCTCTACGTTTAATTAACCACCACCAACAGGCCCTGTGATGGTTTTCTTTCTGAGATGATGAGGGACCCATTTCCAACTCCATGGAAAAAATGCAAACAGAGGCAAGGATAACTTTCCGGAGGAGCACAACACAATAGTGGAGAAAGTCTGTGGTGTGGTGGGAGGTTAAAAAAAGGCTGTGCAGAAATGCTGGCCAGCCTGAGTAGTAGGGATAAGGTCAAGCCCATGGAGACCAAAGAGAATTCAACTTTTTAACTGAGAGTTTTTTCAGAGAAAAATGCTGCTTCAATTCTACCGAAATCTGAAGAAAAAAAAAATCTCATTAAAATGAAGTTGGACCTTATTCTATTTCAAATGCTTCAGAAAGACGCATTCCAAAATGGATTTTTAAAAAAAACCTCCAATCTTTCAGGCTGTATGTACCACATCAAATTTTCCTCTAAAGCTTAAAATGGAAATAAAATGAACTATTGCATACAGTCTCTGCAAATACTGAACTTGGTGTGAGGAGGGGGAGCTCCCCCAAATCTCAGCTTTTTTTCAGAGTAAACCAAGCTGTTCTCTGATCAGCACTGCAAGCGGATATATAACTTTAGATACTACTCAAGTCCTTGTCTGTGGTGATCCACAGAAAATGTGCATCTGTTAGAGCAAAAGGGAAGTTTAATTGGGGCTGAAGAAGCTCAAGTTTTCAGGCTGGGTGTTCCTCCCGTCTGCTACTGCAAGAACCAGGGTGAACGGATATTTTCCATCACCTTCCTTTTGTGGGGCTGTAAAAAGATCAGCCTTAAATGTTATAACATACAAAACTTTTGCTAGTGTTTTTTCTAAATAGAGATAGGAGAGATTTTTTTCAACATCAGCTTACTAGGAAAATCTTTCAGAGTGATTGATTCTAAAGAGGTGTAAAGGCTGACAAGGAACAGGAAATTCAAACTTCATAGAAGTTGTGGAATTATTCCACTAATGTGTAAGGACAGTTATCAGAGGAACCCTAAAACATGAATCTGTTTACTTTTTTGAGGGGCCCTGATTGTGTTTCCCTGTGAGAGCACAAGCCTCACCACATCCAAACCAACCACCCTAAGGAACAATTGAAAAATTGTACACAAAGAGGGAAACTCATTCCCAAGTGTGCTAGGGCACTGCAATATCCAAGCACCTCCGAATGGCCTGGTAAAGGTACCAGGGCTAAGTTATAACAGATGTGTTTTAGACTGTACCAAAAAATCCAATTAAAAAAAAAATAAAGACAACGACAGAGTGAAAGACCTTAAAATGTGAATGTCTTGGACAAAGTAATGTGCCAACAAAGCTAAAACTAGTAATGACATGACATTGTTTGAATTTTAATGCAGGTACAGTGCGTGTGGAAAGCAGCACGTCACTTTTAAATAGCATTTCACTTCTAAAGGGAAATAAATACAAGAACAAAAAAGCAAACACAAAAAGCCCTTTCTCACAGACAGCCAGGTTGAAAGGAGGCTCAGATATTGGTGCTAGTCCTGGATCAGTGCTACAATATCTCTTCTACCTCCTCCTTTTCTATTCACTAATAATTGCTGTTGATTTTTCCTGAGAGTGCAGCAATTCAGCAACATATCAGAAACACATATCCAAAAACCTGAGGGTTTAATATGGATTAAATCATTGAATGTCTTGTCAATAATGCCAAAGTCTGGCAAGTATCAGCAGACCACTGAGAAAAAGAGTATTTGTGATCTTCTAGCCTTCCTCCCAAATCTGTCAAGGCTCTTCTGTACCCTCTAAAGTGCTGTAAAATTTATCCTCAGGAAGGATCCCAGGCTGATGGTTCATCTTTTCTTACTTCCAGAAAGCTGAGCCTGCCCTGAAGCTGTGGGGTTTCCATTACAGCACCCTCCCCTGCAACTGGCCCACTCCTCACAACATCTTCTAGCAATTTTGTCTTGGCAGGTTTTCTGCAAGGAAGCAGACTGCAAGAAGCAGACTTTTTCTCCTAAAACACATCTATATAAAAAAATAGTTGGGGTCCTGTGAGTTCAAACAAATACTCCTCGACTGTTTTTCTTTGCATGGAAAGCTCAATAACTGGCTCCTCTGAAAAGCCAGACTGCAGATGTTGAGGTATTGCACGAAAAATTCAGCTTCTGCTGTTTCTCAGTGCTGGGTGCACACCCTTCCCAGCACACGCGGCCTCGCGGCAACACGCACACCCAGCTGAGGCCTCAGCAGCTTCACAGGTCAAGATAAACACAATAAACCGCAGAAAATCCAATATATGCTGCATGGGATGCTTGCCTTTTCTTCAAGGGAAGCTCTGTTTAACAGACTTTCTGCTTTATTTTTTATGACAGCATCTGTCTCATTTTATCAGGCTTTTTTCCCAGCAACGTGCAGAGCCTTCTGCGGCTCGCTTTCGAGTTGGATTTAGTGCTCACTTGCACAGTTAAAACAACAAATCATGAAAATAAGATGCTGGCAACCTAGCAAGGGATTGAGACTGCCCGTGTCTGCAGAGCTGACAGGGTATGCTTCCATCATCTCTGTCCACCAAGGGCTTGCTGGTGGCATGGAAGCACACTGGAATCACTTGGATGGGAAGCAGCACCCCAGGTCAGTGGGATTCCCAAAACCTGGCAGGGATGCAGAGATGCCCTGCAGTTTGCTGCTGTGCAGCTTCCTCCACGTGGGCCCAGGATTTCCATTTGTGGCAGAGTCATTATCATTGCCACCTTCTCTGCTTCTTCATCTTCTCATGCCAGGTTGCTGACAGTACTAGGAAATGGTAATCTCTATTTGCTGTCCACTTTATTTCTCGCTTACTTTGTTTTATTTTTACTTAGTCTTTTTCTTCTTCCTCCCTTTATTGCCTTCTTTTCTCAACTGTATAACTGCATCAATATTTAAAGCTCTTTAAAGATTAATATGCATGTATAAAGAAAAACAAGGCAGCAGGCTAAAGATATATCACTTACTATTGCCTCACGATAACAGCAATGGCAAAATACAAATCAGCTGCAGCTTCTGAAACACTTCCCCAAAAAGGATGGGTTTTTCCTCTACCAGCATTAAAGGAGAATTTCATGCCCCCACTGTGGCCTGTTTGCTTTCTTCTGTTTCCACTGTAACACAGAGCCCAACAAGCTTGTGTACCCAAAGGGCCACAGACAAAACCCCCTGCTCTGTCCCTCCTACGTGCCCAGGTTACCTGGAGCATTAATGAGCTCTCAGCTCAGGACTTGCTGGAGTAGCATAACTTCATGAGGGCTATGGGTGATTAATTAAATACAGCCCAAAGCCAAGCACACTTCTGCCCGTGCTTTCCAAAATTTTAATGCAGGTACAGGGCACGTGGAAAGCAGCACATCACCTTTAAATAGCATTTCACTTCCAAAGGGAAATAAACACAAGAATGAAATAGCAAACAAACAACAACAAAAAAGCCGTTTCTTACAGTTTTCCACCAGCACGGAGAAAGCAAAGTGGAAGAAATAAAGCCAGTGCCCTGGACTGAAATCCATCCCATGCAGCAGACAAGTTGAAGTCTAAATACAGCCAGTTCCAGACCCACAGTGCTGGCAGGAACCTTGGGGGGGTGACCTCATCTATCCCCAGGGCACAAGACCGGACCAAGCCTGCCCCAACAGACTGGCCTGACCCGCACAGACCAAACCCCAGCCAGGGAGAAGCCTCCATCCCCCAAGGCCAGCTGCTCCTGTGCTCCCCCAGCCCAGCACACACTGCCCAGGGATGTTCTTTCGAGCCTGTGAGATTCTTCAGAAAGACCACTCCCCAGGTCTGTAGCTGGGATAAGAAAGGAGGCTAACTTACTCCTTTTTTATACAACACCACTAAGCTGATCCTCCTGCCAGCCTGGGGGTGATACAATCCCACTGCCTGACACATTACCATCGAGGAACTGCTCATGTTTTCATTTAGGATGCTAACAGGTCTTGTGCAGAAAAAAAAGAGCAGTAGTCTACATTTATTAACATTTTCTTTACATATTCTCACTAAACAGTTTTTAAACATCACTGAGCAGCTGCCACCCAGGACTCACCTTTCAAAAAGTGAAATCCTGCCACATCCTATCTTTCCAAGCCACTCAATCCCTCTGCCCAGGTTCAGAGAATCCACCCAGCCATCCATGTTTATCAGCCGGTCACCAAACAGGAGGGAAAGGTTTGGCGTAGGGGATGGAGGTTTTCCTCAGCAGACACCAAACAACATCTGTGCCAAGCCAAATAATCAATGGAATGGTGGGGAAATGTCATCCCACACTGGTTTTGTCTAGAAGTGTAAATTCACATTAAAGACGAGCCTCAATTCAAATGCCTTGCTCTTTTCAGAAACCCAGTTTGTGTTTGCAGGTGGCTGGCGCTGTCTATGCCAACCTGCTCTACTCTTCCCAACAGCTTTCCACTCCTCACATCCCCACTGTGCTGCCCAAGGATGAGAGACGCCATTTGAAAGTCACTATCACAGGAAGAAGAGAGAGCCACGAAGCTAAAACATGCATGAGAATGGGGAAGCTACACAGAATCTTTCTCAAAGGTGCAAAAATAGGAAGCTGGGAATAAGTTACTTGGATGCTAAGCCTAACGTGAAGTTTGAAGACAAAAAAGGGCCAAATGCCACTGAGAAATTTTCTTGAAGGCTTCCCACAAGGGCCCTTGGACCACTTTGGTCACAGTCTGGTGCCTCCTCGTGGTCACCTGCAGCTGCAACGACGGTCAGTGTTTTCCTAATTTTGTGTTACAAAATATTGTCACACAAGATTCCCACCAGCCATGGGGCACCACACAGCTGTAGAGGCAAAGGAACACGGGCAGGACACAGAAGCTCACAACAGACACGGGATAACTGCTGCATTTCAATGAGCTGGGCAAAACAAAGGCTCTTTGGTAGAATGAAATTACTGATGTCACTAACAGAGGTAAAATGCAATTGGGTAGGAAGGAAAGAAATCCTCTCCAGACAGGATTTTCGGTGGTTTTGAGGTTAAAAGAAAGGTAGGGAGGGAAAAAAAAGAGGTCTAAAGTTGTAAAAATCAGTGTATTCAGTATACTTACATATTCAGCTGGGAAGGCTTTGTAGATCTGTGTCCTGGAATTAGTCTTTATTGGAAAAATTTAAGAAGAAGGAGCTTTTTACAGCTAGAAGATGGGATCTGAATGAGCAATGCAGCCAGCCACAGACATAAAAGGTAGGAAGACAGTATAACATCTGTGTATCTTGGTTTACCTGCCACAGCAGTGTGGAGCAAGAGGAGTCTCTGTAGCTTCCTGGCCCCCAGGGTTCCACAAGGGGCACATTTAAGCTTTTTGCCCTAACCTGTAAGTAAAAAGAAAATCTACACTGGAGCCTCCAGCCTTCCAGAGCTCCTGATGGAAAAAAGGCCACTGAGTTCTCCAGTCTTCCCTGGGATTTGCTCCTGAGAGCTTAGAAACTGCAGGTTTGTGTGCCTGGTTTGCACTAGAGCACAAGGAGCCAAGTGCGAGGGTAATGCTCTGCAGATGGTGCCAGATGGATGCCAGACAAACTCTTCATTTTACTGGCCAGGACAACCACTAAGCTTTTGCTTCCTGGTCAAAATTCCAAGGCATCCAACAAGAGCAATTTACTAGCTAGAGGGATGTGTTTTTTAAGTGCCAATTCAGGTCTTAAGTTTGCTTATTCTCCTCACGTAGCACAACTGGCAGAAGTAACAGAGCAAGATCAAAAGGAAAAGAAACTACATGAGAAAAGATGAAGTATGAAATAATGCTGGTAACAGACAAGCTGCAATTCATGATCAAAGGAATGAATCTGGCCAATAAAGAAGTATCTTCCCCCGTTTCTGAAAGGAAGAATTTGTTGTTTGCCCTCGTATCACGCAATCCTTTCAACTGCAGCTATACTTAGGTAGCTGAAAGGAAAGAAAAAGTAACAGAGCACCTCAAATTTTGTCTATTTTGCTTTAATCATCATGAAAGAGTGTTCTCCTGGGATCTCACTGCTTTCCCATTCATGTTATGTATAATCCACAAAACAACCAAACCCCAGAGCATTTTCCATTCCAGCTAAACAAGGAGAGTGCCAAAACAACATCTCCTGACCGTTACCAGCTCAAAGCAAAGGGTCCTCAGTGGCCAGATTGGCACTGCATGCCCCACACATTTCCCCTCCACCGTCACAGAGTGGGACCTGTGAGACAGAAAACTTCCCATCACCATCTCCCAGGGAAGGCAGCACCCAGCCCATGGGGCTTCCTGGTCCCTTGAATTCAGCTGGAGCAAGAGGCTCAGAGAGGTGGTTGATGAGCAGGTGGTGGAAGCACGTGGAAAGAAATGGTTTTCCACCCATACAAACTGACCTCAAAGCCTGAGAAAGGAAAAGTGTCTCAAGCTCCTCTCCTTCTGGGTCATGAGCAGTTCTGCAATGAGAAGGCTGCCTCCAGGTCTGGTGCTGATGCTCAGGGGAGCAAAAGAGATCTCCCCATTGGAGTCCTGCAGCACCTGCACTTAGGAATGGACTTTTGGGCCCCAGGGAAAAGGAGAAATCTTCACTACTTGGGAAAAAAAAAAGAAATTTTGTTATTTTACTCTTCAGACAAAGCCAAATAAAACCAAATATCTGGAAATCTTCACTTTGGCTTTTAAAGTCTCAGACACCATTTGCCTCTCATCTTATTTATTAAGGCCACAGGACACTGTGGAGACTGATGGCATCAGAGTGAAATCTAGACTGCCATGCCAAAGACCAGGAGCAGCAGAGCTTCTGTGACACATTCCAGGCCTGAATGAGTTGTTGATTTTCCCCCTCTCCCTCTACCCCATGCCAGAAACAGATCCAGGCCCATCTCCCAACTTCAGGCGAGGTTTAACGCCAGAAGCAGCACCAGCACCGCCTTCCTTGGTGTCTGCAGCTCTCTTGTGCTCTGACCTTTTGTGTCAGAGTCAGAAAAATGTCACAGCATTTGCTGCTGAAATGGATGGTCTCCCAGCATGCCTGAGCATGGAGATTTTGCACAGAGAAGTGCATCACCCTGACATCAGCAATGACTAATGGGCACTCTGCAAAGCTGAGCTTTCAAAGGTTTCATGTTCCCATGGGAAGGACCAATTTTTGAAAACCCTGGGCTCATACTTTTGTTTTACCGCAACCCAGTGTGCAGAAAACTTTCAAAATCCAAAAGAAAAGGCTGAAGATTTTGGATTCTGTTTTGTTTTTCAGTGTCAGCTTTGAAATACACAGAATGTCCTTGTGGAACAGAAATTTCCAAGTAATCTAACGTTTGCATGCCAAGAATTTTCAGTGTGATTGTTCCTGAACAGAAGGTGAAGCACATTAAAGGGAAATGTGCCAGAACCATTGGAATTAGTTCCTCTGTTCCCGCTGACAATGGCCAAGACTTCCCCACAGAAACCTGAACTCCTTGATGCTGCACCTCCAGAGAGAAAACAGCTCCTCTGACAATCTCTGCTGTGCTCCCAGATCAAACAGTTCATTTTAGCTCTTCTTCCCTCATTTTTGAGCTCTTACCTATTTAAATAAACCACTCTGAGGCATCTACTATTTTTTGGGGTTGCACGTGACTTCAGGGGAGCTCCCACCTTTGTGCAAGCCCCTTGCCAACTATTGTAGCACCAGTGATTCCAGCGTAAATTTGGACTGAATATGTTTCTATAAATGCTTCCTTTATGTACATTGCTCACCTGGTAAATAATTGGCAAACAACAAGTGATTCCTGGTGCCCAGGCTGGTGGTTCTGCTCACCAGGTTTGGGGTTTGTTTCCTGGGGCAGACTACAGTTACTGCTGTAGGATAATGCTATAAAGAATCATTTCATACTGGACAGGATTGAAGAGAAAATACTGTTCAAGCTCAGGCACAGGGAGGACATTGTGAGACAGGGCAGGGTTTATGCTGGAGAAAGGACAATATGGAGGCAGAAGGTGGGAAATGGAATAAAGAAATAATAGAACCCTCATTTTTTCCCTTTCTGTGTACCGAAATACAAGGTACTTCCTTTTCCTTTTAATAATAAAGGTTTGTACTTCACAGCGTGCCCTTCTACTAATGAATATCTTTAAACTAAACATCCTGATTTATTGAAAAGGTTTTTGTCCTTATCTAGGTTTTTTTGTTGTCAATCAGTTTTTCTTTAAAACAGAGAGGCACTAAGAAGAATAGGTCTCTAGGGGAAGAAGACCCTCAGTGCTTGATTATTGAGGCCCTTCTGTTAGAACAGCATTTGCACACTTCAATAATTCCCTCCCAACTCCTGTAAAACATTGCTAAGACACATTATTTTAAAAAAATATCCTAGTGACAACTTTCTTTTTTCATTCAACACAAGTTTAATGTGCTTTCTCTAAGAAGCAGCAAAAGAGAATGATTCTTATTCATGCTCTTATCTCATTACCCACTCCTATTAAAAATGAGTGTCAAGGCTGGTGAAAGAAGAGAAGAGAAGAGAAGAGAAGAGAAGAGAAGAGAAGAGAAGAGAAGAGAAGAGAAGAGAAGAGAGAAAAGA
>VXAZ01009912.1:360322-426183 GCA_013399875.1 Gymnorhina tibicen
GAGAGGAGAGGAGAGGAGAGGAGAGGAGAGACAGAAACCCAAAACAAAAACTGAGCCACTTTCTATTGCTGACAGCAATTTGAGCAGAGCTGCAGCCCCACCCAGCAGCACCTTTGACCTGTCCAAAAAACTCTGATGGACCCGAGACACGTATCCTTCTGAAATGCCACACTTCCCCTTAACATGGAATTTGACAGAATTATAGCATTTATAATTCACCAGTTTTATATCTGCCCACACTAAGAGCTTGGAGATACAAGAGTATAATGCAAGATTAGAATCCTTGTTGCAAAACTGAACTCTTTGGAACATCCTGCACCAAAAAAGTCTGACCTCGATTAATAATTCATCTGCCCAAGAAAGGAACAATATTTGCTTTACAGTGAAAGTTTGGGGGCGGATTCTTATGGCTTGGATTGTCTAAAGAAGTATTCGTAAAATAGCGAAATGTAAGGCATATCCTGGCAGGCTAGTTTTAGAAAACTAAATTATCAAGTTTTAACATTAAATCTAAAGCTGGAGAAGTACAGGATTAAGCAGAGACACAATAATGTCACCATTTTAAAATTTATTAAATATTTGCTCTTTAAAGTAAAATTGTACTTTTGTAATCTCTCCATTCAGAGAAGAGTTTGGGGAAATATTCATGCACACAGTCTGACAGCTGAATCACCTCCTTTCGCTCTGCATACCATTTGCTTTTCCTGTATTATTCACTGCCACAGAGACACAGTGATTTAACATTAATTTAATTTACATATATTAAATATGCTCAGAGTATTTGCACAGCTTGACTAGAACTATGGGACCAGCTTTCCAAATTCAGATAAAATTTCCAAATTCATGGCAAAGCCCACAGGATGCAGCTATTTTGCTAAGCTGGCTGTGGAACAGAGTCACTTCTTAACTCCTCAAATTCAACTATTCATGGAGAGTTAATTACTTCTGTTCTGCGTATCAGCAACAGCTGACAAGCCTTATGCATTAGCATCTTTTTCCTTTGTCAGACCCTTGCTCTGCATCTGTGTCTGCCTCAAAGCTTTTCAGAAAGTTTCTATGTTGATCAATAGAGATTTCCTTTTGAAAATCATACAACTGGATGATTATAAAAAAAGATCGTCATGTTTTGAGAGCAGAGGGAATCTGGACTTTCACAGTCACTTTTTTGCTCCTTGCATCAGTGTAGGTCTACACCTGTAATGCTAAGTATTCCAGATCCCATTCCCTGTCTCCCTGCAGCACTGGGGGAGGAGGTAGAGCTGGGAAGGAGGGAGGGGTGGGCAGAAGGTGTTTGTGTTTCTAAGCTTTTATTTTACTTCTCATTATCCTGCTCTGATTTTGTTAGCAATGAATTCAGTTAATATCTCTTATTCAAGCCTGTTTTGCCCACGACAGTATTTAATGAGAGATCTCTCTCCCAGTCCTTATCTCAGCTCATGAACCCTTGGTTACATTCCCTTTCCGCTGTCCAGCTGTGGAAGGCAGTGAGAGAGGGGCTTTGGTGGCTGCCTGGAATCCAGCCAGGGCCAACCCACCACACCACAACAGGACCACCAGTGCCTGGCAACCAACAGCCAGCTTTAGTAGAAGGTTAAAGCCACCAGTCTATGAGAACGGATCTGAAGGAGATTAGGGAATCTCAGGAACATTGCCTGTCTGTAATAGTAGGAATATGTATGATTTAATGCATGGAACAACCTAGAGTAGCCACACTCCATTTTAGTACAGAGAGCCAGAAGGGAATTCGTGTATTCTTTGCCAGTCTCACCTGAGGAAACTGTTTTTGGTCTCCAAATGTGGTGATGTCTTTCACTCTGAGTCATGCTGAGCACAAGCACCATTATCTCCTGGGTTTAGGTATAGCCCAAAGAAAAATAAATTCCTTTTTAGTTTCAGCAAGCAACCAGCTGAAGCCTAAAGCATGGATTAGTACAATATCAATATGATGCAAACAGCAAACCAGCCTGCTTCTGCAGCCCCTCAAAAATACTTATACACGAGCCACAACTTCTATTTTCTATTTATGTGGATTTCTCTGTTGTGTTGTAAAATCCCTTGTATAAATTTATGAAGTTCTATCACAGATTTCAGGTCCTTTTTCTCAGTGATTTACAGGGTTGTGTGCTGTGTCTCCCCAGCTCCCTTGAACTTCGTCTTTGGGATGGCTGGAAACCTTCTACTCTGCAAATTGGTGGCAGAGCCAGCCTCTTCCACTTCTGCCATGGATGTAAAGAAAACCGGAACAAGCAGCAGAATCCCAAGTACAGCCCCTCCCTAAACTAAAGCACATCAAAACCACTTGGTCAGGGGTATCAAAACAAAGTGGTACAAGTACAATAAGAGGCAAACACAGCTATAAACTTGTGTATGACTCATTCAGCAAATAGAAGAAATTTAACCGATAACCTACTAAGGAGTCAAAAGCCTCAAAAGTTAGCTGCAAATGTTAAAAAAAAAAAAAGGTGAAATTCGTACAATAACAGCAAAAAATAAAATGTGCCTGTGTTGTCAACACAGTTTCCAGCAGAAATCTAAAATAAAACCCCATACTAGCTACTATGAAGAACGTTAACTCTATCCCAGAAAAAACATCAGAGTCCTGAAGGAGAATACCAACATTTCCCTGTTCCCTGTATCTTTTTCAGTAGAATCAGCTGCATCAACCTCTGGTCAACCAATACATTCAGATCCACCACCCTATCATCTTTTTAAATTAAAATTCATGAAGCAAGCGAGAAACCATCCCCTGTTGTGCTGTGTAGGCATCAGAGTGATTCAATACGTTACAGACATCCTCTCACGGCTGGCTTAGGAAGCGAACCTTTGGGGCTGTGGCTTTCCCCAGAGGAAGGGCTGCAAAGGCAGGGACACACAGCTGGCTGTGCGCTGCTCCTGCCACGGCAGAGCTTTGCAAGGGGAGACAAGCTTCTAAATCATTTTAGGAAGAGGGTATGCATGTGAAAAGAGAAGAATGGCATCTATTAAAAGAAAACTGTGAGGGTGAGTAGGAAAGCACCAAGAGCTGGCAGAGGAAGCACCAACAGGATTTGCTAATGAGCCATCAGCTGCTGCCACAGAGAGTGGTGGGGAAGCACGGTGCCCCTGAGCTGTCACCATCACCTCAGCAGAGCTCGCTTCTCCCAAACTCCTTTTCTTCCTCTCCCCTTCATCAAAAGAGTCCCGAGGAACTGCAAAGCACAAAGCTCAGCAGCCAGGCAAGCCTGCCACGAAGCACTGACAGCTCAGAGACAACATCTCCACGCAAGCTTGGGAGACTTTTGCGTTCCAGCATGGAGCTGAGCTCGGTTTTTGGTTGCCTACACGGGTACCATCCTTCAGTCAAGCCAGCCTGAAACCTGGCAGAGCTTCTCCTTCACTAAGGCTTTCTCTCTAGTCAGCTTTTTTTCTCTCATCTCAAGCTGGATATGCAGGAGAAAACAGATGAGAAATCTGTTTATTAAACTGTGTTAATAAAAATTACGGTGTCATGTGTCATCTGTGTTTGTGTATTGAAAGCAAATGGTGGAAGAATTAAATTGATGTTCTATGATGCCAGTTTGTGCTAAATAATGCTCCATGATAAAGGTGTTACTTCAAAAGTGATTGGAAAATCTAGTGCTAAGGCAGTTGACAAAGTTTTGCTTAAGCACCAGTTAAAAATTAGGAAATGAATGTACGCTTTAAAATATATTTATAAAATTCTGTCATCTGTATTTTCCATTTAGCCCATACTTGGGATGGAGAGCACTCTTGTAAGTTGAAGTTACTGTCTACTAAAAGCATTGGTCTCAGAGAATTTTATCTAAGCAATTTTTTGGGTCTGACTTAACACTCTTTTTTTTTAAAGCAAAATAGATCTAATTTCCCATTTACAAAGCCCAATCTCTGCTTGATTTGCAGTCCAGATTTTGCAGCATTGTGCTAATTCATGAAAAGAAGAGAGATAAAACCGCTAGAAACACAAGGAAAACCAGTTTTGTTTCACTGTGTTAGGAGGAGGAAATACAAGGAATTAATGGGAGAAATAAGAAAGGTGGGGCAGAGGGAGAGAACAAAAATTTCGCCTGGCTCCCTAGTTTTTAATGACAGCCCCTCCTGTCTATCCAAGAACTCTGCAGAGAGACTCCAGAGTCCCACAGGACATCAGCTGTGCAAAGGTGGGACATGAACACATGGTGAGTGGCTGTCTTTGTTTCTGTCTGCATGGATCCAAACAGCCTCCGTGCCCACTCCACTTCCCAGGCTGCAGGGCTGCATCCTGAACCCCTAGAGCAGAGTTCTGGCCTTTCTGGCAATCCTCTTCTTCCCCTGGGCTCTCTCCTAAATTTAGGCAGGAGTTTACAGCAGAGCCCACTGGATTGCCACTCAATCTCTTTCAGGAAGAGAGCCTCTAAAAAAACCATTGATCACCACCACCTGCAAGCAGGAGAGGATTGCAGGTGGGGTTTTTTTAAACAAAATAAAGGCTCAGTTTCCCACTGAGTGATATTGTTCTTCTGCCTCCAGGGAATGTGTGCACAAAACAAAAAGCACCCCGATTTCACTCTTTACAACTTCCATCTAGTTTATGATGCCAGCCTTCCTCTTACCTCTGTGATGGGACTCCTTCCTTCCTCGATGATTCCAGAATTCCTACTACTTTTATGATGCCAGGCTCTTTTCCTCCTCTATGATGCCACACTCCCTTGAACACCCAGGATGCCAGAAACCCTCTTACCTCTGTGGGAGAATCCTTTCTCCCTTCCTCAGTGATGCCACACTCTCTCCATCCTCTTTGACTACCTCCACCCTCTATGAAGCCAGACCCCATCTTCCCTCTGTGATGTGAGATTACCTCCAAGCTCTGTGATTCCAGACTCCTTCCTTGTGCTACGGTGCCACACTCCCTCCATCCCTTGTGATGGCAGACTCTCTTCTTCCTTTTTGATACCAGATTACCTCCAGCCTCTATGATATCCAACTCCATCTTTTTCCATAACTATTAGAAAGCTAAATGTTGTTTATCCTCATTCAGAAGGATTAGATAAAGTTGAGGATTAATTTTAGCTAAGTAATGTCCCATGGCTGAGTGCTTGTGGATGTGCAGAGGACCAGGAAAGAGTGATGTAGGAACACTGTGTTGCCAGGGAAGGGACAAAATGACTTCAGTAGTTCTCCATTTGTAATTCCTGTAATTATCTCATAAGCAAAATAACCTCCAGGACGTCTGAGTCAATGACAGCTGTGTTCAACCACAGCTTTCCCAAATCAGTTTTGTCATGTAACATATTTATCAGACATATTTTGTCCTATTCTTCCCCTTCCTGACCTTCTGTCCTCTTCTTCCCCATCTGTCTGGTGACAAAAAAGGTCACAGTGCCGCTCTAGCGACAACAATTAGATCGGGGACTTTATTCAGAAACAAGTAGGACATTGGTGAGTACAGAAATTAATCTGCTGGAGGTTTGAGCACTGACTCTCATGAAGTTATTACACATCTCAGCACCACTTCATAAGCTCTTCTGTCCCCCATAACCCTACTCAACAGTACCAGCCCCAGGATTGGAGGCTGAGTCAGAGTATCTAAGCAGCACTAAAAGGTGTCCCTGCAGAGCCCTTGGCACAGGGACTGTCGGGAGCAAAGGGTGACAACGCATTTCCCAGGACAGGGAACAAGCTGGGGACAGCACCTTCACAGCTTCAAAATGAGAACAGCCTGCAGGTATTGTCTGGTGGGCAGCACCAAAGGGTCGATGGGGGTCCAAAAATTAACTTCCTCAGCTTAGTTTCTTAAGCCTTCAGGGACAGCCATGCCTTGCGAACAGCAACAAAAGACTTTTGCCTTGCTTTCAACACTAGAACTTCCCTATGGCGTCTGGATTTTATCACAGCACTACACCTTGCCACCTTGGATCCTACAGAAGGGGTCAGCTCTTCAGACCTCAACCTTGGTCCAAGTGTTTCACTCAGGGAGGCCCTCTCAGAGCATTTCTGTGCTGAGCAGCAGTGGGGTTTTTTAGCATCTATCTAGTGAAACTGGAAAACACCTTTTTCTTTCAGGATTACAAAGCAATTCTGTGTGAGGCAGCATTAGTCTGTTGCCCAGCGTCAAAGCAACAAATGGCAGTGTCTCTCCTGAGGGCCACAGACAAGCTTAATCTATTTTGTCACTCCCCTAACCCTTCCCAAGCACCATAGGTTTGCAATTTATCCTTTTATCCTTCCTTTAGGTGTCCCAATAGAAAGCTGCTTTTCTTTCCTCATAGGGCTGTCTCTTCTCAGCAACCTCAGCCTTTGTGTAAGTTCTGCTCTCTGTAGGGAGCCAGTATTTATTATACTCCATTCCCTTTACTTTGTCCTGTCTTGGCTCTCCAGGTGGTGATGGTTCCTGCACCTTATTTTGGCCATTAGGCAAGTGGGTAAACTTTCCTGCAGAAATATTTCTTTTCCAGTGAAAGCAAGTACCCTTTTACTTGAATGTGCTGGATGCACTTATTTTCTGTTTAAAGATACACTTAAGTGTAACCTTTTTAAAGGAAAGGGAAAGAGATCAATAAATAAAATGAATAAACCATAAAGGCCTCTTTTCCAGAGTCATGGGGATGAAGGGGAAAGGGTACTAAGGAGGTTATGAGGTTATCTGTGCCCTTCTAAAACATTCCTGAAACAGGCACCAAAATTAGGCAACACTGTATTGTAGGATGCAGAGGTCAGGCACACAGCTCAAAGACTCAGCCCCTGGCATCATAGGAGTATAGTGAAATTTTAATATCTTAGAAAAAGAGAGGTCAAACAAACAAATGCCCATACATTCCAGTTGCTGGGAAAACAGCACACATTAAAACATGCTCCAAGAAGACACAGAACATAACTGTTCAGGAGGTAAAAACCCCGGAGTTTTGCTCCTCAAAGAAGGGTTTTTTAGCCAACTGGAGCACATCAGCATCATACAACTAATTATTGTTGTGAGAACACCAGTGTAATGCAATTGGCATTAATTTGGAAATGACTCAGCATGACCACGCATAAGGGATGAATGAACCACTCCTGCAGAGTCTCTGGCTATAAGCAGTCCAGTCTCAAGTGTGAGAAGCAGAACAGTATGGCTAACACTGAGATACAAATTTAAGCTATATTTGAAGTTAGCTGACAAAGTCGGAGTCAGTCTGAAGAGGCAAAGGCATTTAGGAATGGCCAATCAAGTCGACTAAGCGTGACAGAAGATCACTTGGATGAAATTACTTTGTACACAGGGGCCGGAATTAGAAAGCAGGGAGCAAGGCCATGCAGGCAGAGGTGCTGTCAAGCACTGGGATTCAGTCAGGCACAGGCAGAAAATAGCAGCTCTCATGGTGAAGGGGCGCTGGCTGTGATCTGGAAAACAAATGGGTCCACCATTTACCTAAGGAAGAGGACCACTGTGAGGGAAAACATGACTCTCAGAGTCATATTTTACCATTTTTCCAAAATCCCTTTGAATCTGATGGACAAGTCATGGTGTTGCAAGGGTCTGGATGAGCAAGTACGAGACCCTTGCAACACCTACCAAAGGAAGAGAAGTGGATTTTGAAGTTGCGTAATGGACCCTTTCCCCACATAACTTGTGCAAAGCTTACTGCAAAGACACCAGAGAACCTGATTTCCTGCTACAGCAGATCATCACCTGGTTGGTCTAGGAAAGCCAGGAAATGGAATCTTTTTGGTCCTCAGCAAAGCTTTCAGTCCTGCCTCTCCCAGGATCCTTCTGGACAAACTGCCCAGCCACAGCTGGATAAACACCTCATGTGATGGGTGAGCAACTGGCTCAGGGGTCGGGCACAAATGGTGACAGTGACTGGGGTGACACCAGCGTGGCACCGGTTCCTGGTGGGGTTCCACAGGGCTCCATCCTCGGCCCTGTGCTCTTCAACATCCTCATTAATGACCCAGATGCAGGATTTGAAGGAACATTCAGTAATTTTGCCAATGACACCAAACTGGGAGGAGCTGTTGACTCCCTCGAGGGCAGAGAGGCCCTGCAGAGAGCCCTCGACAAATGGCAGGGCTGGGCAGTCACCAGCCTGTGAGGTTCCACAAGGAAAAATGCCGGATTCTGCCCCTGGGATGGGGCACCCCTGGCTGTACAGACAGACTGGGGAATGAGAGCAGCTGCAGGAAGGGACCTGGGGGTCCTGGTCAGTGGCCAGTTGGACATGAGCCGGCAGTGCCATGGAGCCAGGAGGGACATCCCTGTCCTGGGGGCACCAGGGCCAGCATTGCTGGCCGGGCCAGGGAGGGATTGTCCTGCTCTGCTCTGGGCCGGGGCACCCCCAAAAAACATGAAAACCACATTAAGCTATTGCAGAGTGTCCAAAGAAGGCCACGAGGATGGGGAAGGGCCTGGAGGGGAAGCTGTTTGAGAAGCAGCTGAGGGCACTTGGTCTGTTCAGTTGGAGAAGAGGAGGCTGAGGTCAGACCTCACCATGCTCTTCAACACCCTCGTGAGGGGAAGCATTGATCTCTTCACTCTCATGACCAGGAACAGGACCCAGGGAACGGCTGGAGCTGTGTCAGGGAGGTTTAGGTTGGATATTAGGAAAAGGTTTTTCCCCCAGAGGGCGGTGGGGCACTGACCAGGCTCCCCAGGGAATGGTCACAGGCCCAAGGCTGCCAGAGCTGCAGGAGCGTTTGGACAATGCCCTCAGGCACAGGGTGGGACTGAGGGGTGTCTGCACAGGGCCAGGAGTTGGACTCGATGATCCTGGCAGGTGCCTTGCAACGCAGCATATTCTATGATTCTATGAAATTTGGCCCATGATACTGGATGATGAACATTTTTCTCTTTTACACACATGTAAGTGACCTTGGAAATCTGTTTATGTTCACCCAAATTTTTTTCCCTTATATGTTCTGTATTGGAAGAAATGACTCCCCTCAGTGACTCTCTCACACGGTGTGTTTTCCAACAACACAGGCCATTAAATGCTTTGACCCTGTCCAGTCGCAGAAACCGGGCAGGGGTGGAACAGAACCCTTTGGATTGCACAGCTGCAGCACATCCCAGGATACTATAAAAGTAGAGATGGTTACAAATAAGGAACTGGCCTCCTTCCCCCAGGCAGGATTCAATCACAGAGTGGTTAAATTTAACCATGGTTAGTTCACCTCATTCCAACTCCCTGCCATGGGCAGGGACACCTTCCACTAAGCCAGGTTGCTCCAAGCCCCATCCAGCCTGGCCTTGAGCACTTCCATATAACATGAACATTGGCCCATAAACATAGGACTGTAATCTTGATTGGTCCAGATTCTGGGTCTCACTGTATTTGGTTCAGTTCAAGGTCAAAATTACAGTATTTATCTTAAAAACAAGGCCACTTTAAATTCACCATAAATTCCTAATATCTGAAAAAACCTCAGATCAATTAAAAAGCAAAGTTAAATTTAATCACCACTGTAAAATAAACAGCCAATTGTATTCTAGTTCTGACGTCCTAAAAAATATCAAGCCTTAAAATTTTATTCTGGTTGTATTAGGCCTTTCTAAACACTCTATTATGACACTTTTAGGATTTAGGATTTCCTAAGTCTGGAAAATTAAGGCTTTTTCCCTTTGAAAAATACGAGAAAAGCCAGTCCTCAGAAAAAAGCACACAGGGTTAATCTTTAACTGCAGGAGTCCATGAGAAACCAGATGCTGAAATCAGGTGGATGCAAGTATAAATGACATGAAACTGCTCACATTCAACAGACCCATATAGAGGCTTTCAGAAGGAGTCAGCATTTCTAAATCCTGGCCAGAGATCACTAAAGAAAAACCCCAAAAACCGCTCTGGTGCAGGCAGTGGTGACAGGGAATTGTTGTTTCGATCGAGACAGAAAAATCAAGATCCTGTCCTCATGTGGTAGTTCAGATCCTCTGGCAACCTTCTTAAAACAGGACTATCCAGCTTTCTGCTTTGCCTCTAATTTGACTATTTCCTCCCTCCACTGCCCCTTGGGAATCACTTTATACAATTTCAGTTTGGAAAGACACCTTTGCTCCTTGTCTTCAATTTCCTGTAACATTGCAGCATATTGGTGTACATCACATCTCTTCAATTCCAGGTATTCAGGTGCCACACCAGGTGGGCAAAATGCACTCAGAAAGCATCATGACATAAGCAAGCATAACCAGATCCAGGCTCATTTTGGCAACGACAAAAAAAAGGATCCGTTTGTCACATTGCTTTGATATTGAAAAACGCATTTTTCAAAGGGCATCCCTGTTTGTGCCTCCTAATTATAAGCACCATTGCTGGGCACAAATGAGACGGTTCAACAGCCAGCTAAATGGTCTGCACACAGAGCTGCTCATAGATGCAGAGTTCACGCGGGGAGAATGCATTCACAATACTCACGATGCTTCTTTGAAAACGTCAGGGTACTGCCCTAAAGCTCTAGAGACAAAGCCTCAGCCAGGGCACAGCGTCAGCTCCGAAAATGAGCCCGTGAGGGCTTTTTTGTTTCGACAACTCAGAGTCCACGTCAACTATTCCCGACTTAAAACCACAAGTCACAAAATAAAGACAAGGTTTTACAATGCAATGCTTTCAGTTCAGAACATCCTAATACATCAGTAAGTAGGTCTCCCTTCCCAGACATGCCCGTTTTTTGTAAAATTCAGTATAAAATGCTTGAAAAGTTTGAAAAACTGTAGTATAAGTCTTTGCTTTACCCTATAGAGCATAATTTTCCCTATAATTTTTTATCATTCCCCTCCTGAATTGTAATGGAAAGTTTCTTCATGAGAGTTAATAGTATTCCATTGTCTTCCCCAAAGCTCTGGCAATTTATAACAGCAGAAAACTTAGCCATTCTTACAGGCAGAATCAGAAAAAGAGTTATTGAAAATCCCTCCAAGTTCATACTTGCATGACAAAATATTAGAAGAGAGTCGTTCTCTTTCCTTGCCATCTCCTAAATTTCCCTGTCGTCCTGAGAAATATTTCTACAGCAGAATTGCTGTTGTGAGTGGGCCAACAACTGTAATGATGGAACTCGGAATCTGTTCCGTCACAGAACCCTGACACCGTTTAGGTGCATGAAAAATACAGAACAACACAGTCAGATGCAGTTACCCCAGCTTTCCCTGGAAGGAACTCGATGCTTTGAGGTGGGTAAAATACCCTGAGTTCTAGTAAGGAGTCAGAAGGCACAAATTCCGTGCCTCCCTCGTGTGGCTGGGAGCTATACCTGGTGATCAGCAGTGACAGCGGGACCAGCGCACAGCCCACGCTGCAGCACGGGCTGACACAAGCCAGGCAGCCCCGGGCTTCTCACACAGGAGAAGTGCCAGCAGCAGTGGGCAAAGGCGTAGAGGAAGGGTTGAAGTGTTTGAGTAAGTCTGGGAGCTGTGAAGTGTGGTTACACAGAAGGAACATATCTGTAGATTTCGGTAGTTGCGCAAAGGGCATTTGCCAACTGAAAAGCTGGAAGATTTACTGGGGGCAACAGCGCTGGCAGGAGATACCTCCTGCTAAGGAGAAAAAGTAATAAAATAGGTGCTAGAAATGTAAAAGCCAGTTAATTAAAACCAGGAGCTCTGGGCACTATTTGCAATTAGCTGTAGAGGTTCCTTCAGACCAAATACCCAGCTTAACACAAGTGAGCTTGTGCATATATTCAGTCTCTGACCAACAATTTCATAACATTTTATAACAGAAGCCTTTTTGTACTTCTTCCCTTTTGAAGACTAAGCCAGATAATGAGAGTATTGAAAACCATTTCAAACTTGAATAACATGAAACTCTAAGTGACCCCTCTAATGATCCATTGCCCCTCCGTGAGAGGCATCATTGCTCATCAGCCTCACGCTGATCCACCTTTCGGATACCACTGCCTGCCCAAAGCTCACTAAAAGGTCATTCTTGGTCTCTAAGGATGCAATTTAAAGCTTAGCTCTGGAAATAACCTTTCATCTTTAATGATGTCTTATAATCCCCCTGCAAAATACTAATAATTTGTGAGCCTTGTGGAGGTAATTGTGTTTACCCAAACCCATAAGTCTGCAGTATTGAAGTGCTGGGGTTCAGATATCGGTGGCCGGGTCCCTGCGCAAGCACATTCATTTTGCTCTAATGTATTGACTTCTTTCCTCTCCACACATCTTCCCCTGTCATTTAGAGGCAAGGAAAGTAAAAGCAATTTCTGCTGGCCTTCGTGTCCCCCTTCCTGCTTTACTTCTGTTCTTCTTTCAGAAAAGGTCTCCTGTGAAGGACCACATCAAATTAGTGTGGCAGAAAACAGCAGCAGCAGGCAAATCCAAGGAGTAGAAAGACTGTGAATTTGCCATAGTGGTTACATATATCCCTGCACAGTGAAAAGACATTCAGGATACCCAGTTGCCGTGAAAACAGATGCAACTCTAGGCTGCTATGATGGTGGTCAGCACCTCAGAAGAAACAAAAGTTCAGCAGAGCTGTGAGCAAAGGGGGTTGGATCCCAGACATCTCTCATGTGATGGAGCAAACCTGCACCCTCATATATCTCTCTCAGTATATCTGGTGTCTTTCCTAAATGCCGTGTCTCAGACTTGCATTCTTTCAAGTGGGGAAAAAAAGAAAGGCATCTAATATTTCCTAAAAAGAAGAATTAGAATAATGCACATGCTGGAAAGCTCAGAGGAGGAATCAAGTGTTCCTGATATTTATTTCTTAAACATCCAGCATTTTCTAGGTGTTCAGGGCTCAAAATCACATTTATTTTGCTCCTTTCTGCCTCACATTCAGACAAGCAGCAGTTATCCAAAAACACACTGAACAGACCAGTTGGTTGGGGTTTTTTTTATGTAAAACAATAAATTACAGAAGGTTACATTGAGCAAGAAAAGAGTTTATTGTGGTCACATCACCAGGAACCAAAATAACATGGCATGAACAAATTGAAATTAGTTACAGGGACTTGCTACTCTTTCTACAGTGTTGTGCCATCACAGATGAGATTAAATAATGTCATGGTGGGGAGGAGCAGGGGAAAGAGCTTTCTCTAATCACTCCTGTCAAATGACATCCAGGTTAAGAAAGGAATTAAATAATCTCCTTTTTTCATTTCCAGGAAGATAAAGGCAGCCAGATGACCCTGCACTAGGGGTAGGGAGGTAAGATGGGATTCTGGTCTAACACCCACAGCCTTCGACAGTCAATGCAGAGCAATCAGGGGTTACAGTCTGAGTAGAGTCTGGCAGAATTTTGGATGCCCACAGGAGCAGGCAGAGATGCATTTCCTGCAGAAGGGTCCTGTCTGTCCTGGCTGGGTAGCTCAAGGCTGTGCATACTTGGGGTACCTAACCTAGCTGAGATCCCGCCCGTGGAGCTTTCCAGGCTGGGGGCACTGATTGTCAGCACCTGGCAGATACTTCCACAAACTTTGTGTTTCTGGAACGGGGAGCCAAATCTATTTGAAAAACTAGAATCCCCAACACATGTTCTAATCCATCAAAACATCATTCCCTTCACAGTAAATGAAGATTATGCAACCCAAATTTTTCCTGATGTTTTGGGGTTTTTTCCTCCAAGCATCCCAGAACAGTTATTCATATACTGCAGAACCACCACTAGGATTTCCTTTGTCCACAACTTTTTTTTTTTTAAACAGGCTCTTGTAAACTGCATTGTAAAAAGAAATCTAGGTCTTTATATTTTGAGGACATAATTGCCAATCCTGGCCTTAACTGTCACAGATCACTTCACTTCTGGCAAGGATGTGATCACGAATATCTTCAAGCACATTTGCTCTTTTCTGCAAAACTTATCTGAAAATTTTGCAGATATCAATTAAGAACTGAGGGCAGAAAAAAAAAGGCCACCACTCAACTGCACCTCAAGGCACGTGGCCTGTGCAGGATTTCCCACCTCTCTTCTTACCTTATTACATGAAGTCTAATCATGCTGAGTAGTTGCTTCAACATGCACAACATTCACCACTGAAATTTTCATTAGTTAAAATTCATTCTCATCATAAAAACACAGATGGCTCCTGAAAACAGCTTCTTCTGTACCAAACTGTTCTATCTATCTTCACCACTCACTTTGCAGGCACTAAACAGAATACTTAAAAAATCTGGGCTCCTTTGAGGTACAGTGCTGAAGTAAATGCTGTCATTTGATTATCAGCAGGATTACAGTGAGTTTGATTCAAGGGGTGGTGTCAATGGGGCTTTCTGAGGTCTTTGACATGAGAGCAGCATCTCTAAAATCTCTTAGTAACCCCTGTGAATGAATCCACCAGCGTCTACTCTGTCATTGTTTAATGAAGAGTCACTTGCTCCCTTAGGCTCCCAAACAGGAAATTTTACTACATTTCAGGAAATGTCTTAAAAAATTGTAGTTGTGATGCAACAGGTTGGCCAGTTTGCAAAAAATCTCTGCCACTGTCTCTCTCTCTGCAAATGACATTGGAGAAGGTGATGGTGGCAGGTTTCCTTCCCTGCCTGCCGGGGTGGACAGGGGCTGGTGCAGAAGGTATCAAGTGAGGCACAACTGCTCTGTGATTTCCCTTTTCCTGGCCTTTTCTACGCATGCTCTGCTCTTCTGCAGATGTCCAGTAACGAGGCAAGCCCTCACAATACCAGCACTGGTAGCAGAGTGACACAGCTACTAATGAAACACTTGGAATGGCCATTGTTCTTACAGAATGAATGAGAATTAGGGTGGAAAACCGAGACTGAGTCCTTCACATGCTGATGTATTTATACAAATGAGATCTACCTATCTGGTCTGCTTCCACCAGCTGCTTTTGGTAAAGCTGTATCAGAAAGAAGATTGTCTTAGAGTGAGAAATGATATGCAGAATCATTAATCCTTTTTTTCCTTTACTTGTTTACAAAAAAAGCACTCTCTCCCTTTTTCTTATGTTCATACATCTTCTTATTCTTCTTTCCCCGTGTAAAATATTAATTTACTCAACAGCTTGTAGCTCTAAAACATTAGACTAACATCCATCAGCTGTTATCAAAAAAGCTACTGATCAGCCAAAATTACCTCTGCTAGTATTCAAATTAGCATCAGAGTGATAAATGGGTGTTAGTCTGAAACGGCTGGTCCTGCAAAGCATGAGTGGCTAAAAGGTCTTAACAGGCCACCACCCACATTGCCTCCGTGCCTGGCAGCACCACAGCAACAGCCAGGATGCCATCCACTCCCTAGGAGACAAAGTTTTATAGAATTTGAAGAGCAAAGGACTGGACTTCAGAAGAGGCTTTCCTTTTCCATCAAAACCTGAATATTATTCCTCTTTATAATAAGGAACATCATAATGAAAAAAGCCGTTCTAATATTTAATTAGGGGCAAAAGTATTTCAGCTGAATTTCCTCATCACAAAGACAGGGATAGAGGAGAATTTAATTACAATACTTATTGAAAACGTGTTAGCTTTACAGTTCTCTCTCCTTCTGTCACAGTTCTCCATTAGGCATAACAAAACAGCTCACAGACCAGGTACTCTGATTAGAACAGCAGCTTGTGAATATAATAAAAGCTGTTGAGCATACTGCAAGCAGCAAACCTTTCAAAAAAGTCTCTCTTTGTCTGCATGACAAATTACCTCTCCCCACAATTGCACTCATACACTGAGTCCTGGGCTGCTGAATATAATAGGTGACACGTAGGGCTTTGCTACTTTTCTTTGTGTCAGATATTTCCACACACAGACCCCTCACGCTCACCAGCCACTGCTGTGGTGCATCACATTCTGTCAGCTATTTGCAGTTCACAGTATATGACTGATCCTGTAAGTCACTGATTAATATTTCTCCTCCCAGAGACCTTTCAAAATGGCTGATTCGCAATTCCAGTAGAATTTTGGGAACCACTCCATCGCCTGGTTATTTGATGGAAATTTTTTTTCCCCCCACAAACACAAGTCCTTTCTACAAACTCTAGAAATGGAAAGAATGAAAAAGGTGAGAAAATCATTTCCTATCTAGCAGATCAGAACGTCATATTCGTTTGATTTCAAGTAACATTGATAATCTAGTAGCAACAACAGCAGATGTAAGAGTCATAGAAATTAATGTGGCAGTTGTGGGATGATTTGAACCAATTTGGAGAGAGTGTACTGCAATAAAAATCATTGCTTTAAGAAGAACTTGTTTCATGTATTGTCTTACACCTCTAGTGAATTAAAAAATACCACAAAACCCTGCTTTTCTTTGCCACGTTGAATTAAAAAACCTTAGCTTCTTATCTTGAATATTAATTTCATCCAAAGGGTTGCTGTGTTTTAAGCAAAGATGATAAAAAGTATTAATCCACATTAAGTTTTATGAAGTCAGAGACAAAAGCTCATTAAAGATTAAATTCTGCTGGCAATCCATCGTGCTGCCTTGAAGGTAATTTTGAATTGAGGTATTAGGCTTTGGGAATACGTCTTTCTACCCAATTCACACACTGTCATTTTTCAGCCCCCATTAGAAGAGGTTACCAACACATTCCCCTGATTACACGAGGAACCAGCTGCCTTGGCACCTCCTGAAACACCTCTCAATCACACTGGGAATGAAATTGCTTAAAAATCCATGACTTGGGGAGCATCAGTGCTTCAGCTCTTTCACTGCAAAACAGGATTGACTGCACACTGTTTAAGACAGCACCTAAATAGATAAAAGAGAAAGCTGAGGAAAGATAAGATCAGAAACTCAACCAAAAAAAAAGGCTAAAAAAAAAAAAAAAAAAAAGGAAGCAGAATGTGTAATTTGCCTGAGTTCAGAAGGAATGAGAAGCAGAACTGGGAATTGAAAGCAGAAAGCAGATCTTCTGGTCTTAATTTTGAAAATATCTGTATCCAGCACTACCTTTCCCAAATGAGAATTGATAGAAAAGCAGCTGTTTGATTTAGTCTTCCTTCTAAGGAATATCTCACTGTAAACAAGATGATAAAGCGAGGCAGGGTCTAATCAGCACTGAGACAAGGTCTGGCAGGACTATCAGTCTTGATGTTTCAAGAGATTTTCGAGGACTCAATGGGAGGCATTTGCTCCTCAGTCCAAGAGTCTGTCTCAAAATTAACTTTACCCAGCAGTTGTGGTAATTGGATAAAATAAATCCCTAAGCAAGCTGTAAGACGTGTTCAAGCAGGTGGCAGGGAAAAATTTAGCTTTAGATGTAGCTGGGCTTCAAAATCCATGCTAATATTCACCCCCCACACCCACCCCGAGCCCCCCAAAAATTAAGAAAAAAAAAAAAAACGGGGTTGATGATAAATCACATTTAGGTTAAAAAACAACCACCCAAAACTGTGCAGAGGATGCCCACAATCAGTTTAAGGCAATCTGTTTTTTGATGAGATTAGAGCCATTCAACACAACAGCAAAGAGCCTCATGACAACAGAAGCCCTTAACTCCATTTATGCTCCAGCAGAGTTGCAAAATCAGTAGTGTCCTGACCTTACTGCAACAAAACTACATCTGCCAGCTTTTACCCAGCTGTGTCTGGAATAACCCAGGGTGCAGCCTGTCTCCATGGGCACTGAAACCACTGTGTAACTCAGAGCCCTTCCCAGCTGTAACCACCCACTGCAGCTCCTGCAATCAGCCTGGGCACTCACACTGCTCTGGCGTCCAGTCACGATTTCAAACCCTCCTGTCCTTCCACCAGAGCTTGTTTTTCCCAGAAGGACCATACAGTCAGAACCTGTTTTCATGACATCCTGTTCTTTTTTATTTTAATCACATAGAACACATTGCTGGGGTTTTTTTCCCCTACATATTTAGAACCATTTTCAAGTGTGACTGTAGTTGTTTCCCTTTCCCACATCACTATCTTTTGTGATATTTGCCAGACTAAACACGCCTCCTAATCTGCGAGCTATGGAGCTTCAGCAAGCTAAGGGCTACTGGTTCTCTGCAGATTTAGTTCCAAAGGATCTGAATTCTGTTACTGAGCTTCAAATTAACCACGGCAGGACAGAAGGACTTTGCCATGGAAAGGCAGACAACAAAGAGCACAGAGATTCACCGACAAGAAGATATTTTGTGGTAACAGATTAATAGGCTCTGGTATTTACAGAAGACAGACAGGGTGCCCAGCTTCAAGAGACAGTTTCTTCCTTTGAAAAAACTCTCAGATCTACTTCTAAATACAACCAGCTGCCAACAGCACTAGGCTGCTGCCTCGGTACAGCACCATGTTTGACATTTACTTTTCCCCTGATAAATGGGGACGAAGGGGTGTAGACCAACAGTGGTGGGTGGTTCTAGACCATGGTCAATTTGGAAGAATAACAAAACAAAGGGTAACCAAGAGTAAACAAAAAAAAAGAATACTTAAAAGTGCCTTTGAGATGAGGCAGATGGAAGAATCCCCAGAAAAGCAGAGGGAAAAGCAGCACAGTCAAAACTGAAGCAGAGACTGAAGATTGCACTGCAACCACTGTTTCATTTCCTGATCACATGAGGAAACGACAAACTGCTGTCAAGGAAACTGAATTTGATGTTTTGTGAAGAGATGGTAGGAACTAGGACAAACCAGGCAAGTTACAAAAACACTGGGCCCCTCCAGACTTCAGCCCAGTGGAAGAGAGCCTGTGTGAGACTTGACTTGGTACCCTGAGCTGGAGGTCAGAAATAGGTCCTGATCCCAGCTCAAATGTCCCTTGAGGGATGACACACGTCAAACCTCAGCTCTTTGTTTCATTTTGGTTATTTTCAGGCAAACTCTTTGGGGGCCAGTGGTATTTGTCACTCCACAGGCAGCACACCTCCAGTACAGAGCCAGAACATAGTGACGTTGTTGTCACATGAAAGCGATGACATCCAAAGACAGTAGGGCATAAAATAAAGCAGCAGATGGTTGGGTGACTAGAGGAAAATCCTAGAAACACTTTTAATTGAAGAGCAAGAAGAGTTGCTGCAGAAGAGCCATGGGAGAAAGCAACAAAGGCTGTAGGTGTTATCACAGCACATCCTGTCTCCACAGCGAGCTGTAGTACATGAGCAGGACAGGGCACAAGACAGACGGGAGTGGGAAGACTGTCAACACCAGCAGATACAATCTGCAAAACATGCAGCCTGATGTACTCAAATATTCACCTCTCCCTGTCGGGGGAAATGCCAGACATGCTCTCAGAAGGAATTCTCATAAGCCTTCTTGACCTGGGTAGGCATTTCGTGCAAACTTCCCACGCTGTTGTACAGTGGGTGCAAAATTCTTACACTGTTTCCTCTTTTCCAGACACATAGGCATAGTCCTTAGTCAGGTTTCCTTTGTCGAGAGGTGTTGCCCGACTTTTTTTTTTTAATTATGAAATTTCCATTATTTTCCATCCATTAATCTTCTTACAAACGAAAATGAACATGGCATGAGCGAACAAAGCAGAACAAATGCACTGTAAAATGTATCTATCTGTAATCTTCAGTTAGGTGGGGGAAAAAAGGCAGGTGATATACATAAACATATTCTGTATATTTACGCTGTAAGCTGCAGCACTGTACAGAGCAATCCAAACACACTTCAAAGGAGTTGGGTCTTGCAAACCTCCCCCAGCCTGGTGCAAAGGATGGGGTAATTCCCCTGCCAGCAGCAGAAGTGGAACCTCTGAAATTTGCTCTGGAATGCCCCTCACTTCCTTCAGGCCATGAGGAGATAAACTGTCTCCACTGCCAGTGGTCTGGGTTGACACCAGGTTAAACTCACTGGTGGCAGGATTTTTTTCCTTTTGCTTCTGGTACGAGCAGATAAGCAGTTGTGTGAGGGATGAGATAATCCACTGAGTTGGAGAGAGGTCGAGAGCCCCCATGAGTGTTGAAGAGGAGTCTCCTTGCTGGCCACAAGCAGAGGGGAAAGTTTTCTCCCAGCTCAGCATCAGCAGAAGCCTCCTAACCCTGCTCTCCATGAAAATTTGTCATCTGTGTGTTCCATTGCATGGGACAAACAAACTCTGTGTATTTTCAAAAACAAGAGGTTGCTTACAGTGTTTCTGGAGCATTAACGTTAAATAAAATAGAGTCTTTAATCCAAGGACTAGATTTTTTTCCTGTCAGGACTGTGCAAAGGCCCTGTGGGCATGGAGGCTTTGTACTCCCTCTGGTCTCCAATGGGCGGGGTGCCTACCAGGATTTGTCCTTTCGTGGTCACAGTGACAACAGCCCAGAGGAGGCACCCAGCCCATGTGGGGGTATGTGCGGGTCAGACCATGCTTCACCCACACACTCACACAAAACCTGTTTCGGGCTGAATTACTCAGGGTTTCGTTTTTCTGACAGAAAATTTGTGAAATTGCTTTCCCAGTAGCTTTCAAATCTCTGTGTTCCTCAAGAGGGCTCAAGGCATATTCAGACATCCTTGTCATACTTTAAGCAGTACATCTATGTTAGAATAATGTCCTATTTAAACTAAAAAAATGGCTATGACCTGCAGAAACAGCTCAGAAAAAAGATAAAAGCAGTGCTGAAACCATTGTTAAAAACAGCCTATTGGCTAATGTTGTAAAATGGTGGCATCATATTTAGGCTGTCCTATTAAGGATGAAAAAATACAGAAGTCAGATAATGTAATGAAAGCCACAGATTTAGAAAGCTTAGCTGTGCAGAAAATCCTAATAGCTCTAGCCCCTATATCATCTCCTTGTGAAGGAGGAAAAACTGACCTCATAGTGACACTGCATTCAGAAAAAGAGCAAAAAAGTCCTAACAGACAAGAATTTATGTCACAGACTAGAGAAAAAATACAGAAAGGGCCAGGCTGTCAAGGAAGTTCAGTAAAACATCCTTTTGTGGAGACCAGATGGTCTCCTTTGCTAGTGGATTTGGAAAGGCAGATTGGAACACCACTACCAAGCTGAAAACCAGAGGTCTTGACAAACATTTGAATGTCTTCTACGTTTTCTAGTTATTACAACTTTAGAGTTCATGTCTCTAGCTCAGAGAAGTCATGGGTTTTCTTTTTCTTTTCTCTTCTTCCCCCTCTCCCCTCACCTTTTTAATATTTTCTTTCTAACTAGATGCAACTAGTTTTAAAACCATGATCACATGTTAATTCATTCAGGGGAGGTTCCTGTCTTAAATAAAGTATTCAAATTCTGAAATGAATTGACACAGAGAACCAGTCTGTGGGGCCCTCCCATATATGAGAGATTTTGTGGATTGCACTTTTGGTTATTAAATCTGCCTGACTGTTGAACAAGATGGTTTTGTTTAAAAAGATAGCACACAGCCTTCAGCATCTTGCACGTTACAATGTCTTTTTTTTTTTTTCCCAAAAATCAGTTTCCTTTCCATAGTGAGCGCATGGGAATTCCCCCTCATCACTCCCATAATTCTCTGGAATTATTACAGTATTGGAATACAATGACATGTAGAAATCACAGCTTCAATCAGGGCCTCATTGTAGCAATCACAGCAATCCACAAAGTTAAAAATATTCCTTGTTATAGTCTAAATATAGGAAAGCATAAATAAATCATCTAATTTTGTAGCCAGGGAAGGAAAGCTCCAGGACATTCAGAACCAGCCCCCTGGAGCTGGTTAACATTTTCAACGTTCTTCAAATGAGACTCAGTGCTACGTGACAAAATGTGCAAAACCCGCAGTTCAATTTTCAGACATTTCTGCCCCACCTGAACCGAAGCCACTCACGGAGTCCCTGAGCTGAGCACCACATTATGCACCTTTTCTCTTCCTCAGACCTGTCCAGTACAGCAGCTTCAGAGTGGTTTCCCCAGTTTGGCACATAGCTGCTATCATTGCAAAGAGGTATAGATCCCATCTTCTGCAGGGGCCCCCAGTGGGCCATGAGAAATTAGGAGAAGAAATAATAAAATAAAGCTAATCTGACCTTAAATCTCTTTCCTTCTGCTTTTCCCTTCTCATTTTCAACAAGTCAACTCATCCAGGTTTGTTTATTGGTGCTTTGATCTTCAAACCAGCAAACCATCTATGTTTGTTACTCTTTCCATCCGTATTCAACCAAGCAGAGAGACAGGTATTTGACATTAATGTTTTGCTTAAATCCTGTAGGTGTCAGTACCTTTGGAAGGTGTTAGATGAACAATAGGGGTCTTGTTAATCGCACAGAGTTGATAGAAGATGATGACTGGTAAATAAATACATGACAAAAAATCCTCCTCCCTTTATCAGTAGTAGTGATGATGTCAGACTCTCCTTATTAAAAGGCTTTCCTCGATGAACAAATTCATTTAATGCAGAGTACTGAAGAGTGAACTTCTGGACTGCTTTAGGAATGCGACAAGAACAATAATGCTCTTTAGCACAGTCAGGGTCGGGGGACAGACATGGCATTGCTTTGCTATTTAAAACTCACAAAAACTGTTTTACTGAGAAATCAGTGAGATTCCATGATATCACACATTCTTTGAAGGATGATTTTTTGAATTTTCAGAGGTTATTTCAGTATATGGCCATGCCTTTGCCCCTCTGGAAAAACATGATACTAACTTGGCTAATAACGCATCTCAGAATACAATAACTCAGACATGTTTGAGTGAGAGAGAGTTCAACAGCTACATTCCCTAAGTATATTGTTTACTCTTGGCTTACTCTGTCACAGGCTTGCAAAGGAAAATCCAGACTTCCTACCTGAGTTTCTTCTCCAAAGTGCAGTGTTCACATGTGGAGCTGAGACATCGTGAAAATGCTGGGAGTGTTTCCAGAACCATCAAGGCTGTTGCTACCAGGCAATGGTATAAATAATTTTGTAGCCCTACAACCTCTGTCTCAAGAACAGTTCTTCCTCCACTACCCTTACACAAAGTTTACTTCAAAAACTTATTTTTCTGGCAGCTGGATACCTTGGAATTTTCAGCTAGGCCACAAACACCTGTTATTTTTTGCATTACTGCTCCATCAGTGCAAACAGCTCTTTTCCTTCTTGATGCCTGCCACTCTTCCATCCCCACACAGAGAAATGCTCCCAGCTTTGTGTCAGAGGCAATTCCATTTATGCACTCCTACTTTTTCTGCCTACACCACTAAAGGAAATGCTAAAAAATAACAGAATCAACAAATGAAGCCCAGGAAATGCTAAATAATAGTAGAATCGACCAATGAAGCCCAACTAGCATGTTTTCTCTCAAACCCCCTTCTTGCCTCCCCACTCCTGGTCTCTCCAGGATAACCCCTCAGGAACATACCCGCATTGCCTTCCCCCTTGCACCTGAGCACCAATATTCAAGGTCTCTTTGCGTCCCGGGGGGTTCCTCCCCAGCAGTGAAGTTACACAACATTGCACAGCGTTAATACAAGGATTTTGAACAGCCACTGACTTCACTGGACAATTTTGCTGATGAACTGTAATGGCTTTGGAAAGGAATGTACATCTTTTCTCAAGTCCAAAACCATTCCTTAGAGATAAAGAGCTTTGTGAACCATGAAAATCACAGGATCAGGTAATTTGTGCTGATCAGACACACAATCAGTTGATTAGCTCCAATTAGTTTGGAGTTTGAGTTCTTAATTTTTCAGCCACCTGTTCTCAGGGTTCTTTCAACACTTCCCACAGAAAGTTCTTCAAAAGAAATACCTCAGACGCTATCGCTGAATTTTGTGTAAATACCTTCCTTTCAGGAATTAAGATCTGTATCACTTGCTACAAACACAGGAGAAAGAGGAAAATGAGAAAATCCATGTGCAAGAGTCCTTGGAGAGAGGAAGGAAGTCCTTGGAAGAACTGCAGTACAGTGAACGCTGCAGCAGCACATGATATTCCTGTGCACACTGAGTAGAAAATGTCCAACAAAATACTCCTTCAATCAGCAATTTTTCATCCCCTGCACGTGACTGGTTATTAAAAAACAAAGCAGTGTATTTAAAAATTTGCCCAGATGCTTCTATGCCATGATTTGCATTCAGAAACAAGCACTGGTTTGGTTTCGTTTGGACTTTTTTATCATTGCCTGTCTCTCCAGTAAAAACAATACCTGATTTCTGCAGGCGAATTTTCAGAGCTACAGCAGAGAAGTAAAAATGTGCAAAAGCAGAGAAGCAGTAGAAGGTTGACATTCTTTACCCTCTTCTTCCAATACTTGAAATTAAGTGTCATTAATTCAAACTCTGCATGGATCTGCCTTCCAGTTTGTCACCCAGAATGGCACCACTGGGCCCTTCAACTTATCATTTGCTCCCAGGAAAGCTAAAAGGTGCCTTGAAAACCCTACCAGAAGAAACAGAAAAGAGGAGTGGGAAAATGTAGACATGCTACTGCCAACATCACCGCTTTCCTGAGAGCCCAAAGCTCCTGCTGTTTGCAACCAACAAAAGCAGGGTTTTTTAAGCCATGTGGGGAAATGGATGGACATTTATTTCATTCTCAGGGGCAGAAGAGCAGGTACATGGTGCCGTGTAATAGTCACGGGTGTTAAAGGAATCTAGAGGCACAAAGACTGCACACCAAATACGAATGTTAAGACACCGATATAAAAATCACTCATTTATATGATTTTGCTTCGGGCCCTGGTAAATTCAGTTTGGCAGAGGCTGGGATCTGCATCTCACAGCTGTGAGATGCCACCAGTTTCCTGCCTGGATACAACTTGCTTCACACCTCTCACGACATTCCCCAAAACAGCACTCAGTCTTTTCCTTTTTTACCTGGAGCAATTAGGACTGTTCTGATGCTCACAGCAAGCCTCCCTGGAGCACCCTATTTTCAGCTGCGCTTACATACAGATGAGGATAAAAATAATCCAGGAGGGCAGGGTGATGAAATGTTTCCTGAAAGAGATTCCAATAATTTATTTTGTTTTCAGTGAAATGACCCCAAGGACAAGTTTACCACACAGCTCAAGTGCCTGAGTCCTAAAAACATGCGTGCACCAGAACCACCAGCTCTTAAGAGACCCTTGATATCATATACATCTGAAAACAGGGCAGCTCAGGGACAAAAAAAGCCTTTCAGCATCAGTGAGAGCCCTGTCTCTGCTCGCTGCCCAGGCAAGCACGTGCCAGAGAATTGTCATGGAGCTGGCACAGTATTATTCCCCTCACAGGGACTCGTCTGTGCTCGGAGATGTGGCAATGCTGCTGCCATATAACATGCTCACTTGTGCCAGCTCTAATAAGGGTTATGCACTAACTGTCCCCTGCAACAAGCATTGCCCTAAATCATGCATAAAACCTGCAATAATTTTAAATATTGTAATATGTTAATGCATTATCCAAAACACATCCTCTCAGAATACTGACTCCTCCCAGTAAATAATGGGCACACAGAGGTTTATCCAGGTTTATGACGCCTTCAGGACCTTGAAAGAGCTGTGATATTTGCACAGAAAAGAAAAGAAACGAAAGCATACACAGTTTTAAAAGGGTCTGTGATTTGACCCAAAAGGAAATCATGTGCTCTGAGAAAAACACTCTCTAAGAACTGCCGAGGGCTCCTGTATGAAAAAGTAATGAGGCCCATTTCTTCCTTTCAGTGCCCCACCAGGCTGCAGAGCAGTGCAGTGGTAGGAGCTGTTTAGTGCCACGGTCCCAGCAGTGGGTGTGCACAGTGGCCGGTGCCAGCGGAAGGCAGAGGAACACCTCACACCTAGCACTGCCACTCACGCTCCTGACTGGGGGGAAAAAGCATCCATCTCCCCTCCAACACCACATACACCCTCCAGACACAAACCCAACCCTGGAAAAGGGGGCAGAGACCCCTCTTTGGATCCCCCTCACCTTCGCCCCTCCAAGTCCTGGAACAAAGCCTTGAAAGAAGCAGGCGGTTCCTAAGGCTACAACAGCATAAAATGGAATATTACAATTCATGAAGTGCTTTCAGGTGTCTGAGGGCATCATCCGGCCAGTGCTGAGGTGCCACCACCAACCCAGACATCCTCCTGCCTATCTGACCTTCCGCTAGGAAGGAAAGTAGGAAAGGGATGTAGAAATACAACCGTTTTCTGACTTCCTGCCAGCGAAATGCACGAGGGTGTTTCAAATGAATTTTTTGGAAAAGATTTCCGTAGAAATGTTGTGGGAGGACTTGAAGGCAGATGAGTGATACCCTTGATTTCATTTCAGGAAAACCATATGCTAAATTGTAGGAATTAATTTTCCCAGCTAATATTTTGACATTTCTACAATATGGTCAAAATTAAAACAATAATAACGGTATTTGGCTTGTTTATCCTGCGTGATGTCTGAATGTATAGTGGTGGGGGGAGTGCAGATATATTAATTACTGTGAATTTGCATGAGATTAAAGCATCAGTTGTGTAGAAGCCATGAGATACATCTTAGAGTCCTCTTACACTTCTGAGGAGGAACCACGGACACACCTCCTGGCAGTACCCAGAGCTCAACAAAAGGGACCAAATCCTTAACAGGAGGCTCTGCTCCAAACCCGTGGCCATTTCACCCTCTTCTGCAGAATATCCCCGTCACTTCTCCAAAGGAAGAACTTTCTGGTCCAAATCAAACCCTTCCCTCTGGCAAATTAGAGGCCTTTTTTCATGTGTTTGGGCATCTGTAAACCTCCAGCTCTGTCCCAGACAGGATGGTGCAAAGGCTCCAGGCCAGGTTTCAGGCTGGTGCTCCCACTGGTCTTTCATACAGGATTGTTTCCAATTATTGCTCTATTTTACCCTTCTTGATTCATTAATTCTGCAGGTATCAGCTCTGCTAGGAGTATACTCTGTCACCCTTGCTCATACAAATAGCAGGGGATTCCAGTGGTGTAAGTAGAAATAAAATCACAGATCAGAAGTAAAAAAATCGTAACTTGACAAAGCAACTGCTGAAAATACTTCCACAAGCACTGATCCTGTTCCTTCTGAAGCTCACAGAAACACTGACATATATACCAAACTATAGACTAATTCAAACGTTACAGAAAAACATTATCTCAGTAATTTACCCTAATTTGAGAGAAACTGCTTGGCTTCTCCAGGGGGCTGCTGAAGTGGCAAGTTTTGCACTTTACATCCCACAAACCTGACTGGCACTAGGTGCTATATATTGTTTCCCCTCTCAGGAATCTGTACACTAAAAAATTATCACTTTCTCTTGGGAAGCCCTCAGGTCTGGCTGCCCAGGTTCACTCTGGATTTTTCTTTATCGGACACATTTTAAAAGTTATTTTAAAAATAACAACTTACAGGACCGAAGCCCATCCCAACATCTTCCAAAATAGCAACTCTGTCTCTGACCACCACAATCTGTTTTTTCTCTAGTCTGCCCAATAATCCAGGTTTTGTGTATCAGCACTGCTGGATAAAGGTTGTGATCTGATGCCCACTCAATTTCCTTTCAGAGACTGTACTACTCATAAAACTAAATCTACCCTATATCCACTGATAATTAGGTTGCAACTAAAACTCATAAATACATCATGTAACTCAGTTTCTTCAACTGATTTGGTCCCACAGGGCCCAAAGAAACAAGCAGCAGCAATAACAAAAATGAGTTTCCATTACTGACACGAGAAGACACAAATCTGACAACACGACATCCACTGATGAAGGGAATGTCATACATCACCACAAAGCCTGTAGGACTTTTAAACACTCTGCAGACACCAGACTGAACTTAAAGAAGCAACAGAAATTAAATTCTACAGGTATTGAATTGTATCTCCTGACTGGCAGCCAGCTGCCGCTTACCTCGGATTAATAGGCAGTATGACAGTGCTCACATCCAGCCTCAGGTGAAAACCAGAGGACAAAAAGTTTGTCCAGCAGGTGACTAAAGGAAATGTGCAAGTTGTGAGTTTTGATTCTTTGGTTTTTTGCAACTTCAAGATGTTGTTACTAAAGTTATTGCACTCTTTACTCTCGAATTCAGAGGTTACACACATTTTCAGCCACCACCCCGCACCCTTCCCTTCCATACAAACAGCTGCAGCAAACCATTCTTTAAGCAAAACATACACTGAGAAACAAAGGTCACACAGATCATCACAGCACGTTGTAAATAAAATTCTAAATTGGCAACTATTACCAAACTACCCCCATGGGGGCATAAACATTGGTGGATGTATATTTCTAAAACTTCTGGCAGCAGTATGTCTTACGAATGGAAAATATTTCCTTCTTTAGCAGATCATTTAGCAAAATCCTAGTACAGAACTTACTATAGCCAGGGCAATAAAATACAATTTTTTGCATTCCATAAAGTTAAAATCCAGGTCATTTTTTAAAAAAAAGTTTTAAGTTCACTATCACTTCTGATTCAGTGCTTCAGGTAGATTCTCCTCAATTGTTCATCGCCTAAAACCATTTTCATTAAAAAAACTGCCTTAAATATATTCCATATTTCCCTGAGCTAATACTTTCCTGCCATAATGATAGTCTAATGTCTAATACATAAAAGAAGTACCAGGAGATATTATTCTTCTCCTTCATTGCCCCTTTTTAGATAAGCCAGAGCCATTTTAAAAGCTGTGCTACCCACAGACACCTGGGTTGAAGGAGGCCTTTAAACTTGGTCGGAGCCTTTTAAAAGTCATTACCTCAAATTACAGAAGAGCTGGCACATTTTAGCTCAGCATCTTAATGCTTTGAGTCCTGCCAGAATTCGGGAGCTCTGATGTGTACACACTCTGATCTGTGCTGCATCTCTGACATTTGAAACCCCACCAAGCCAATGTCCCAGTCCAAGGGTGGGCGGAGGGGCAGAACACCCACGTTGTTCCATGTCCGTGTGGTCCCTGGGGTGGAATTTGTTCTGGGGAAGGGCAGCCCCATCCCCAAGCCCAGCAGTTCCTGACACCAAGGGAGGGCAGGCAGGGACAAGGAGTGAAGGCACAAACCCAGCCAGGGGCCGAGCGGCTGCACACAGGTTTTGTGTGAGAGATGCTGGATCAGAGGGAGCAGAGGCAAAGGAAACCTAAAGATCCATCATGGGATCCTGTCAGCTCCAGAGGTGAGGAGAGATGCTGTGCAGCAGGCGTGCAGCATCCAAAGCAAGCTGGTGCTGAGGGGCTCACCCACTGCCAGCGCCCGGGTAATTCTGGCTGCAGAGTAGAAAAATGCTCAGGACAAAATATCAGAGCTGAGGAAAACACACTAACATCTAAAGCATTCTTTTCTCTTATGAGATGCAGGATATACATCAGCTAACTCCTTGCATTTGTTTTCAGACTAATAGCGTAAGGAAGCAGATGCTGCTAACCTCAACTGGGCTGAGTTGTCCTTATGCTTATGTGGTCCCAGTGAAATTAATTATTGTTTTCAAAGAGCAAGATACTTCTTTACAAAGAAAAGTTAGAATCAAAACCGAAAGAATTTGCAAACATTGTATACATGGAGTCACATTATCAGCCATGATATTAAAAGAAACAAAAAAAGTTTAGCGGTGAGATTAATGAGAAAATGAGTTTGCCACAGACAACACAGACAGAGAGTGAAGGAGGCAACTGCTGACACTTCTTAGTTGCTTTACGAGGTAAAAAGTGCCTGGCAGAAGAATACTGCATTGTGACAGTCAAAGCAGTAAATGTCTTTAACAGTCCCCCAGGAAAGAAATCCCTTTGGCAATAAGGAATGCAGCAAACAGAAAATGATGATATGATAATGATACAGTGAGAATTACCAAGAAGGCAGAGCAACCTGCAGACTGAGTTAATACTTTGTCTCTAACTGAAAAGCTAAAGAATAATAGATAGTCACAAAGCCCTGCAATTTAAAGCAAGCTGCACGTTGTGAACATTTTCTGATAGCAATAGTTGACAAAGGGGCAGCAGAGGTTCACAGAAGCAACAACTTTCTCTGTATTCAATGCCTTTCAGCACGGAAAATTAGATGAGTTGATATATAATTTGGTATTTAATACACCATTTGAACATTGGAAATGTAAGGCAATGTTGGCATTGGGGGATGATAGTGGCTAATGAAAGCAAAAATTACTCATAGTAGAATGAAGGTAATTTGCACATCATTAATCTTCCTGCCCCATAATTCAAATGCATAATAACAGGAGTCTCTCCCCAGGTCTCAGCAGCAGCTGAATAACAGTGCTGTTCTCTAATCTCACATTATGCATTCAATTCTTTTGGAGGCAGGGTTGATAACACCAACAATTATTGAAATTCCTCAGTATTGCCTGCACAGAGCCCTGCTTGTGGTTGCTTTCAGAACCATGCCTTGCTTTAGCAATCTAGATGGATGTTAGATGTCTTCCTTAGAGAATTATGTTTTTCAGATTAAAACCTTCAGACAGGATAATTTACTTGCTTCAGAAAACGTGGGCTTGTGAACGGGAAATGTGTTTTTCTCTGCTGATCTTTTGGAAAAGCTGAGACTTTCTGCGTGAGGGTGGCAGCTTGAAGAGGGCAGTAGGTGCTTCTTCATGATCCCATATTGTTCTTGCCATCAGCAGAAGAGTTACGACTTGAGAACTGAAAAATCACCAAAGCCTCAGCCTCATTTTGTCTCGCAGAGTTGCCAGGGCTGAACTGCCAGCAAACTCACCATCTGCTTGGTGCCACCAAGTGTGTTCCCACCTCGGGAAGGCTTCACGCCTGTTGGCGGAGGACAGCCAGGCTGTGTACATCCCCAGTCTGAAGTTTGGGATCTGGAGACTGGGTTGGGCTAGATAAGAATGAGACAGTCAGTGGGAAGGTGATTGTCCCGCTCTGCTCTGCACTGGGGTGGCCTCACCTGGAGTTCTGGGGGCAGATTTGGGTACCACAATGTAAAAAAGACACTAAAGTGTAAGAGAGCATCCAAAGGAGCCCACAGAAGGGGAAGGGTCTGGAGGGAAGCCATGTGAGGAGTGGCTGAGGGCACTTGGTCTGTTCAGCTGCAGGAGACTGAGGTCAGAGCTCACTGTGCTCTTCAACACCTTCATGAGGGAAGCCGAGGGGCAGCTCTCAGCTCTGTTCTGTGTGACCAGGAACAGCACCCAGGGAACGGCTTGAGCCGTGTCAGGGGAGGGTTAGGTTGCATATCAGGAAAATTTTCTTCCCCCAGAGGGGGGTGGGGCACTGACCAGGCTCCCCAGGGAATGGGCACTGCCCCAAGGCTGCCAGAACTCCAGGAGCGTTTGGATAACGCTGTCAGGGATGCCCAGGGTGGGATTGTCGGGGTGTCCTGTGCAGGGCTGGGAGTACTCAGTGATCCCTGGGGGTCCCTTCCATCTCAGCTGATTCTGTGATCCTATGAAGACAGAGAAGGAGCAGAACAAGGATAAGCGGGAGGCAGAGAGGAGTCCAACAGCTGGGGAAGACTGAGGCATGCTGGGTTAGGATTCCCCTCAGCACAAGGGCTGGGAGTGTCAGTCGCAGGCTTGCTGTTTCCCAGTGAGCACACCTCACCTCTCACTGGGTTTGCTTCCCAGAGAGCACAACTACCCTTCATCACCACGCTGTCACCAGCCCCAGAGCTCTCTGTGGTGGCCCCAAGGCTGGTCCCTGTCAGCATCACATGAAGGCTGCCCCGAGGAAAGGGTTTGAGTTTCTTTCCCACACCTTCAGGTGACACACACAAACATACTAAAATTCAGAGCATATCAAAGTCAGAGCAGCAGGCAGCCAGCAGCAGGGGTGTGTAAAACTGAAGGCATAGAGGGGGATCTGAATTAGTTTCCCTTACACACATACATGAAGACACACTTTTTAAACATCTGATCACAGGCAGGTTTTCCACAGGGTGCCCCTGACAGCCTCTGCACACAGGACACCCCTCATGGACAGCGTTCCTCCTTCTGCTGCCTCTGCCCCATCTCTGTTTACTACTTGCTGCCCACATTTCTTCTGAAACCAGAGCAATTACCTTTTCACACAGGGCCTCTATGACATTATTGCCAATGGTACTGTACCCATTTTTAAATAAATAGCCTCTGCCCAGTGAACAAATCCAGAAATGAATACACACACAGACTAGCTTGATTCCAGTTGTGGTCAGTGTATCTGCAAGTCCAGATGCCTGAGCCGCAGGTGAGGATGCAATTAGTGATCACCACTGAAAAGGTTTTACGTGACCAGCGATCAGAGAGGAACACACATGGGCAAGGAAAGCTGTTTGTGTATTGTTATTATTACTATTATTGTAACTTAGTGGCCACAGCTAGGTTTTCTATACACAGGGCTGCTTGGTTTAACCAAAAAAGCTGTATAAAATTTTTCAACAATAAAAAAATGCATTTCCAGTCAGCCTGCACCATTTCTTTCAGCTAGAAAAAAAACCTGTTTAATTTTATAACAGGATAACTAATTTAGAGACCTTTAAAATGCCATTAAGAATAGCTCCATTTCTAAATAAAAACATCATTTCACACTAAGAAGTTAGCATGTTTAATTTCAAAACTCATGAAAACCAAGCTCTTCTAGAGTTTTGCTGTGAAAAAGGCCACAATCCATACACTTTACAGAAAGTGGAACAATGCTGATGTGATGGTGAGAGTTTTTTGCAGTTTTATGCAAAAGCCGGTGTGCTAACTGGGCAAGCTTTCTAAACAATAGCACTCCCTGGCCTTGAAGATTTAGGAGTTTTTGGTTTTAAACCTACTTTGGTGCATACACTGTTCTCTCTGATAAGTTGCAGCTTTCTGATGAACTCTGCTATTTCTAATAAAGGGTCTTGGCTAGTTCGATTTTGAAGCAATTGGTGATTTTTATGGGGAAAAGTTAAATGAGAAACTCTCAGGATGTAAAAAAAAAATTAAAAGATCAGTTTTCAACAAAAACACAAAAGAAGATGGCATTATATCTTGATGTCTCCCTCAAAGGATCCTCCTCATCCTGCAGCACAGGTTTCTGATACCCAGACTTTCTTCTGTGCCTCAGGCAACCACAGACTCAGTGTGAAGGCAGGCAGGGAAAAGAACAGCTAGATACAACTCTAAAAGCTGAAGTTAAAAAACACTTGCTTTCCTACCAAGTTGAATATCATTGCCTCTCTTTGAACCTCTATAGCTCAACACACTCCACCTGTTCCAAAATTCCACTTCTTTCACAGTTATTATTCAGGAAAAAAAGAATTGACCTTGATTTTAGATATAAAATATCGGTCTGAAGTATTCATACACACGTGTATGCACACGGTGAAACACAAGCATAAATAAATAAACAAATTTTAAAAATCCATGTTTGGTCGCACACAAATTGCATAAAGGGCGTGCCATGGATTCAGTGTCCTGTTCACCCCAATTTCTAGATTAGGAATGGGGTCATCTGGATGGCTGTCAGGATTCACAGAACGACTGCCACGCTGACCACAAGTGCCTGAGAGTTCTACCAGTCATTACAGCAGTGCGGAGATCCTGAGAATTTAGGGGGAGAAAAGCCTGGGGCTCCTAAGAAGGTTGGAGCTTCTTAGATTGTAATGATATTTGTCAGGATGCAAACATTTCATTCCCCCTTCCCAGCCATTTCTAGGCAGAAGTGAGTCAGAAAAGAGAGCCAAACCGAGATATTATTTCCGTGGCACATTTATAAATTCTCAGTCCCACAATACAGCAGATTCAGAGAGCACTCCAAAGGATTGTCCTCCTTCAGGCATAAGACATCACCGTGGAAATACGCCTTTGGCTGTGGCAGTGATTTCCCTGGATTACAACTGAGTGCACGCCAACGAGCTGGAAGGGTTCCACAGCATGGGAGTGAAGTGTTTGAGGCATCCAAAGCTGTGCTTTAGCACATGTTCCTGCCTAAATCTACTCCAAAGGGAGTCCTTTTGGAGATGGGGAGATAGTCCTGCAGTGAGAGGAAGCAAACATCGTTTGTTGAATGCCAGCAATGCCTCTCACTGTTATTCAAGTTACGTGGAAATTAGAAACTTACAAACCTTCAAAAAGCGAACTGAATGTAAACAGCTTCTGATGTTACCTGGCAAATCTCAAAAAATTCAGAAGTAGCAACTCCAACTGCTAACACCTTTTGGAAGGCCTTTAAGTTCATCTGTTTACAAGCTAAGGAAACAGAGGTACTCGGATTTTTTTTTCACTGTTTTACTGAAAATTAGGAAAGGAACTGGACAGAACTCAGTGCCTAAGCCCTTGAGAGTGAATAGGTTTTGAGAAAGGTCTTTTATTATACCTTTTTCATTTCAGAGGCTGAGCACCAGAGAAAACAAGATCTAACAGGCAGAATTAGTTTTGGTTATGTCTGTATCCCTTTCACCTTTGCCTCTGCTAATGCTGTAGTCAATCAGCATGGAAGCCTGTTTTAAACAGATATTGGAGAAAATATCTATTTGCATGAGAAATTTGATAAAGTACCATGATTAGTTCGGCTATAACAGGGGATTGTGATTCCAGGCACATTTCAGCCTCACTGTCAGGGTGATTTCTCTCTACAGAAGAGATTTATTTTTCTGTTGCACTGACAAAACTAAAGAAATCTAGAACAGAAATGAGTAAAGGATTAATGCACTGTAAAGCGTTACGTTGTATTATAGCAATTCACCTCAAAATCCCATTTCCAGCTAAATTAGTTTTAATTTCTTAATTAAATAGTCAATCACAGAATTTCATTAAAAAGAAATATGCCCCCCCCAATTTTTTTTTCCTTTCTTTTTAAGACTCCCAGTCACTCCTTCCCCATTGGCTGGCAGGACACAGTAATGCGTTAAGGATTTGAACTTCTTGGCCACGTCTGTGTGCAGATCCCACCCTCCCCACCAGCTCATGTCTCAAGTTGTGGGCAAACCACCACACGTGCACCCCTCCCACGGGTACACAAATATTCAGCACGGTGTTCCTTCCCTGGGGTCTGTGTTGCACCGTGCCATTAATGGCAGTTCTGTCACGTGTTCAGAGCGATTCTTGCCCTGTGGTGTAATTTAATATCTCCTGTTCTGAGAATACAGGTGTTATAGCTACTCACCTCTTATGTCTCAGCTGAAGTATGAAGCTGCCTGTGAAGTATCAATGAAATCACAGCAACAAAGTTTTGGAGAAAGGGGCTGGTTGATTAAGAAGAGTTAGGCTAGCTAAACGTGTTGGGCTTGGCCCAAGGAAAAGTAGAAGGCATGTAAAAGTAACATTAAAGATACACTGGAGAACTGCAAAACAGGAATAACACTGGAGCAAATGGTTTGGAACTGAGCAGAAGAAAATGTTGATAAAATATCCAGTAACAACAGAGCAATGGTGCAGTTTGTCCCACGGAATGGCTCTGCCCCCTCTGCTGCAAACCTCTAGCACAGAGCAACTCAACAGGCTGTGTCAGGAAACAATTCTCTCATGGTAGGGTATAATATAAATACATACATGTATGGGGAATGCGTGTTGTATAATTTTATTCTGTGGTGAAATCCTCCAAGCAGGCCCTGTTCAGAGGTAAAAAGCCCTGCAGTAACTCAGTGAGTAGAAGGCAGGCATTCTCACTGGAGTAGCTTAGAAATGCAGTGTAACTCGGATAAAATGTAAAGGGAGAAAAATAACTCTTCCTCTTCAGTGGGTTGCCAAAACCTAACATGGACATAACATGAGCTACTGTGAGAAAACGATCTCAGCCCAAAGCAGTACACACCTACCTTACAGAAAATCTGTGCAGATCAGTTAACTGGCATTTCTGAAGCACTTCAGGGGCCTCAGGAAAAAAAGAAAAAAAAAAAAAAGGATTTGTTATGTAAAGTGCTTGTTCTTGGGAATTACCAAACAAATATAAATGACAATGGGGAGCTTGGCAGTGGTTAAACACTCCCGGGGAGTCCTCCATCCTTGCCATTTGGATCCTGGAAACAAAGCCTGTAAATAAGCGAGCAAATGAGCACACTTGTAATAGAAGAGGGGAGCAGTGATGTGAGGCTCAGTGGCTGCCACAGCATGGCTGGAAAATTGGCCTCACACCATGCCAGGAGCTGCTGCGTGCCCCAGAGAAAGGAGAATATTGCTCAGTAATTAAGAGGTGGCTCTCATTCCCATTTGTGGGATTTGGACTGGTGAGAGAAGCTCTTTGAGTCCCTCTGGCAGTAAAATGGTCCAAAAGAAGAGATTCTGCAATCCCTTGCTGGAGGTAACTGTCCTTTGGGATTTTTCCCTCTGTCCAACAAGGTGTTCAGCCCCATTCTACACCTTTTGTCATCCAGCGACTGTGTGTTTACTGAGATCAACTCACCTGTGTGTTTGCTGCCTGTCTGCATCTCTGCATCCCTCCTTCCATGAGCAGCAGCCTCCCAGCCCCTTCCTCAGACATCACTGATGTTTCTGCTCCCCCTCAATAGCTGTCATCTGCCAAATCCACCCAGAGGTGCTGAGAAATCAAATGTGTCCCCTCCAAACTGCCCTTTCACTACTGAAACTGGCCCAGAAGTTTCTATTTTCCCCACAAAAATACCCTTTGGAAAGCTTTTTGACCAGGCATTTAACTGCCTCTAAAAAATAAATATTTTATTCTCCTCAGTCCTCCTCCTTTCATGAAGGAGAGGGGCTGAAAATGAAAAATTGCAGTTCCTTTTATTAAACACCTGGATCATGAAGGGAACAGACAATAAGGAAGGGTTTTTTCTCTCTAGGGAAAGAAAGTGGTGGAGCAGAGGAAAAAAAAGCAGAGGAAGTAGACAAGTGAGCAAAGATAAAAATAAAGCTATTTTGCATGATTTTAATCTATTAATTTTGCTTTAATAGGCAAACACAGCATTTCAAAGTAAGTTTTCCTTCAGAAGCCTTTCATTAAGAACAGTCCCATTTCTGTTTCTAATAGACTACATGTAAATAGGGTTTTTTTTCTTTTCCAGTGGTTTATAGCTGGTTTATTTATTTGTGATATAGCAGTTTAGCTTGCTATGCTCGATTAAACTGGCTTATGGCTTCATTCTTTTGTACTTGATAGCTCTGGCATTAACTGATCTAAAAAGCAAATTGCAACATGAGACCAAGAGAAGAAAGTTATCCTAAAAAGAAACTGAAAAAACATTTGACATGCACCCATAAATACGAGAATATCCTTCCACCCCTGCTATAAAATGGCAATATTGCCTACTACCAGCTATGAAAGGTGCACTTTGGGTTCAGGCTTCCTGCTTTTCTGAAGGACAAGCATGACAGCATCCTCTTGCTTCCCCACATCCACTTGTGCACCAGGCCTCTGGGAGAACGCTCATTTTTCTGCTCCAGAAGGAGTTTCCCAGCATAATTACAAGATGCTCTGCATTAGAAAGATGTATTTTGTGTGACCAGTTCCAGATATATTGGTCTGTCCTTTTGTGCAGAACCAGGCACAGCCACACAGACTGCAGTGATGGATCTCCTTCCTCACCACTGCTTTCTGAGAGTCACAGGCAGGTGTTTCAGGCTATGACCACCTCAAAAATAAATGAAGGCACATGGGGAGAGGGCTGCCAGGTCAATGTGTGCTGGGCTGCTTCTGTTGTGGTTGAATTTTGGGTACCTTTGACTGGCACTTTCCTAGAGGGAATCATTAATCCCATGCTGAACTCTCTCTTTCTGGGTTTTTATTACTCCCAGTTGCCATCCAGCTGCCTCCCAGAACAATATCAGCAGCAACAAAGTCTGTCTCTGGGGCCATCCATGAAGTGTTGGGCACTGTCCTCTGCTCTGGGCATGGTCAGGATGGGGTGAAGAAAGTAACCTTAGTCTACATTTCCCTCTCAAAAAGACGGCTTTGTTGTAAGATGTCCTTGCCTATTTTAATCCACTACAGTTTGGAAGAAGAAAGGAATATCAGCCCTGACATCATTTTGATCTCGTGGCAAAGAGGTCAGGAAACACAGTCAGACACCCATGTATTAAGTGCAGTGGAAATATTCCTATTGGATATGAACTGCACCAAGAAAAAAAAAAAACTATCCTGCTTTGGCAACACCTGGCTAACACGGTTAAATAATTGTTTAACTACATAGTTGATTCCTGGAAAAAAACTGCTGAAAATAGGGCCCAGCTCAAGGCAGTCAGTACCTTTAGGAGTCTTTAAACAGGCAGTAACTCGATTAAATTACAAGTGTCCTTCCTGGCTAATAAAGTGCAAAACTCCTGCAGCTGAATCTTCTCTCTCCTTCGGCTCTAGGGAGGCAAAGTGGCCGAGCATCTTCCAGCAGTCCAATGAAGGAAGATATTTGTGGAAAAGCAATAATAACACACACTGACTAGAGACAGGTCTAAAGAAAGCCAATTCTTGTCAAGCCACCTTTTGCTGACCCACAGCACAAACTGATGGCAAAATCTTGGGGAAGGTAACAGCATCCTAGGAGTTTGACAGTTTTGGAGTGAACACACAACCAGCCGGTGTGGGACAGCCCTGTCCCACACTTGCGGTGACACGCTCGGCCAGAGCCGTGGGCTGTCCCCTCCCTCGTGCCATGTCAGCAGTGCCACAGGCCAGGGTTCACCCACCTGGAGGATGAACTCCAGGCAGGGACAGCTTGGGTTTCTGTGGTCTCACAAAGACTCTTCCATGCACAGCTCCAGGGCTCAACTCCAGCCCCCGAGGTTCACCCTGTGCCCAGTAAGGAGAGCAACACAACTGAGTCCTTCCATCAAATCATTTCATGTAACATTACACAGGATTGTCACTTAAAAATTAATGCAGAAATTCTCAGGCAGTGCTTTCATGTCTTCTCATCACATCCTAGCACCTATATTGGCATGTTATTGTCAGCCAGGATGAGAGCAGAGGGACAGAACCCCTTGTTCCAGTGACAGCACAGCACCTGGGGTTAAAGCGCCTTGAGGGAGGGATGATTCCTCCTTTAAAATACTGACAGAGGCATGAAGAAGGCACCTGCCTCTCTTCAGCCCCACAAAAGCTCCAGGAGAAGTTCACAACAGCAACAATGTCAGAGATGCCTCTTTTCACATCCACACTTTGATTTCTTTCCCTGCCCCTGCCTCCCCAGAGCACCAGAGAGGGGAAGCCAGGCAAAGCCAGACAAAATGTAAAGATCTGCAGCCAGATTCTGCATCTTAGTGCTTTTACTGACAGGGTGTAGGATTCGATGCAAAGTTTAAAGGCGGGGGAAAACAAAGCCCAGAAGAAAGGAGAAAACTTGCATGCAAATAACTGATAATGGCATTAGAATCCGAGTGGGAAAGAAAGGTTAGCAGCTCCACACCTCTTTTTTTTTTAATAGCAAGGCAGTGGAGTATCCTTTGAAAGCAGATAAGCCTGGATATTTCTATTAGGAATTAGAGAGAGCACACCCTTAATGGTATTATTTTTCTAGACCCATTATCTGAGATTTACTCTCACCTACTTGAAGCAATCATTGAAGAATTAAAAAATACAACTCAGTCACCGCTTCAAAGGCTTTTTCTTGGCTTTTGGTTTTTTTTCCCCCGAGGGAATACAAAGGAACCCCTATCACCATGGCTCTTCCCATGGCAATTATCAGGAATATACTTCAGACACTGGAATCTGGGAAACAGACAAAAAAAGGCTGGAAGTGTGACCACTGTGCCTTAAAAAAAAGTAATCATAAAGTGGCTGTCTCAGTTGTCTTGCTTAGACTTCACTTCAGGATTTCCAGCCTTATGATTTTCCCAGGTCTGAAAACACTTAAAGCAGGATGCAAAGGTTTCTGCTTCTTCCTGTATTGCATATAGTTGGACTGCCTTAATTTCTTGTTTTCAGGGGGTTATTTTCATAGATGACCTCTACTGGATTTGACAGATCCGTGGTCTCATGTCCCAGCACACAGCCACCCCATCACTGCCAGGCAGGAGATTCTACCCGAGCAGAGCCATCCTCCGAGGGTCTAGCACAGAGCAGCTCTGTTAGAGGCCCTGGTTTACATCCGTGCTTTCCTCTTTCCCTTTGCAAATTAAAGGATATCTCTGCCTTGATTTGCAATCACAGAGAAATGCAGATTTGCAGCTAACTATACTCTTTCTGGCAAACCCCCACCCTCATGGAAAGTTCTTTAATTTAGCATGTGTTTGTTCAGATTTTCACTTCTCATATCATAAAATGATCCCTGAAATGTCTCATTTAGTGGATTATTCACCATTTAGTCATTATGTTCATTTGGGCACTTTGAAAAGGGATTTTAAACTGATTTTCTCATGCAGGAAGGCAGAGGAGTGCACACACACACACTCTCCGTACACACTGTCAGAAACTACAGAGAGCTGAGAAACAGCAATACAAAATGAAAAGTAACAGGGCCTAAAAGAACTTGAAAAACAGGTTATGCAGCAGAATCTCCCCAGAGTCCCCTTCCCTCTGCAGGAGCAGTGCCTGACCCTGCCATGGGGCTGTGGTGGGACCTTTTCCTGTGGAGACCACCCTTGGCCACGCGTTTGCAGCACGTGGCACAAGGAGCACCTCACCCTGGCTTTCCTTGCTATGAAGTCAATCCAGTTTGCAAAGCACCTTCCTTTCTCTTTTTTTAAATAAAAAATCTTCATTAGAAGGCATCAAGCAATAAACAAGCATTAAAACACATCCTCACAGAAAGATAAATATGAAATTAAACTTACAGCAATTGGATTACCAGAGCTGTCAAATCACAGAAAGAGTAATTTCAGAGAGGAGCATACCTCCAGCTATTAGTTAATTTTCCAGTACACTAATTCAGGCTATTTGCTGACGGATTTTGCCATGTCTGATTACCAATCAGCTAAAACCTAAACCCCTTGCTTGGAAACGACTGGTTGTCCACAGCCATTTCTCCAAAGATAATGCAAGCAGGATTTCCATAATCTGCTTGCTTCAGCTCCCCAATAGACAATTAATTTTTAAACCACTCATGCTGGATTTGCTTCTGTGCTTGGATGAGAGGAAATCAGAGATACTGGAAAGTAATAAGGAAATATCCTCGTTCATGGTCCAGTACTCTTTGCTATGTGCAAATATGGCTAAGTATGCAAAGAGGCTGCCACTGAACAGTCAGCACAGTTATCTGCAGCTAATCAAAAATAGCTTATGAGCAAAACTGGAGTGAGCTTTTCATGCTGCTACTAGGATTGCAGGGGAGCGTTTCTTGATTGGACTGGCTCCAAGCCAGCAACAAATGGATTTTCTGGAGCCACCAAGTTTATGCTGGATTTTGTTCCAGAGGGAAGTTGTGAGGAGGAGGAGGTGGGATCGCCTCCCAGACGCGTGTCCGTGGCTCTCTCCGTAATGGGTCAGCACCCAGGTGCCCACACTCCTCCCACCCTTCCTTCCATTTGTGTCCCACGGGTGGAGTCTGTCACTCTCACAAGCACTCAGTGACGATCCTGCTTGGTCTAGGAGCTGCTCTGGAAGGCATCCATGCAGCATCCCCACGACGGCAGACTATGTATTTTGAAAAGGATTTTCCAACTTGCTCTAATTTGGTTTAACTCCCACTGAATTCACAGCTAAGTCTGTGGTGGGAGTCTTGAAAAAAGAACACCCACAGGCCGCCGAAAGCACCAATTTTGGGCAGTGTCAATGCCTCCTCTGGGTAGAGGAGGTAGGAGGGAAGGCATTGCCTGCCTGGCACACACTCCACCTCTCCTCGCACACAGTCACCTCTGAGAGACCTTTATTCTTCTGACCTTTATTCTGTGGTCACTTCCTCCTGTGCATTACCACCGGTGCTGTCAGCATTTCATGCCCAGTTTTGTGGGAGCAACCTCACAAGGAACAAGGCAGTGAGAAGTCAGAGAACAGAGAGTTTTCCAGCATGCTCAGTGAGGTTGTTTGCTGATGGATTTTGATGCACTTGGTTGCCAAGCCATTAAAAAAATCTCTCTGGAAGTACTGTCTGCCCGCCAGCATTTCCGCAGTGGGTATTGTCCTGAGCATTTACACGACAGCTTATTTGCAGCTGGGCTCCAGCAAAGACCCAGGCCACCTGCCTCAGGCTCTGCACCAGCTGAAGCGGCACAAGCTGGGACCTCAGAGCTGGCATTAAAGCACACCACGCTCAGCCTGCTGGTCACTGAGCTCTTTCTTCCAATAAACACAGACCTGAAGGTTCCCAGCCGTCCATCAGGGTTGTGTTTTCTCGCCTGTGTTACTGTGTCCTGCTGTCAGCATCTCCTTGGAAGGTAAGACAAGAAGAACTGTGAAGTTGCTGAGAAAATACAAACCTTCCCCGTGCACCCTCCAGCTGTCCCCCCAGTACCGGTCAAGTTTCTTCCTCCTCCAGGCTACCTGTGCCTGCTTGCTCTCCTCCTCCAGGTAAAACTCAAACCCACTTCCCTTCTTGTCCTGCCACGATTTCACAGCTCTCATGGGGTCTTTGCTGCTCCTCCTCACAGGTCACTTCCTCAGAGATGCTGCCACCTCCCCTCACCCATGGAGCTAGAGGCTCTGGGCAGGTTTCAGTCTCCCCAGGAGATGGCAAATGACTGTGGAAAAAGAGGTACAGAAAATGATAGCCCCCTCACCCCAGCGGGGGCTCTGGCAGCTCCACTGCTGAGAACAAGACGGGCTGAGTGATAGAAAACTGACAAGCCCTGATTAATAATAAAGTCATAATAAAACCATGCCAGCTGGCAACAGCATCGTCTGTCAGCAGGGCTGGATTTGCGTGGAGGGAGCCTGCTGTCGTCTGGGTCTGGAAAAACACGGAGCCCTGCAGGAATTGTCGAGAGTGAGGATGTCCCCCCACCCTCATCCTTGTCAACAAAAGTCCCTACCTACAGACACCTACAGACCAGCCACAGCGCCTGACACACTGCTGGCCATGCTGGCCACCCATTTGGGCAAGGCAGTCACGGGACCAGTGGTCTGCAGAAGGAAAAACACAGGTTTTTAGGGCTCACACTGAAGAACTCAGTGATCTTACTGACTCCCGCCCTCTGAGCTGGGCACAGATGGGCTCACAGAAGACACACGTTGGCAAATGGATTTCACATGCAAGGTGTGCAGCAAGGGACTGACGTGTGAAACATGCACAGTGATTCACAGCTACAGATATGATATTTATCAGAGAAAAAAGGCCATTTTAAAGACACAGCCACGCCTTGGGATCACATACAAGCACAGTCCGCAGGACTTTGTGCTCCTCGGGTATCACCTGTAAACACTGTCTCAGGCCAGGGCTTTGGGATGCTCAAGGCATCAGCTCAGCTAAATAGCAAGGAGGTAGCTGGGCAGTAGTTTCACACTGCCACACCTCTGACAAAGCTGAAAGAGCATTGCAAGAGCAAGTCACTTGGGTGCAAAGCCTTGCCTGCCTGCTGAGCATGCCAGACCAGTCCAGGTGAGACAGCACAATGAGGAACTTTTGCCTGGATTACACTACAATGTTTTCAATAAACTGCTTCAAAGAAGAGAAAAATATGCCATGACTTACCCACAGAGACCTGAAGAATCCAGTTCTTCCAAGGATCCCTCCACAAGATGACCATCCTTAATATGATCAAGCTGGTAGCTTTATCAGTACTTTAACATTCATGTTTGTGTATGCTCACTTCTTATTAAACACTGCTTGGGTTTATTGAACCTGGCGATAGCTGGTACCACATCTAATAGCCTACTCTGTGTAGATGTTAAAAGTTTGCAGAATCTATTTTTGGTTTTTTTGCAATAAAGCCTGAGATTTTTATGTTTTCCTAATTCTAAAATAAAGGGAGGGATTATTTCAAAGGGCATATTAAAAGAGAATGAAAAAAAATGTTGTACCAGCTGGGAGGAGATTGTGGCTTTGGAATATGAATCAATTTTCTGGATTTCGTATTGCTTTTTCTACTCACACACTGGAGTTGCCTTATCCCACCTCCGCTCAAGAGAACAAGTAGGGACACAACTTCTACTTTATTTTTTTTTATTATTTAAAAAAAACTTTTGGTATAGCAGATGACACAAAATGTGTTAGCTGCCCACTTCTGCAGAGATGCACGATGAACTTCGGTAGCACGCTATGAGCTGAATTAAATTGTCTGCCAAAAGCAAGCAAACTTTTCTAGACAATCTGTTATTTGACACACTGCAACCAGTAAAGCCTGTTGGACCATCTGCTCTGCATAAAGTGCAGGGTACGTGCTTTGCATGGTTCTAAACTTAGCAGCGAGCCAGAGTCAACATTTCCACAGTGGGGATCCCCTGCAAGAAATTCTGTCAACAGCTCTTGCCCTCTTGGCTTTGTGTCCGAGATCCAGGAAAATCCCTTTCCCCAGCCCATTTCCACCTGTCCACTGCCAGCCTGACACACCAAGGAGAAGCTACACTGCTGCACACATGGTCCCTACCACCGGGCATCCAGAAATCCCCTGTACAACCACAAAAAAAAATCCCAGGATACGACAACTGCACCGGAGGAAGCCAACCTGCTGGAGTTCTCAAACACTCCGAAAATTTCAAACCCTCCCTATTCAACGTTTTCCTGCCAAAAAGGGAACACAGCCAGGAAAACTACACACAGACAGACACACATATCCCAGCTGCCTTGCATCAAAAGGTAAAAGGGGGAAGGAAAATTAGCTCATTACTGGATCGGGCTGTACTTCTGCATCCCTGACACACTGGCTCAGTCAAAATGTTATCTGCTATCTTTGATATTTTTTTAATGTTGAGGGAAGGATAAAGAAATTCTTCTTGCCCCACTGAGAAACATTTTAAATTCTTATACACAGCAGCCAGCTGGTGTTTCCAGACTTTTTACACAGCTTTTTTGAATTTCAAATAGGGCTTCTCTACCAGATACCTTCCCAGTGACACCCTGGCGGCTCTGAGCATGGAGAGGGGAAGGAGCTGTTGGACCACCTGTGTCAGCAGCACAAGGAGGGCACAAAAGGGAGGAAAATTGGGGTGGACAATGAGTCAGAATGCCAAAATACTGAAATATGTAGGGGGAAGCACACATAGAAAAATAGGATGTTAGAATGAGGCTGTAAATTGAGGTTTATTCCATAATTTTAGTCTGTGTGTCTGCAGAATACCTGACAAAATACAAATATCTGATTCCACTAGGAGTTTTGTATCTTACTATGACACTATCATAACTTAATGTGGCCCAAACTATCCAGACTTTTTCTTATTTTATAACAGAATTGTGTTCTTTAGATGTGTTTAGGGTCAGATCACATGCCTGCAATAGTATTTCTAGTAAAAACATCCACGACAAGAACTACTTTGATACTTGTGGCTTTTTTACACTGTGCATTTAATTTTTCCTGGCTTTTGATCCTTGAAAGCCTGACTAGTGCTGCGTTTACAGACTTTAAAATATTTACTGTGTTCTCTTGAGGCTGGCAAACGGATTGCGTGACAGGTGGTCTTGGAAGACATCTAACCCCAGTGACAAACCAGACCTCATCACCCCCCTGGACTTTCCACCAGGAAAAAGTTTTTTTTAAAAAAGGAAAAAAAAAAAAAGGAAAAAGAACATATTTAACATATTTTCATTACACCACTGGCATTTCAGATCATATATTTCAACTTGCCATTTACCAGCATGGGCACAACTCTGTAGCTGGGCTCCATTCCCCAAAGGAATTTGAAGCACCCCATTGCCACGGGATGTGTGCTCCCTGCAGCCCAAGGATGATCTCAGTGCAGACTGCAGCTCTCTGGAGCAGGTAAATCCCGATGGCACCTGGAATACAGTGCAGGGAACAGCATAAAGCACCCTGACTGCAATTCCCCAGCATTTCATGACAGCAGATTTAAGGAGCTCCCATCTAAGCATCCAGTTACAGTTCTACAGATAAAACTAATCAAGTTTCTGACCAAGCTCCTCCATTCTCCTCTAATATTTAGCTGCTATTCCATATTATTTTATTGGCTGCTTGCTGAGGTGTGTGAAATGTGTTACATGCATCCTGAGAAAGGGCATCAATGGAAAAAATCCTTAATAACTTTAATTTTAGCCAATGGCTGGAGCAGAATGACTTATGGGGCTCTGGTTGTAAAGGAATGACATGGGAGAAAAGGCTTAAAAAACTCAGGGGAGAAGTGAATGGCAAAGGTACCCTGATGCACTTTGTTCAAATCAAAATGCAAAAAACCCAGAAGTGGTTTGTTGTGTTTGGGTTTTTTTTCCTCATTTTTAAGTTCTAGAAAGTACAGTTGGTTGATGGAGAAGATGGGACAGCAGAGATGTGCCAGTCCTCAGTACTGCTGTCTTGATTTCATTATCACTTGTCTCAAAACTCATCTCTCCATACCTCAGTCTTTACATCCTGTTCACAGTCTCACCATCCTCGAAAATTTTGAATGGCAGAGGAAACCCATCCATCTCCACAGTTAGCAGAAAGGCTCATACACACTAATTTGTTTCCTCCCAAGTAACACTTTCATCTAGTCTTTATTAAAATATTAATTGACTAGAAAAAAAAATCACTTGTGAAAAAACTGACAATGGCTTTCATCCTTTGGGGAAATTTTATCAGCCTGTAAGAGAACAGCAAGGTTCCTTCATACAGACACAAACACAGCTCATGGAGATCTCATAGAAGAATTTGAATGAGCTGCTTTTATGGTTTGAAAGCCTAATTGCCAGAGAGACTTACAGAAAACACTGTGGGGATGGCTCCCTGCAAGAAGCAATACAATAGGAACCCTTGGAAAAGAATAATGGAAGGGGAAAAACGAGAAGGAAGGAAAGGATAAACACTAAGAACAGGCACTCCCACCCAGGAAGCAGGTGGAAGCTGCCAGCATTTTCCATCTGGATTTCCCCTGCCCCATTGCAAGGGGAAAGGGCAAGCAGCAAGGGCCTGGCTGCAGGGCTGCAGCCACATGAGAGGGTGACAAAAATGTCGGTGTAATCCTGACAGGACTAGCTCCCAAGGAGGAGAAGGGGGTTTGACAGCAGGGACAGACCTCCAATTCCCTTTCTCAGCCTTTACAAGCAGTACCAATCTCAGCTGGTGGCTTGATGCTGTTAATGAAAACTACTGTGCATCTGCGTTCCCCTAAAGTCACCCTGGTAACTCTGCCCCTTCCACCTGCACTCCTCTCCACACAGCCCTGCCACCCCACCTCCAGAAATATGTCTTTTCATGGATGAGTCCGGGTATTTTGGAAAGACTGGATGATGGAAAGATGACAGCAAGCAGGAGTTGGGAACGCTCCAGATCTGTTCCACTGCCCGGCTACTGCCGTGACCCAAAGCCACCCCGCCACTTACCCGTGGGACAGGGAAAGCAGCAGAAGCTCCTGTAGGGCTCTGGAAGGGACCTTAAAGATCATCCAGTTCCCACACCCCTGCTGTGGGCAGGGACTTCCACTAAACCAGGTGTTGGAATATTCTTTTTAGCTCTCTCACTTTATATGTATTATTAACACTGTGCCAAGGCTGTGGCTATGTCTCAAAAGTAAATAGTGCACTTGTATACTACACTAATTTATGGAGTGGGTGTCTGTATGACTGATCAGTAAAAATCCATGTTTTCGGAATCGAACACAGACTCTTCATCAAAGTGTTCAGACACGTCCAGTGTATTATAAATTGGCTCTCAGCATAAAAAGCAGATTAAAACATTAATTTTTGGTCTCACCATGTTTTTGATTCAAGCACATAAACCATCTTTTTTTCCCTGTATGTTTTCAAAATAATGACTTGTTTATAACAGGTTTAGGCAAGCTGGTGTTGGAAAGGGAATATGACCCTTTCTGTTATTAAATATCAAGATCTAGACTTCCCCTGCCAGAAGTACAAGCACTGGATTTATTTATGCCAGAGGAGTGGAACACAAAACTCGGAGCACACAGAGAAAAATCCAGCAGTTTCCTTGAGCAGTAATAACCATCTAACCAGGGCAGCACCAGCTAATCCTCCCAGCACTGGTGGCTTTTTCCTAGCCCAGGTCATATGCCTGGAGTCCCACACTGGAACTGACTTCTGATCACCAGCACAGGGCAAGAGGTTCAGGATGGCTTCCCAGGAGAAAAAGGCCACTCTGCTGGCAAATCACTGCTGAGTCCCTCCTGCCCCCTCACCCCTGCTCTCCACAAGCCACATCCTGGGTTTCTCTGCACTCTACAACAAATGCACCTTCTACGTGCAGTTACAGCAACCTAAAATTCTGTGAAGCAAGAACAAACTTCTCAGGTCTCCCAGCTGATTCTTAGAAGCCCATTAAGGAATCAAGCAAGGTGCCTATGGGGACTTGCAAATGAAAGAACCAAGTATTCTTTACTTAAATTGTCCAGAACAGCACACACAACTAACATTTGCTGGGGAATCAAGAGATTTTGGTAGCTCATTGGCAGCACACGTATTTTTCTCTGTAAAAACGTCCCAAGCTAATTCTTGGTGCAGAAGGGATTGGTCTCAGGGCAGTTTGCACAGCTCTGTCCCCCAGCAGCTGTGCAGTATTACCATTTTCAAAAGACTTATCAGCATTGCTATCTAAGGATCTTCCCTGGGCTGTGTGATCCAGAGGTAGACACAACAAATTCTCCTCTGTAAATGTCAGCACTCGCACTCGGCGAGCTCTGGTTTCCCGTTAACACACAGATGGAGGATCAGACCAGAGATCAAATGTCAGCGTTACCCACGGCAAGAAATTAAATCAGTTTAGATAGAAGCAAAGAAAAATACTGAAACTTTTTCTTTTCCTAGTTATATCTCTAGTTTTATGCAACATGATGTAAGTTTAAAGTCAAGGGAGTAGATGGAGGTTTTGAAAGGAGTTCTGACTTAAATCCCCCAAGAAAGACCGAGGGTGACCATTAATAAATCACATCTACCTTGATGCATCCAGAGGAAACTGCTGGGAGGCTGGGGATGGAGGCTGGACAAATTCAGCTAGGAGAGCCTGAGGAGTTTGAGATGACTCAGCTGGCAGAGGTGGTGGGATGCTGAACTCACTGCTCCCATCCGTGGTGGCCTCTACCTCCACCAGCTGCAGACCCCAGCCAGCATCTGCCCACCTCTTACTGCAGACAAAGTGCAGAGATGTGGCTCCCTCTCACAACATGTTTGACATGGGGACTGGCATCCCTGCTAGCCAAAGTTTGTGTCAGGGCTGCACCCGGAGCTGGAAATGGTTTGGCATTGGCTTAGCAAGGAAATAAGGGCATCTTTTCCACCCTATTCCTGCACAGTCTCACACCAGCATGTTGTGCTGAGTGCCTTCTCCATATTCAAGCAAATGAGCACGGAAACATTTATCAAACACTTGGAAAGTTCAGATTTCATTTTTGCTACCTATTCATTTGGTGTCCAATTCACATCCTCTTGTCTGGCAGCCACTGGGATTTTGAACTTCAAGTGTGTCCCAACCTTACTGCTGGGGTTGGTCTTTCTCCTCTCTAGTTTCCCAAATGACTTCCCGAAGCAGGAAAATGGGGAGGATGCAACAACTTTCAAATTCACCTTCAGGAGCAAAGAACGCAGAGCCCAGAAAAAACACACATTTAATTTCTTTGCAGCATTGCAGGGGGCTCAGAGAAAACAGAAGGCAGGGTCTGGAACAAGAGCTACAGCCCCAGAATTACACAGTACACTGGCCATGGACACACATTTACAGTTGCTCAGGCTGTGTATGTGAAACCTTGCGTGAACAACTTATTTGCTCTACAACGTTAACACAGCAAGTGTCAAACACCAGTGCATGCCCAGAAACAGTGGCAAACAGAGCTGGGAATCCAAAAATTACACCAATGCCTGCTAGGGGGAAAAAAACAAACAAAAAAAAGGCAGCTCAAGCTCTTGGCCTTGCTCTTCATGCTTCTTTGGTCCCGTGTTTGGAATACAAGCAATACAGAACCCGCATTACAGCCTTCGTATCTCCATTCACAATATCTGTGGAGACACAAACCAGAGACAACAAAACCTGATGGGATGTACTAGCAATCCCTGGAGCAGGATGAGACTGCACCTGCCAAAGACAATCTCCCACCTTCCCCCAGTTATAATGTGAACTGTGACAATCGAATTGCGACAGGAGGCAAAATAGGAACTACAGAGGTAGAAACTAATAATTTATTAAATCAACTTGAGGAAAAGGGACTCTTGCTGCACTCTCTTGCTGGAAGAAAAGGGCAGATAATACAGAGTAAGAAATAATTATTCACTAGAAAATAACAGAGTAGATAATTTAATAGGGCTTTATCTTGAGGTTTTTTATGATTATTCTATGTCAGGAATCATGTTGGAATAACCTGACACATTTCTTTTGTTGTAATATTTCCATCATGTTTTCCTGCCATTGTCTGTGTTGTTGTTTGTTTGTTTTTTCATTTAGTTTTCAGCTTCTTTCTTTTTGGCTATATAAACTGCTCTTGTATTTAAAAATTGCAGTGGGAGAGGGTAAGGGATTCAGAGGGTTTACTGTTCTTACGGTGCTGTAAATCATTGGGAGAAAGACTAACAAAGAAACACCAGTAAAATGAGATCCTTGAAGAGTCTAAATAGTGTAGCTGTAGCAAGGACCTTTAAATCTCATTAAATTCACTCACTAGCTGAGGATTTCCCCACTGAAGCTAATGGACTCGCAGATGTTGGCACCAGTATTTCTTATACTGATCAACTCTGTGTTTGAGGCGATGCAGAATAGCCAGAGGAAAGCACAGATTTATCTCTTTTCAGACAAAAGGTGGATCTCAGCACGGGGACCTGAGCCCACACCGATTACTCTGTTAATGTTAACATAAATAAAAGCTCTTTAGCTTTCCAGGCTCCTAGCTCTGTGCAGCACAGCAAAAAGCCCACAGTTCATGAATGCCCAGCATGCAAACTGCTGACACCACCAAAGCATTAGTGGGACAAGAGAACAAAAGGAAAAACAAAGAAAGCCCTAAATCCTCTCTTTCCCTCTCCACGATGCCATGTGTTATGTACCCAACACATGCCCCCTCTCACGAATGACTAACAGGGAGCTAGAACTGGAATATTCTATTTTTAATAAGGATTTGACTTCCTTATTCAGCAACAAGCTTGTAGAGGCATGCTGGGATTATGTACCCTGCAAGAGGTCAGCACCACCCATTAATTAACCACATCCCTCATCCCACCAGGAGCTGGCACCAAATTTTTCTGTGGAATATTTTAATTGGAAAATTGGACCCATCCAAATGGAGCTTTTTGGTTTGTTTGTTTTTATGGTGGAAAAAGAAAGAGAAGCATGCATGCACATTGATTCAGTGATGGAAGCATTCACTTGGGTGAAGGAGACCAAGATCCAGATCTGACCCAGGCATAACAGCAACTAAAAACCTGTGACTTTCATATTCAGGAGACTGACCCACCACTCTTTTGGGTCTGAATAGAGTGATCAGTATTTCTGATTTTCCAGACATATTCTTCAAGGTATCTTCCCACAGAAACAAGCTCGCTTTTAATGCACTGAAAGTTTTTATGAGATAGGAAAACAGCTTTGCCTCCAGCTCAGCTGCTGTAATTTCCCTAGGAGCTGTCACTGGTTTAAATCTTTGGCAAATAGTGAATTACTAAACAGTTTAAGTTTAGTGTAAAGTTACTAAACTTATAACAATCCAACTTTTTTAGCATAGAAATAATGATTTTTCAAAAAAAATCTTATTACCCCTACTATTCATTCTGCATGAGGAGCTGTAGGGCAGCCATATAATGAAATGTGTCAGTGTCATTTCCAGAACCTGCTTCCTGCAATTACCCAAAGTTTTTCTAAGCTGGGATATTAGCAATTCTGTTCCAGGTAAGTTTGCATGTCACCACTCACCTTCAGAGTTCACAGGAAAATTCAGAAGACCTCCCTCTGCTAGCAAGTCCAACGCCAGGTTAACGTTGTGGAGCTGTTGGAGAGAGAGAGAGAGATTAATATAGCTGACAATATTTTCTAACCAACAGAAGGTTTTAAAAAAGTATTTCTCTGGTAGCTGAAGATACTGATTCATAAATATGTACTCGTATTCCTCTCCTTAGTTTTGATGGAGTGCTCTTCAGAATTTCTACCAATTATCATATAAAATTAGATGTAAAATCCATCTCCAGAAGAACATATCCCATGAGGGGGGCAGAAGAATCCATTTATTTAAAAATAGATTTTGCATGTGAAAGACTTGTGTTAATGGATGTTTCCATGGGGAAAATGGGCTGGATTTTTAACTGGATCTAATGGATGCATGGAGTTTATTTCTGGGTATTTTTTAACAATGCCCATATGCTTACCACACTTGGAACAAACCAAAAGGAAAAAGTTCTCTATATTTTATTCAGAATTGCAAAGATCCGGTGTACTTGTGAGCTAGAAGTTTCTGCTGTGCTTCTAAAGGTGTCTATTCACATTAACAGGAGTGATGATATCCTTAATAACACCCATCAGAAATTAAGCACACATCTGTGAATGAAGGCTGAGGGTTTTTTCTCATTTGTCCTCACTGGTTTTTCTCTCCCTTCCCCACATAAAAGCAGCACCACACACATAAGCAGTACTTGTAACCCCTTTTTTTAAATATCCGCTTCTAACAGCTCAAGGGCAGGTGTTCACTTGGCTGGTAATTAGCAAGTTCCTTTCCTCTAAAGGACTAACAAGACCTGAAGGAACTTCAGATTGTCTCTTCCTGCCTTCCCTGAGCTACTGGGCAGTTTACCCTTTGGGAGGCTGCTGTTCCCTGTTGTGTTGTGGCAACAAGCACAGCAGTCCCCCATGCACAACCCAGGCAAAACCTCTGTGCTCTGAAGTGCAGCAACAGATGTATGCTTCACCTGGTTCTCTGGCTTACAGCTAACTGAGACTGCCTGTTTGGATTCAGGTTTGTTTTGTTCCTCTGATAGTCAGCAGCCAGGAGAGCTTAAGACCATGCAGTTCTACACAGTTTCCCGATCGGAATGAGTAAATCAAATGTTTCCTCAGTGAGCCAGCACAGGCAAAAAGGGCACATTTCCCTCTCTGTAATGCATTGGAGATTTTCAAGGAATGACAACTGCACATTTCAAAAAGCATCTTCGGACAGAAATACCAATAACTACCTGAGAAAGGGAAGCCTTGAAAAACAAGGTGCTTTGTCCAGCTGTGCTTCCAGACTCAAAAGAGCTGGACAGTTTTCTAGGATTTACAACCGGATAGCAGCCAGGACATTTGGGCTGTTTCAGATCTGGGCCTGTTTTGGCAAAAATACCGAGTTCACACAGTCTTGATAAGTACATGAGCCCTCCTTCATCATCATCTTCATCTCCTGACTGCACAGATTTCACCGCTAGTTTCACCCTGAACTATTTTGTGATCATATTCCTTGTCACAGAATATGCACACCTTTCCTCACTCACAAGCACCCAGAGCTGCACTTCTTTACAGTTACTTGTAAAAGCCTTTTTTTGGCAATAAACACTCCGAATAAAACCTGCAGCAAACCCACCCACGTGCAGCATTGTCTTCTTTCACCTCAAAATTGATTCACCTCTTGAACTTCAGTCATGGAATGGTTTTGGTTAGAAGGGACTGTAAGGTGGATGTACCACACCGATCCCAACAGTGCATGTGGTTGTCACCATTCTAACAACAAATGAGATCTTTTAAATCCCAGCAAAGGTTACATCTTTATACTCTACTGCACCAATTAATGTCTAAAATGACAGGGAGTTAGAAAGCACAGGGGAATTGAAAGACATGTTTTGTGTACAAATGACAGCTGAACTACGGTTGATCGATATTTTTAGTCGTAGTGTCATCCCACTTTTCATCTTGTAATGAGCATCAGAGGAGAAACGAATGGTAAATACCTCTTTGGCAAACTGTTCAACACTAAGTCCAGTCCTCAGGAGTAACTTTGATAAAGTGAAATTACTACAGTGTAAAGAGTTGTACTGAAGCACTACCCAACCCCATTGTATTCTTCTCTGATGCCAGTGACAGGCAGGGTGAGAACTAGGAAGTCTGAGCTTTGATTTATTCCAGAATTTTAGGGCTATCTCATTTCCAGAAAGAAATCTGTGAGGCTGAACCAAAAAGAAAATGGTTGTTTATGAAGTTTCAAATAAGAAAATATTCAGTGATTTCCTTTGAATAAAGCTAAAGGAAATGGTAAAAATTTCTGTCCACTTCAGTGGGAACAGACCAAACAATTTTGAAAATTGAGTGGAAGAGAAAGGGAAGGAAAACAGCTCTAGGGAAATCCTTTGATTACGTCTGATTCAACCCTTCAAAATGTATTTTCCCTGTTCTTAGATTAAAAAAAAAAAAAATATCTGTTTTTTCCTAATAATTTAAACAGTTAGCAACTGACAGCAATGAAATTTTGACAACATTTGAACCTAGGTCTCAAACAATTGTGCTTTTAAACTTTCTGATGAAAAGCTCCATGGGAATATTTATTTGTTAATATAGGACCTCTGAGAATTTTCATTACAAATAAATATTGCCCAGGGGCATTAACTGTGCTAAGGTTGGGAATAAGATGAAAGCTTCATCTGTGTGGGGAAGCTGTAATGCAAACCATGCCAGAGGAGAGATTTTCTTCTCTGGCAGCTCTCAAGCAAAAAAACATCTGACACATTTCACTTCCAGAGATTTGAGCATAAACCAGGAAATACAGCTACAGTTTCAAGATATTCAGAGCTATTCAGTGACCCAAATGAAAAAAGCCTACCCACACCAGAGACAATCTGAAAATACCTCAAATATCTCAAAATATATCAACATTCCAGACCTGTGGAGGAGGCAGCCCAGCACACACTTCCTTCTGGCTGGTGACAGCTTTTACTTTTAAAGCACAGATGAAATCTGCCGGGTAGAGGTGGAAAAAAGTGCCAAGCAGGGTCTGGCTGAGTATGTTACAGCCCCCAGCCTCGCGGGAGGAAAGGATGTAAACTCAAGAGTTTCCCAAACTCAGAAGGGGCCTTTAAAATCTTCTGGCAATGTCTTGATTAAGGTATATTTTTAGGGCAGCATAAAGAAACCCACAGGGATCCAGTTCTGCTATGCAAGAAGCACCATCCTCTTCGAATCCTTGTTTGCAGGACAGACTGGTAGAAGAGAACACACCCATTCCCCACCACACAGAGCCCTGGATTTCACCAGAAGGCTGCAGAATCATGGTCATGCCAAACAAACCCAAGTAACAGGTGTTTGCCTCCCAGGAGATGCTAATTTTGAAGAGGACACCGACCTGTTCTGAGGTGTTTTGACAGCACCGGGCGCCTGTGTTGGCACTGTCCAAACCCCGCTCCTGCAGACACTGTGGGCATGGGACTTCACACACAGCAGCAGCAGTGGAAGCAAGAGGCAGAACGCTCAGTTAGATGGCTCAAGCTCTAAATAATTGCATGACAACCTACCATCTCCACGGTGCTGGCTGGAGTCAGGAAGAAATTCCTTAAATTCAGAAAGAAACCCTCTAGTTGTCCAATTAAGAGAAGTAAGATAACTCCATCTGAAAACTAGATAAGAATTGCCTGAAGATTATTTGGCTTCAGTAAACTATTCCAGTAAAGGCCATTCTAGCAATAAAGGAACTTAAATGTTACTCGGGCAAGTAGACAGTCTAATGACTCAGCTCCCTCAACCTCTTCCACAGTGAACTTCATATTTAGTTAGATAAAGATCCCAAAGTCACAGTTGTGAAAATACAACCTTGTAAAAAACCAGCTATTAAAACAAACTATTCTAAATATGAAAATACTTCAGATGAGCACAAATGCACAACTATAAATAACAGAAAATTGTGCCTAGTGATGTATGACGAAACACTTGAAAACCTTCTTTTCTTACAGCTGCCCACTGGGAAGACCCAGAAGAGCACCCTGTTCACCAGAGCCCAGGGAGGTGATCCTGAGGTGCCTATTGAGCACTTCTCTTGCAATTTCATACTCTAAAGAAGTCCTATGTTCAGAGGATGGGACTTAGAAATGTGATGAAAATAAGGTCTTCATTCCATAAAGAAAATGCAGCATCAACAATTACTAAGTACAGCAATCAACTTCACTTTCATTTTAATGTTCAGGACACCTTTATTTCCATCCTGACAAAGAGAGGACCCCTAGGAGTTGGGCAGACTCTGCAAATAACTCCCTGTAGCATTACAAGGGCAGCACTCAATACAAAGGCAGTATTTTTGCATTAATTATTAGTCTCAGAAACTTCAGGGACTGAAGCTTGATATCTTCACCTGAACCTGGAAATCATTATGCTGCCAAATTTCAAATTACTGTAATAAAAAGGAGAATTCCTAATGGTGAGAGGAAACACCCAAATGGATGACAAAACATGGGGAACATGCAGCTTGGAGCACGCTACCTGAGATTCGATGTCTTTCACATTTAATCCTAATTTTCCAACATGCTGGTTGACAAATTGCAAAAGTGCCTAAAGAAAAAAGAAAGAGAAGAAAGGGGGAAAGAAAAAAATGACTTTTTCAGTATTTAAGTTCGGCCTAACAGATTTTGATGTCTACTAGAAAGTAAATTACCTTTTTTACAGCATCCAGTTTATCTGGAGCACAGCTAAATAATTCATCAAAGGCATCATCTTCTGTATCAAAACAACATTAATTGGTTTTATTTTGAATAACTGACAGATCAGAGCTTTAATGTGGCTCCAGAAGGAGAAAGGTATTTGCAACTTACAAGCCAAGGAGGAAGAGTAGCAGGGAGGCAGAGAAACATGCTGCTTTTATATTTATCAGAGGCCAGGATGACAGGCTTCCCTTCAGCCTGACCACATCAGAGAAACAATTAACTTCATTCAGCTCTGTAATTTCACCTGCAAAGGTTCTCAGTTTGTGCTGCCACCAGTCTGAGCACTGGCCAGGTTTCACATCACGACAGTTTATCTCTTTTCACTTACATTTTTTTTAACCCTGAACCTCTGGGATAAAACACAGGGAGCAGGGAAGAGCTGTGCTGTGCTTCTCTCCCCAAACAGAAACGTCAGTTACACCAAATTTGCGGGGAAAAAACCTCCTCCTTCCTTCAAAAAACCACAAGTAAGATATGGAGACACTGCCCTTCCTCTGAAAATTCAGACACCTCAAAAATGGCCAGTTCTGCCACCTGGTTTAAAACGGGCAACGAGCTGGTGCCAGCAGAGCTGTGCCAGGGAGCTAGCAGGAAATGAAATCCATCCAAGTCCCACCCTCACCTCCCCCTTTCTGCCCAGGTGTGGCAAAAGCAGCATCCATCTCCTCACCCGGCCACAACACAGCTCTGGTTCGAGCACGAGCGAAGTGTTCGGAGCACCCCGAGCAATGAAAGGCACTCTGGCAGCACAATTAAAAGCAGAACCAATTTCTACAGCGCAGAAAAGCGAAGGCAGCTTTGCTTAAGGGAAATTCCTCCCAAAAGATTGTGACAGAGAAGCCTCCCTTGTGAAAGGGTTTCCTCAGGTTTCTCTGTTCTGCCGGTTTGGGGGTTGCTGCAGGAGCAGTGTCAGGGAATAGGTGAATCCATCAAACAAATCACAGAGAGCCCTCTTCTGGGGCCACGCTTTGGGATTTCTCTGTTTGCTAAGAAAGCTGTGTCAAAAATAGACAGAGAGCATCTTGAAGAGTGAATTGCAGATTTTTCTTCCCAGCAGAATCAGCCCACTGAAAGAAACACCTAATTATGGGATGGTGGGGGGGGGGTTGAGGCTTTTTGGGTTTTTTGGGTTTTTGTTTGGGGCAGGGGGTGAGTGTTGGAGTTTTTTTTTCACAATTTCAGCCCACACTAGAGAACACTCAGTGGAGTAAGTGATAACTACATATTAAATGATACAGTTTGCACCTCTGCAAAGGATGAAAATGCCAAAATAAAGGGCACAGCAGAGAATTCAAACGGTTGCCTTGGTTCTCTGGGGATGCAACGTGCTCCTTTGCAGCAGCGAAGAGCAGCTCACACCGGAGCCTGAGCAGTGCCCTGACCTTCTGAGGCTTTGCACACTTGGACATTTTTCACCTCAAGTGTTTCCCTGCCCAGAAAAGCACTAAGGGTAAAAGCTCTGGGCACGTTGGTTTGACTGAGCTGCCATCCACAACCAAGTACCAGTGGATTTCAAAATCTCATTTGCAAACTGTGGGAAGGGAAGCACATTAAACCGGTAGCAACGGGAACCACAGTTCTGAAGCCTTTATAAATAGTTCCAACAGTGAACGTGGTCCATGCACAAATCCAAGCTGCATTTTGCCCCCCATCCAGGTTTCTTTTTTGGGTCATCAACCCACCTTCATGTCCTGTCTCCCCTCCCATCTGTTGCCTGCAGTCCACAGGCAAAGTGACCACCCAGTTTCCAAGCTGTATTGCGTTGCTATGAGCAGGCATTAACAGAAGACATTTGGAGAGAAACACCAGGAAAAAAAAAAATCCATGAATCTCCATTAACTTTAGTGGGAGCATACTGATTTTATCATGAGGTAAAAATGGATCAGGACATGGTGTATAAAAGCACATAATGAAACACTGAACTTGGCAATGCCGGCACTTACTTGACTGTGCTTCTATATTCTCTCTGGAAGTGCAATAAAAAGCAAGAATTAGAAAAATGATTCAGCAGACCTGATCTTATTCATAAGCTTTGCTTATCTGCTATCTCGTAAAGCAGGAGATAGAGTTCAAAGTGGCATTAACTTTATGTCAGAGTGACTTTTCAACAGATATTTTTAAGTACACTCCATATCTGTGTAGGGTCTTGGAAGCAATGAGATTTTAACTGGCCCACACACCAATGAACATTTATTTTACAAGCACAATCCTCTATGTCCTCTTCCAATAAGCTGCTCATGATATTAGAACTTGAAGATGTTCTGGCATATAAGAAATGATAGTAGGAAAATCTCTTTCTAGTTCCTAGAATGATGTCCGTATTTTTTTGTTATATAAATGGTATCCCACTACTTAACTCCTTTAATAACGACAGTACCTCACACACTCAGCAAGCTAAAACATTTCTTTCACAGTAAAATAAGAAAAGAACTGCCTCCTTTCTCTTTATTTAAAAACACAACAGCAACAAATTAAAAGTAGATTTAAACCTTTGTGGCTTTAGAAAATCTCCAGTTTAGTCTGGCACAGGTAAATTTACAGTACTGGGATTTTGTTACTATATTTGCTATGAAATTTCATGGCGATGACAAATGCTAAGCTTGAGAAATAATCATAAATGTTGCTCTAGAGAAGTTTTTATATAGAATAAATAAAGGTATTTCACCGTAATGCCAAATGTGAAGAGGGGAGAAAAAAGAGAAGAAACCAGAGAAACAACTCACATGCATATGCATGCATTGGCTTACACCTTTTCCATCATCATGATCCCAGCTGCTTTTTGTAAGGGAGAACACACCCACAATATTTCTTTTCTGACTGACAGTGTAAAAACCAGATATATCCCCTCTTACTTGTTTTCTGTGATATATTCCACCGCATTTGATGTCTTTAATCCTCTGGAGGTGGTCTGTTGAAAGGACAATAAACAACGTTGGGTTTGTCACACACAAGAAGAATTTCATAAACAATAACGAGGCTTTCATGACCTGTTTGCTGCCTTAAGCGATTATCAGAGGGCATTTATTCAATAACCCCAGTACAATTGGTACAGGTACTTTGAGAAGTTTCTGCTTCCTTCTGCTCTCTTCAGTCTCCAACAGGAAATCTCTTACTTCCCCATCAGAGGAAGCCCTTGGTGTTTGCTGCTCCTCCCTTTCAGGCAGTGAAAAACAGTCTGTGTTTACACACTGGTGGGGACAGTTTTTGCAATTATAGCCCAAACTGTGGGATATTTGATATTCTCCTGCAGTCTCAGAATCGACTTAAAGAAACAAAATAGAGGAAGAAAGTGTGCAGATATCTGCTTGTAGAGAAAAATACCCAAATGTGACCCCAATGGAAGGGGGGCAAAAACTCCTGTCACCTAAAGAAAAAAATCCTCAGCATTAAAAAAATTTTATGATTTACAAATACAGGCCTCTATTTTAAAACATTTAGAGACAGTAACAGCAGAATTTCTTCATTTTCTTCTTTACAGAGATCAACAGCTGCTTTCAGCTTGGGCCATTCCTCTGTTTGACTGAGGAAGAAAAACAGCATAGCGCTTCTCCCCTTTTAAAGGCAGAGTATCCTAACTGAAAACTAAATCTAATCCAGCAAACTCAGAACCTGAAAGGTGTGGTTCACAGAAAACACAAGTATCTCTTTCACAGCTGCACACACCTTTCTCCTAACTCTAAGCAGGTTAGCCTCGTGAAAGGACTCCAGGGTCTACTGTAACAAATACTGAAAATACCTCGATGGTGATGGTTTCCACTTGAACGTTTGGAGGCAGAGCCAGGTTGGGTTCGAAGTGCTTTGCCATTGCAACCAGGAGATGCAGTGTGCTCAGTAAGTCCTTTGCCAAGATAGCTAACGAGTGTAAAGGAAGAAAACAATGCTCAGTGTGCAAAACAAGTGAACTTCCCTCCAACATATGAATTCTCTCTGTGCAGAGGACCCCAGAGGCATGGAGGGCCATAACACAGGTGGGACATTAGACTGGGGCTTATATAATATCCAAATTTAGCAATAGCACAGCTTAAAAGTGAGACATACAGGGATGCTGAGGGCTCTTAAGTGATCCAAAGCTACACACTTAGAGTGGGCAGACCCAGGCGAGGTCAGATATTTGTGTCTCACTTTTGATTCATCTAGTAATTGAAAACAGGTTGTTTAATTACTGTTCTGGCAGCACATTCCCTCACAGCAGCCTTGTAGCACAGGAAGCTTGTGATGGATATTTTTCTTCAATTTCACTTCTGCACCTACATTCCACACTCCATTTCAGCTGACTTTCTTCCAGTTGCAAACACTTGGCCACAGCTTCCATAATCACAGAGAGTTTCTGCCGCTGTTTTTTTTCTGTTAATGCAATCTTGTCAACATCCAGCTTGAGAGATCCTAAGTTTTCTGTTACAGAGAGTCCATAGGAAGTAGAAGGATGTATTTTAACATCATTTTCGGGAAAAACAAAATAATTAGAAACATAAAATGACAGCGAAGAACACAAAGTTGTGTTTTAAAGGTTCAATACCATTTCATAGCTCTGCAAAAGGCAGAGGACTCAAGTCAGTCCTTGTAGCAACATCCCCCAGCCCTAGCACTTTACATTCCTTCTACAGAAATCCAAGGAGTGAATCCTTCCTGTAGACAGTGTACAAAGTCATTATCAACTCATATATAGAAGAAATCCCAGCTCATCACTCAGGCAAGTAAATTATGAAAATCAGCCAATCCTGCTCATGCTGCTGCTCTCAGCCTTGGTGGAAAGGAGATAGATTTGAAAGATATCCCCAAAGAGAGTGAAAAGGGAAAGAAAAATGTAGGTGGGACAGGAGAGATGGAGAAATAGAAATAGATAACAGGCTGCTCCAGGAGGTTACATCTTTATACAAGCACCACATAGTGCCAAAAGCTTCTTAGATTTTTACCAGTTCCAGCACCAGAGCAGTTCTTTAGACCCAGAGCTTTTTAATTTTTTTTTTTAAGGCAGGAAAACATATATTACAGTGCTGATTCCATCCGATATTTCTGGTAGCACCCCAAGCCACCTTTGTGCTCCTGGCTTACAAAACTTTCCTTCCTCTCAGAAGCACTGAATTTCACACTTCATAGTTAACCTTTTGGTTATGTCAACTAGCAGGTAATAAGAATTTCTTAGAAGTAAAATAGCCATGTAAAACAATAGTGGGAATTTGTTCAGAATTGTGGTTATCACAGCTGGCCCCCAGTGCAGTGAGAAGCGATGGCAGGTCCCTGCTACTGCAGTTCCTGAGGTTTGTTCTCTGATTGGAAAGTTCCTCCATGAGATGTCTGCAAGAACTAAACTCAAAGGAGCAGCTCACCCAGGAGATGATGAAGTACCAGCCCATCATACAGGTCTTCTTCCAGACTCTTAACTACTATGTGTTCCTCTTTCAGAGTTCTGTTAATCCACTCAGTCAAGAACTGCAGGGGAAAAGAAAGCAATTATATTCCTGTTGTTTAGACGGTACAGCACTCAGTGCTATATTCTGTTTCACCTCTCTCTTCAGTCCCTTATCTCACATCTTGCTTTCAATCTCCATTCCTTTGTGCTTTTTGGTAGTTTTTTAAAGGGTTAGTTCTTCCTAATTTTCAAGTGAGATAGACATCTCACTATTCCAATGAACTCCGTTATATGGCTGGGGTGAGAGACCCTCTTCCTACTTCCACCAGGGAAAAGGTTGCACAGTACACTTCCCATCCCCTGCCTTCATCACACATCACAGAATTCACACAAATTCAACTGCCAGGCAGAAATTTGTAAGAGGCTTTGCTCATTCTGTGGGTAGTTTCTTGTACTCATCCATGCTACTAGCACTCCTCCCTCTCATCTCCTGTTTTTGTTTTCTTTTTCTTTCTGCAATACTGTACCACTCAGTCCCCAAATACCTTCTTGGAACTTTCCTACATGGCAGCCCTCCCATCAGCCTTCCAATATCCTTCCTGCCTTTGCAAGGGGAAGCTGCTCAGGAAGCCAAGGTCTGGCTACAAAGGGAGAGGAACCGCGTGTGCTCCTAAGACAGCAGAACAAAGTGGCTCCTCAGAACTTCTCCAAGCATGTGTTTTATTCTCACGTGTTGAGAGAAAGGGAAGATGACCTAGTGAAGCAGAACAGAAAAGCAGTAGCCCCCAGTTCATGCTACCAACATGAACATCTCTCTTGTAAGAGGGAAGGGTATTGCTTGTATTGCTGGGATTGCTATGAGTGAGTGACTGGGGTGGATAATACCCTTCTCACTTGCTGTAAACAGAGGAGAAAATTCGTAGCAGATTCCTGTAAGCTCGCCAACATTAATAAAAATGTAAGAAGGGTTTGAAAAGAAAAGTCTCTGAGATGCTTGAAACTGCATGAGAAATAAAAAGGCCTGAACTGAGAAGCTGTCAAACTGTAATACACATCCTCTGCTAAGAAGCAACAAGAGCAGAAAGCTGTGCTCTTCAGCTGATGCTTGGTGACATTCTGGATGTGCGAGGGGTAGAGCAGTACCCCAAACACAAGAGTATAGCCAGAAGGAAGTCAGAAAAGCAGCAAGTGCTGCTGAGTACAGAGCTATGACCTCCCTCCTTTGCTCTCCCAGCTCGACACAGCCACATCCACAGCCTGCAGCTCACGCAGTTCTGCTTTCTGTCCAGCTGTGAGGGCCCCACTCAGCAGCAGAGCAGAGCCCTGTGTCTAAAAAGGAGTGAACATGGAAAGCAGAAAGGGAATACTTCAAGAAGTTTGCTGCTGGCTTCCAAATGTAACCATCTTCTATTTCACATGCAGCTGGATATTTATAGCCACTACAGGGAGCTATTTCGTCTTTCTCAGCTCTCCAAAGCCTCCTCAAAATGAAAATGCAGTGAAACAGTCTCTCTCCCAAGCGAGTTTCTTCGCTTCCCCTGTTCTTCCCTTGAAGATTCCTCCCTGTCCCTGTCTCCATCCCAACTGCTTCTCTAGAGAAGCCATCAAATCTTTAGATTAAGAAGGCAATCAAGGGGCACTGATGGGCACCCAGAGGACTTTGTCTCCCTCAGGAGACAATTTCCATCTCCTCATCACCCAACGAAAAGAAATAGACAGTGATGACCATAGTTTCAGGAATCTCTGACAGGAAATAGATTAAGCACTGAAGCTCACAGAAATCTTCATAACTGAGGAAAACTCTTCATTTTTGGCTGTCTCAAAATAACAAATCCAGTCTTTCCGTAGACAACATAGTTGCATTTTGCAGCACCACCATTCAGACTTTCACTTTTGTATAACAACATTGAGAAAGCCTGACACAAAATCAAATCTTTTTGATCAAATATGCATGAATACCTAATATAGAGACACACCTACCTAACAAGTTTATAAATGCTACAAAATAAAAACAAAAGCACGTCTCTTAAGCTGCTTTTCATAATATTTGTAACGATTTCAGCACCTCCATAATGCAAGGAGTGCTGGTCTCATGAGACACATGCCATTTTTCTCACAGGAAATTTCAGTACGTGGACTGTGCCCTTAGAGAAACACGGTTATTGAACACACTGGGGAGACTTCCAAAATTAGATGGAAATAAAGTACTTGCCTGTGGAATAGGATGCATCCTTCACAGTTCCTTCAAGCAGGCAACATACCATAAAATGGCCTGAAAGCTTTTATCCTGAATTCCTGGTGATTTGCATACTCTTCCTCCTATCCCCCTCTGCTCTCTGCTAACCTTGCCAGCTGAGCCAGCTGCTGGTGAAGGCTGTTGCAAATCAGTAGAGCAAACCTAAAAGTTACCATGGGATCAGTGCAGCAAACCTGCACCTGTCTGCACATCTCTCTTTAGTCACAGCAAATACTGACGTGGGTCTGCCTGTGGTCCCAGCCCAGTGTTTCAGCTGGATTCTCGTCGCTGTTACTCTATCATCACAGTGAAAGAGCAACTGGGTACTTCTGGTGTGGCTCACCCACAGAGGCTAGGAGAGGTCACATCAGGGGCCACTCAGGTTTGTAGCTGCACTCCACACCCAGCAGTGGTCACTGCATTGGAAGCTTGATCCTGTACGGCCCCAGCCACCCTGACACCGTGCTGAAACAAAAGCTCCGCTGCACTTGTGCAGAGCCCAAATGCCAAAAGCAGAGCTCATTCCCATCTGTAGAGAGTAGGGGACTGGGGTCAGGGAGCTGGGCAATTTAGAGGGCTGAAAGAGGTCAAAGAACCAGGCTCTTTGTTTCCTTTAACACAACAGGTTAGAAAGCTCGAGGTGAGGTTTAAACTAAAGTAAAGGAAATGGTACCAGTTTCAGTTCTTCCAGTTTGGGGCTGTTTCTTGAGGTCGGTTTTATGAGTTTCCTCTTCTCACCTATGGAAGGAAGCAAACAAGATCCATCACAATTATCAGATATGACTAAAGCAAGTTTGTAGCTAAATCTGCTATCGGTTTGATATTCCCAGTGTGGCTAACTGCCATATGTAGAAACGTTCATATTTTATTTTAACTAATTCCTTATGAGCAAGAAAAATGGTATAGCAGACTATTAAGGCTGCTGTTGGAAATTATGCTTCAGTGTAATTCAAATCAGTAAGATCTAGACGGACAATTCTGGAAAGAGGAAAACACACTTGGTCAGATCCACATGTGTGAAACTTAAATTTCAGTTAAAGAACCAGCTGGATTTTGTGTTACTTCTTCATGATCTGCCCCCAAAGAGTCAGCAGCCAAATTACACACACAGAGCTTACTCATTTCTGATACAGCTATGGGATCACTGCTGAAAAATACACAATTCACTTGTACAGCACATTTTCTCTTTGACTCTTCAGGTGGTTCTTCGGACTTTTTTCTGTCCTGGTTCATAAAGCACAAACCTTTAGCAATGGCCTCCTCAGTTAGGAATCGATCGAGTGTAGAAGGCTGTGTAAATGCATTTAAGAAGTCTGGATCCATTGTCTTTAGTCACTCCTGGTAAACTGGTAAAAAGCATAGGGAGGAAGGGAACATGAGTAAAGGCATGTAAAGATCCAAATTAGTGCTAAGAAGAAAAACAAATGGAAGGGGGTTTTTTTATCAGTTACTATTTCATCACTAGTTGCTTTAAAAAAAATCTAAAAAATATATTTAAATGTGTACAAAGAAAAAAGTTAAAAACAATTTTCATTTTTTCTGTTAATCATCAAAATATAAGAAAAAAAGACCCGAAGTAATAAAAATTGCTTTAATTACATCTAATTCTATTTTCCCTCTATTAGATATTATAAGTATTAGATAAGTAAAATCCTATTTCAACTGAAGTGAAAAAGAAGCTTTCAGTCCCTAGGTATTAATGGATATGTGCTAGAAAAATATAAAAATTACCAACACTTAAGGAGTATTAAATCAAGAACCCAGCAGTTAAATTACTGAGACAAGTTTCTAAATATAAGCAGCTTCATTTATTAGAACAGCTTGTACAGCTGTGGGGGGAAAAGGATAGTTATTGGAATCTGAATAGTCTCTTTTACAAATTCTAGTGTCGAGTCATAGAATCATTTAGATTGGAAAAGACCTCTAAGATCACTGAGTCCCAGCTGTTCACCCACCACTAAACCATGTTCCCAAGTGCCACATCTGCACCATCCAGGGATGGTGACTCCCAACACTTCCCTGGGCAGCCCCTTCCAATGCTTGACCACCCTTTCAGTGCAGAACTTTTCCCTCATATCCAACCTGACCCTCCCTTGGCACAGCCTGAGGCTGTTGCCTCTCATCCTGTCCCTGTTCCCTGGGAGCAGATCCCAACCCCCCCCAGCTGCCCCCTCCTGCCAGGGAGTTGTGCAGACCCACA
>VXAZ01009912.1:426405-508630 GCA_013399875.1 Gymnorhina tibicen
CTGCAGAGCCTTCCTGCCCTCCAGCAGACCCACACTCCCACCCATGCATGTTGTCCATGACTGGGTGTGCACTTGATCCCCTTGTCCAGACCACCAATAAAGATATTAAACAGGACTGGCCCCAGTACTGAGCCCCGGGGACTCCACTTTTGACTGGTCACCATCTGGATTTGACTTCATTGCCCACCACTCTCTGGGCCCAGCCTTCCAGACATGCAAGAAGCAAGATGGTTCTTCATAAACTAAATGCAAATTGATTTAAGTGCCAGAAATCAGAGTTATATACTGCAACTGTACTGTGGCCCGCAGAGGTGAAGGAAATTACAGGAGGATGAGGGCTCTGGACACTTAATAGCAGAGTATGGTTTGCTCCATATCTGTTCTAGCATGAGTAAGAGAACTCATCCTTCCCAACAGTCCAAAAATCTCTGGAAATCAGAGCAGAGCAGATGTGATGACCAGGAAGACTTTTACACTCCTCTGAGTCATCAAATCCCAGCTGCTGTTGGGCACAGGGTACCTGGGTCTTGGCTCTCTGACTGGGAGTGCTGCTGTTTGTGAGCGGGAAATGCTCTCTCTGAAGTTCAGGGCTGCTGTAGGAGAGGGGGTACTGACTGGTTTTGTGCTTTTTTTAACAGAGAATGAGATGCTCCATGTTAGAGGTTCCCTCAGGAGAGGACTCCCACTCTCTAGCCAGGGTGCCCACACTGGGTGCCCTGTCTCCTAAGGCTTCCTGTGAAATGAGTGGGAATGGCACCTTTAAAGAGCAATCCAGAGCATTTAAATGAGTGGCTCATCCTAGTTTTAGGAATGGAGTTCCCTCCATTCTGTTACCCGAGACAGCCCTGGCTGCTGCTGCAGGTGCCTGAAGTGAGATGCTCCCACAACTCAGAGCAAGGCACCTGCTGAAAATGCTGTGGCACAGAACATCTCCAAAGTGGCATTCCTCTGCTTGGTGGCTTTGTACACCAAACAGCACAGTGCTGCTCTGAAGGCGTTCACATATTTCTTACAGGCTCCAGTCAAAGTACATTAGGAACACGTGTTTTAACACAGATTTTGCCAAAGCTGAGAATATTGGTAGAAAATAGCAACTGGATGCTTTTGCACATCAATCTGGCAAAACAAATTGGCACAAAACTGCCAGCACGGCACTAGGAGGAAAGGTCACGAGAATTAATTTCATTATGGTGGCAGCAAAACTGAATGTTATCTCTAAAAGGGTGCTTGATTTAAAAAAATAGGAGAAATTGAGTGATGTAGTGCCTGAGGAACAACTGAACTATCTGAGATAAGACTGCCCAGATGAAATTAACTGAGAAAAGTCAATTAATAGAGAGCAACCCGAGGACAACTTACTTTTAAATTAGGTTTCTGACAGCTGTGATGCCTTAGGGAAGTCCTGCTCATAACAGAAATGGTCTGTGTAAACCACAGCTTACTCTCACTCAGCTTTGCTGTATTCAACTTGTGTATCTCTTACTTCTTTCGACTATCAAAGTGGTGTGTGCTGCCTGCCACACCCTTGGGCTCTTTTTGGCCAAGGAACCCGAACATCAGGAGCCACTCTAAAATTTGGAAACCTCTAAGGAAAGGCCTGAAATTCAGAATTTGCAATAACGTAGCATAACATCCTCTAGGGCCTCAGTCCTGTGTGTCAGTCAGAGTTAAAATTGCTACCCCGGGTAAGACCAACTTGGCTGGTATCCAGTCCCTTTCAGTACCTTAGGGGAAAAAACCAGAACCCCAAAAACTATTAGCAGTGCAAGGATACAGAGACACTTCCCCAAAACACTTTAACAGTCTGCAGCTCAGCCTTCCTGAAGCAAAGCTGGGGGCCTGGTCACTAGAAGCTGTCAATACATTTACTCCCCATGAACTTCCCACTCACCCCTTGAACGTGTGTGTGTCTCACCACTCAGCAGCGAGGAGGTGAAGAGCGTGGCCCTACATCACCTGAAGCTCCATCTCCTGTTTCTTGCTCTGACCCACCAGCTTCCCCTGAAGGCACCATGCAAAGATCAGCTGATCCACATTCTTCACACCGCTGTGTTAATGCTCCGTGTTACTACTGCCCTGCTACCCCAAACCCTCCACGTCCATCTCTTTCCTAAACCCAGAAAAGACAGCCTACAGTTATCCTTCCCTGGAAAACCAGCTGGTAGCACCTTAGGTCACCCTCAGTGCTCTTTCCTGAGCTTTCTCCAGCAGGATCACAGCCTTTTGGAAGTGCTAGGAATCAGACCTGCCTAGATTCAGAAACATGCACGGCAGCATTCACAGTGGTCTCTGTTCCTCTCCTCCTAAGTCCTGTTTGCTTTTTTCATCACTGCTGACACTTTATTTGGAATTATCTATTAGATCTCCAAGATCTTATTCCTAAGTAGCAACACACCATTCATAGCCCATCGTTTATTGTGTTTCAGATCACATTTATCAATATTGATTTCCCACAGGCATTGCAGAGCCTGAGAACTGCAGTTCTTCAGCATTTAATAGACTCATTGCTTATTACTCATAATTAGCGTTCACAAGCAGTCCTTCATGTGGCATTGCAGCATATTGGTGAGGCTTGGTCCCAGGCAACAGCCTTTCAGAGAAAAACATACTGCAGGAACAACATAAAATGGAACATGCCAGGGTTGGGACACCTCCTTGGGTGAGCTGTTTAATGAGAAACAGGAAAGGTCGGAAGAGTTGGTTCTCACACACAAGTTTCCATATTTGCTGCAACCAGCCCCTGCCGCCCATCAGTTAAATTTGCTGCTCAGAGCTGTGACTGACATCCTGTTTTTTCCAGCCCCCATCCTCCTGCACAAGTTCTTTATCAGTACTTGGAGAGGAGAACATTGTAAGAGACAACTGCTTGAATACTGACTGTACAGGCATCTCATTATGGCATCTTTAAATAAAATAGATGCTTAATTATGGGTTATTCAAAGGAAATGGCATTCTCTGAATGAAATGCTCTTTCTCTGAGAATGCCATGGATGTACAGGCTTTGCTTTAAAGCCAAGGGGTGTTGGATTTCTTGTGTGCCACCTGCAGTGGCTGCCAGGAAGTGAACTGTTCTTAGTTCAGGAGCTGGGCTATTGCACAGCCTTGCAATGTCACAACAACTGATAAACAACTAATCCTCAAGTTGGGTCAGGGCAGCTCACTTGTCCTGCATGAGTCGTCACAGAGTCTGGCTCCCAGATATCCCCAAGGTACCACACACAAAGCACTAATGAGCAGTGCTTTCTGGCTTACAGCTGTAAAATACACACAAGGCATTTACCAGTGCTACCAAACTGTTCTATTTCCTATTTGAAAAGGCAAAAGCCCTACTCTGCCTTAGCTCAAACACATTTCCTAGGAACGGTCGCCCAAGTAGATCACACAAAGGAGGGGGAAAAAAACCCAAGTGGGAATGCTAATAGTAATATTTCTGCCTTCAGAAAACCAGAATTAAAACAAAAGTAAGAAAAAAGAGAACGTGCATTGTGCGCCCAGTTTAAAACTTGCTTTCACTTCCCTGAATAGTGCCAGACTTTTCTGGAGCCATCTTTGCTCATTAGCATGAGAAGAGATGTTATCTTAGTAAGAACAACCCACACAGACACAGAAAATCTTCCAGTTAAGAACAATAATTATGGAAAAAAGCACCCAAAGGAGTCTCATTTTCCAAACTTACTATTCTCTGCTTCAAGTAACTCTCCAGAAGCTCTTCCAAGACCTTGTCCCAGCAGTCAGGATGCAATTTCCAGGGGAGAGGGCTGAGCCCAGGCTCGGAGGTGTCCCATGCAGGGCAGCACAAAGCACGCAAGGGGAAGTTGTGCCGCGGTGCTCTGCTCTCAAAAACGAAACCGCGGTCCCATCCGGAACTTAATTGTCTGTGTGCTGGTCCCTGCTGCAGAGACTGAAATAAACAGGAATACAAGTGCAGGAAACATGCAGCCCTGCAACTCCTGAAGCACCAGAAAGTATTAAAAAGATATGATTGTTCTTGGATGGCACTGCCCAGCACGACTGGGCTACTCTGCCTCTGGGGCAGCTCAGAGAGCACTTTTGCTTTGTATATAATAATAAACTAGCCAAGAGCAGACAAGATCGTGCTCCAATACACCTTTCACTCATGCTCCTTCAAGAGCATTTTATAAAGCAGATCAGGACTACTCTACCTACCTGGCAGGAGAAACCTAGGCAGAAAATTGATTCATTTGTCCTTAGAGGGGTAGTTAGCCACATCAGGGCCCAAAACCCTCATGTGAGACAAGAGTTATCTCCAGCAGGCAGTGCTGCTGCTCTTCCTCCCCTTTTACAGCACTGATTAAAGAGGAAGAGCTTCCTACAGGAAACCTCCTTCCCTGGACATTTCCTTCAGGTATGAGTTGCATTTATTAACTCTCCCAGCAAGCAGGAGCAACTCTGCAGCCCTCCATGAACCCCATTAATAGTATCAGCCAGCCACACTAATTAAGCTGGTCTGGTTTAACAAGGGAGTGACTCCTGTGTTCAGCTGCATGCCAAAGATAAGAATGGACAGTTTGGCATGAGCTAAATGGGATAAAGGAAAGTAGGCTGAAAACAGATTTCTAGCTGCCATGAATTCATAGTAACCAACAACTTAACCCAAAATCCTGAATCAAAGGGCAAACCTGCTCTCTCTGCAGATAACAAGCAAAACAACACAGCAATTTAGAGAAGAGACTGACTGCCTTCTTACCTACTCAGAAGTGCATGCTGCAGTCTACACATGTAGAAAGTCAAAAACAAAACCAAGTTGTTTTTGGAGATGTTATCAGGAACTTTGGACATTCCCAGTTTTGTATCAGCAGGCAGAGGGAGCAGGAAGAACTAAATGCTGGGAAATGTTTTTGTAATTGCTAGGGCTCTCCCTGCTTCAACTGGCAGCACAAAGGACTTGGAAGTCTCATTCACAATTACAGCACATCAGTGCTAAGAGAAAAAGTCTGAAACACACACGATGGACAAGCACCTATTTTTCTCCAGAACCTGATGTTGTGACCAGTGCATGGAGAATCCAGACTTCTGCAGAGCAGCAGCAGTCAATTCTGTGTGAGTTGCATTTGATTTCATGCCTATGATGCCTAAAGATTTTTGCTTTTTATACATTTTTCATGTATTTGTAGCTTTGCAGACTGTTAAAACACGGTTATATAGCTCCTGGTATTTTTCCTACCCCTTCTCTTAGATTTTAGAGTAATAAGCTAACCCTTTTAACATTCCTGAAATTCTGTTGAGTCTTATTCTCAAGAAGAGAGCCTCTAACAAGGACATTTTGTTTTGCAACCAGAATCTGAGGAGACATCACAAGAAAATAGGGCAAAGAAGCCCCTGGACCAGCTCCAAGGGGCTGACCCAGGGGTGGGTGGTTTCTGTAAGTTCTCAAAGCACATCTCATGCGCACACCCCCACCACACACACCTGGCCCCCACATGAAAATAGCCACTGAAGAACAATTCAGGGATTCAACAGCAATAGCAAGTTCTGATAATGCATTTTCCTGCTTTTCCACACGGCCCTGCTGTAATGGAGAGCCACTCTACGCTCTCTCCACCCCAGAGCAAAGAGAAGCTCGCCATTCAAAAGTTCTTCCCACTGGTTTTTCCACTGAGGAAAAAAAAAAAAAGTAGAAAACATAGTGATCATTATTTGTTTATTTGAATAAATAGTACAACTGTCAAAAACCATGCATAAACACTCCTGCTGTGAATTTTAGCAAACATAGCATTGCATTGTAACTTGCTTACAGTACACAACTCTTATCACTAAGATGGATGTCTCCAACATATGACAAGTCCAGAATTTTATCTGCAAGGCTGGTTTTTAGTAGTTAGAAATCCAGAGTAAACACTGTTAAAAACAGTAGAAAAGACTCTTAAAAAATACATTAATACTGAAAGCACTGGGGTGTGGGGAAGAGGAGTAAGAAATCCTATAAGGTTTAAATTGATTAAAAAAAAAAATCCGCCACTGTCGGTTTTTCATCATGAAAAAAAAAGAGCAGCTGAGGACCATCTGAGCTTCTTCTGTGGTAATACAGCTTACTGTAACTGAGCGTGTCAAGTAGATGCACCTGAAGGTCAAGTTGTATGGACTGGAAAAGACAGACATTCATTAAGTACTTACAGATGTGGGAGCTTTAATGCTGCAGAGCGTTCAGCACTCCGGGTGAACTCAACAGGATTCAGACTGGCACCCACAGGTAAAACCCCAGTAACACAAAGGCATCGTGAATAACATTTTTAACACTGACTCAGCTTTCTGAGAGGCAAAGAATTATCGTGCGTGTGTCACAGAAAGGCATGACAAAAGCAGGCATTCAGAGAAGCTTTACCTACATGGCTCCTCCTGGCAACTGGGCTGACTGGGATGAAGATACACTTCAGTTCAATCTGCCCTGCTCACAAATCTGGTTAACAATAAATACAGTGCCTACAGAACAGTGAGCTGGCTAGACAGCCAGGAGCCAAGGAATGAAGAAAGTATTTCCCTGTGCAACATCTACCACCAAACAAGACCACAACAGAACGGGCTGTGACACCTGCCCCCACCCTGATCCAGGCAGCAGCCCTGCCTGACAGGGATACTAACAGAAGGAATGCTAAAGGAGACCCACGGCTGTAGCAAGGCGACCAGAAACACATAATTCAACAAAACAGACACTCTTTTATAACCTGTCATAACCTGCTCCTGTGCCCTGAAGATGCCAGATCTATGATCCCAGCTCAGAAACAGCCATTCCCCTTTCCAAAGCCAAATCACCCTCACCCGTCTCTTCTTTTTATCTTCTGTTTGCTTTTGATATTAATCCTGCTTGCAGTTTCAAAAACTAGACTCTCAGGAGGTCTTTCCCAGCCACTCAGAGAATAAACAGAGCTGGCACTTCCATGTCACCTGAAGGGAGGAGTGTGGAACAACAACTCTTGAACAGACTTGCTTCCTGCAAATAACCCTGCATTAAACTAAAAGATTGAGTGACCTTTCAGTTCAGTGACCTTCACGATACCTTTCAGTTCAGCCTCATGACACCTTTATTTCTTAGCACGAAATTTAAACCAATTTCATTCACCTGCCAGGACAGCTGTCTCACCGGCCTTAGCACCTGTGCAAGTCTCCTCTGCTGGTGCTGTGGTGGAGTTAAGTGGTCCCATCTGAACTGCACATCCACTTGCTCCAGGCTCAGTATAAACAGCGAGAGGTCAGCTCCTTCCTAAAGTACAGGCAAGCAAAGATTCCCCACAGAGCCTTGCAGAGCAGAGGAGATCTGAATTTTTCATGCAAAGAAAGGGCAACTTCCTACCATCTCTTTTTTTTTAGAGGTGTGAGGGGAGGTGACCCAAGTAATCCAAATACTAGAACTCAGAAACCAAAAATACAAATCAAATAAGGAGAAGCTCATTTCTCTCCCTTTGAGATGAAACAGTGTTTGAGAAGGGAAGGAGAAAATCCCAATTATAAAATTAAACCATTCAAATAGCACGTTTCCTCTTGAACCTGCACTCAAAGGCAAATAATGTTTGGTGTAAGAAATCTATTTTTAGGCAAGGAAGATGCCGACTTATAACAGGATGCAAGTGAGCCCGTGGAGCAGAGCAATTCTACCTTCAGGGCACTCTGCCTAGGTGTTTCACCCAAAGGAATGGCTGCCCATAAAACAGAAGTTGCTGCTGTGAACATAAAAGCAGCAATCAAATCTCTCCTGTGTGCTCGAAGGAAAAGTGTGATATCGAACATATATCCCACAAATCATTTACTCCGGAAATGCCAATCCTATTTCCTCCACAAAGCTCTCCTCAAAAATCCACTCAGATGGCTCCTGTTCCAGCACAGCCCCTGCCACATCAACAGGCAGGAGCAGTTCTACCCGTGAGACCAAGCTCATCATTCCCCCTGCTAGCTTCAGGAAGGACTGAGGGAAATGCACTAATCCAGCCTGTGCCTGTGTGACCAGCTCCTGACCAACCTGACTGAAGCTGCCTGTTTCATGGGTGACAGTGGCCCTAGCAACCAAATTTCTCCTAGAAAAAAGGTTAAATAAAAACTAGACATCAAAAGATTAGTTGGTCATCCCATTGCAAGGCTTATTCTGTGTAAACACTGAATGGAAGTAACACTGAGTAGAACGAGGTGAACACAAAAAGTGAAGCTTTTGCCATTAGCTTCAGACAGTGCCTGTGATTCCCCTCAGCCCAACCCACCCAGCAGAACACACAAAATCCTATTTAACAGAAAAGGCTCAGCTTCTAAATAAATTCCAATGCTGATTTTCTATTGTCAACACTTCAGGCTGGAAAATCATCAAATGCCAGTTGCAACCAAGGAGTATGCAAAACAAAGTCTTCTGCAGAAGCAAAGAGTCTCGAGCCATGAGGAAGGTCTCATGTTTTCCCTGCTTTTAAAGTAGTTAGTGGTGTATCTCCTTTCTCAAAAGAACATTTGTGGATTATAGCAAACAACAGATCCATCTGGTAGAAGTGTGAAATACCTACACATTTTCAAGTGACCTAGAGAATACACATACATCATTTTTAGTGGGATTGTCTTACAAACAGCTACAGAGAGAACACATCAACTGCAGGAAGAATGCATGAAGTATATAGCATAAGGCACAATGGGAGCATGCAGAGGGCGTGTTTATTGTAACTTCTGCCTGAGGAGATTGAAGGATGAAGAGACCTCAGCAGCTTCCAGGATCACTCAACGTTCTTGTACTTCGTGAACAGGTTGTACAGAACCCTGAGGGTGGACTTCAGGTCCAAGTTGACAACATCTGTGGAAGAAAAGGAGAAATCCTTAATTTGTATTTTGTTTTCCCTCGTTTGTTCTGACAGGAACAGAAGTCCCCACATCTCTGAGCTGGTGGAATCAGGAATAAAAAAAAACTCCAAGAGTTCTGGCCTCCCCAAGACAAGCCTTTTAAATGTCCTGCATGAAACAGCTTTACAGTCATACAGTCACAGCTAACTTCTCTCTGGGGATAGTAGTTCCCTTCCTCAGCTAAAATCGGCTACAGAGGAAGTCTACTTCTGTCAGAGACCTGGGATAAAGGCTTTGGGAAATACTCCTAATGACTTCCCTGGCCACAGAAGCAGTGAACAAGCAGTTGCACACCTCATGAGGTACTGAACCACAGCACTGCAATGATACAGTCCATGAATTAACAAAGCCTGAATCCTTAGCAGACTCCAAGCTTTTTATTATTTAATATCCCTTCTTATCACTCCAGGCCAGGGAACAGGTCTGGAACAGCTCTCAAGAAAAAGCTTTCCTGTTAGCACCTCTCCACCTATACTATAATAAAATGCCAAGAATGCAGGGATTCTGGGGGGACGCACAGCACAGAGAAAGCTGAAGAGGTAGAAAGAAAGTTTGGATATAACATGTAAGAAATGAGGAGGAAGAAGCAAAAAATATACAGTGAACAATATATACCGAAGCAGAGGTAAGGAAGAACAGATAATTAAAAAATCATCAAAAATTCCTAGGGAGACAGCAAACTGTTAACAGACCAAGTACAATTAACGAGAGGTGCAAGGGAAACCCCCACGGTCTGCTTTGAAGAATCATTGCCAGGACCTCTCCACCCCACACTGGATACCAGTCTAAGCCCCACACTTCATCTGGTACATTCAGTGATCTCTTGAACATTCCTTCTACCCATTTTTCCTATATTATTTTACATATTTCATTTATGATTTTCAATTTGCACTTGCAGAAGAATCTTCTCCTTCCCCAAAGAAAGATCCTAATTGCTGCAAAGTCATACACCCTGGAAAAAGAAATGTCCTATCTGGACAACTGAAATACGAAACAGGCTTCTAATTTTTCCAGGTATCATAGAAAGTTGCTTGCTACCACAGCATTCTCAGTAAGTCAACAGCCAGAATCAGCATTGGTTCCTCTGTGACAGGACACAGTTGCCTCAGAGATGGATTTAAAATGTAAAGTTAGCCATGGGAAACCACACTTGGCAACAGCCATGCATTTCCAAAGGTGGGAAACCGAGGCAAATACCTGGAGAAGAGACAACCACCAACAGATTTGTCCCACCGATGCTGGCAGTCACTTCTGTTTGCTGAACAATTAAACTCAGAGTGCTGGCACTATGAAAATGCCAAGAAAGCTGGTCCAGTCAGCTCTCCAGGGGTCAGAGATCCATAGCATGTATTTGCCCCACTCCTCCCAACTGACTCTCTTTGTCCCATGCCATCCACTTCCAGTTTCTCACTGAAGGCAGGATGGGTCCCTTCCCTGGGCCACTGTAACCTCCCTCTCAGCTGGCACAGCCCAAAGTGGTCGAGTCTTGCAGGGTTCAGACCCTGCCCCACCACAAAAATAAATAATGGACCCAGCTCCTTTATTCAGTGGTGTAATGACAAGTAAATTTAGGGCCAAAAGAAACTACTGTGGCCACAAGGTCTGATCTGATGTACAACAGAACTTTACCTTGAAAAGCCTGCATTGAGCTTACAAATTAAAACACAATCTTAACACTGCAGGTTTTCTTAATTTTTTTTGGTTTTCTTTTCACATCTTCCAGTGGTGGAAATTCCATTTCCATTCCTTGACGATGCAGACCAATGGTTAATAATCACTGCTGCAAAAGTTGTACTCTAATTCCAGTTTGCCATTTTCCTAACTTTCAGACCTTGTTATGTCTTTGGCTGCATTAAAGAGTACAGAGTGTGAAATGCATGCTCCCTGTGTGGGCGATTGCAGTGTTCATTATTGATCAGTGTCTAACAGGTATTTCCAGGAATAAGCATATTCCCAGCCTCCTGTTTCTTATAATAAGACAAAACATGCACAGCCATAACATTACCAACACCAACTAATAAAATGTTAACTGAAAGTGGCCATACACTCTAAAAGTAGTTTAAAATATTCCATTAATTTAAAACTTTCACACTCCAAAACAACCTCATTAGAGGATACTAAACTAATCCACCACAAGGTAGTTGTGCTGCTGGCCCAATCTACTGAATTTGGCTGGAAGAACAAGAGAAGAGATGACCTGTATGGTCCCATTTTTGTTTACACCTGTATACAGACACACTACAAGATTTAACAAGAGCTCTTTCTTACAAGCACGGCAGAAAGCATGGGCTATAGGGATAGAAATCATGTTTTGCTCTAGACAACATTTTTCCTTAAATCCTACAAATAATTAAACTGGTTGAACAGCCAGGCCCACCACCTCAAATCCTGGGGGCAGTTTTGTGAACCTCATGTCAGAAAAGATATTGAGGGGCTGGATCATGTCCAGAGAAGGGAATGGAGCTGGGGAAGGGGCTGGAGCACCAGGAGGGGCTGAGGGGGGCTCAGCCTGGAGAAAAGGAGGCTCAGGGGGGACGTTCTGGGTCTCCACAACTCCCTGGCAGGAGGGGGCAGCCAGGGAGGGTCAGGCTCTGCTCCCAGGGAACAGGGACAGGACAAGAGGAAATGGCCTCGAGCTGTGCCAGGGGAGGTTTAGATTATGTACTGGGAAAATTTCTTCAGCAAAAGGGTTGTCAAGCATCAAAAGAGGCTGCCCAGGGAAGTCGTGCAGCCCCCATCCCTGGAGGAATTTAGAAGCTGTGTAGATGTGGCACTTGGGAATGTGGCTTAGTGGTGAACACGATGGTGCTGGGTTAATGGCTGAACTCAATGATCTTAGAGGTCTTTTCCAACCTTAACAAATCTGTGATTCTAATTCAAGAGGCATTTACTACAGAATTTTTTTGCAGAGCTTCAGACTCTCTGTCAAAATGAATTATTGTTCTGTGAAACATGTATTACATGACTGCCAAGATCTTACAAATGACTCTACGGTGACAAGCCATTCCCAAGATGCGACTGTTGTCTCCAAGGGAGCAGTTTTTCAAGGGCCACAGTCAGTTTTGCAGGCAGTTCCAGCCACAAAGACACCACACGAGCACACTCACTCCAACAGCTGGGAACTGCTGCTGGGAATGGCCACACACAGGGAAGAGGAAGGAAAATACACAAGAGATTGTACATCTTGCAGCACCGAAAAGCAAAAAAGGAATGTTGTACGAGGTAATCTGGCTCTCCAGCTTATGTTAATAATTACATTTTCAATCAGTAAAACACTTAAAAGCCTATTTTGCTGTTTATTGAATCTACACAAGCAAACAAAGCATCTGCTGTAGTGTTTTACCATTCATGATAGTGTAAGGCTGTAAGAAAGCCTTATGGAAAGGTAACCTCTTCTTGTTTTTGTCACTCTTTTCAGCATTTTCAGCATTCTTCAGGAGCACTTGTCATCCCTCAGTTTACAACAACAGTACTGATAGGATAAATAAGCCATTTAATACTGTCTTTTGCCTTTTTCCCCCCTCTATAACCAGCTCCACTGTTTGTTAATCTATTTACTATAACCACTTTGTCTCATTTTAAGTAAGACCAAACATTTCTTGGGGGCTCCTCATTTTCCTTTCTTCTGTGGAAGCTTCTAACGCATACATCGTCTGTAACACCAGGAATAAAAATTGCTCATTTAGCAGTCATAAAGTTTTAATTCCTCTTTTTATCCCTAGTGCAAGGAACAATGCAGGCCTCATCAATAATTAAAGTTCAGAGACTTTAAAAGGGAAAATTCAGGTTTTTACACTTCTTAGTTCTGACTCCCACATCCACATAAATCAAGATCCGTTTGCTACTGGTTCTCCTAAAAAAAAAAGCCCTAAAGCCTTCCAGTTGTCTGTCACTGAAATCTGATCACAGGAGTCCAGACTAGCACCAGCTGCAAGAATTACAAGAATTAGACCATGAAAAGCTTTCTGCTTGGACTGTTATTGAAAACACCAGCTGAATTTATAATGTAGCACTGAACAGCTCTTGAGTGACTCACTAAAGCTCCACTTGGACACCTCAGTGAATCTGCTCCAGACAAGAAGCACGGGTAGGATATACCCCAGGCACAGACAGTGAAACCTTTGGAAAACTGCCAAGGGGCCCATTCACAGCTCCACTTTGTGGTATTGCTGCTACTTCAAATGGAATTGCATTGAAATACACCTGCTCTGATGACTTTATACACAGTTTAAAGCCACGGGGCACGTCCATACCTTCAGGGCGAGCTTTTGGCTTCTTCAGGCCTCCATCTTGCATCAGCTCAAAAGCAAAAGAAACGTTATGCACCTGAAAGAGGTAAAGTGTTCAGAACCTCAGAGTTACACAGGCATCAAAAATCTCTAATCAAATTTTCTTTTAGATGCTTTATTCTCTCTGTACTTGATAATTCCATTTAAATCAATATTAAGCACTTACATGTTTAAGCACGGCAGAAAGTAAATATGAGCCACTAAGAAATGAAAGCCTGCATCATTATAGGGCAAATACTCACTTTTTGATACAAAATAATAAAAGACTTCCAGATATTCAAGTGTAAAAATGGGACTGGATCCCTCAGGGACCAAGAAACCCCATTAAACCCTGGTCTCAGCCTCTACGGCAGAGGCCAGAGAGCTCCCAGTAACAATTAAAACAGAGCTGCATTTTTTAACTCCTGCCTGTCCCAAAGTCAACAACAAAACATCACTGCCATCCAGGCAACAAGGTACGTAACAAAACAAGCAGAGATGAAAAAAGCACCTGGGCAAGTAAGAAAGAAGAAATGAGGACACCACACGGAATTATTTACAAACAACGTTACTCTTTTCTGCATCATTATCAGCTGCACAGCAAGCAACATCAACATCCTATCATGAAGGATCTAGGCTGCTTGCTTTGTGCTAATCCCTTATTCTCGTGGTGCTTTGGCTTCCTCTACTTGAAAACAGAGACAAAAATCAAACTGAGTTTGTCTAATGAAGTAAATGCATTATAAAGTGCTTGGTGGGGGCAGTTCCTGGGCAGGCAGTGCAGAGAACCTGCAAACCAAGCTGTGCACAACTGCACATAAAGAGCTTCTGAAACAGCCCCCACAGATCACACGGGAGCATAAATTCAGAGGAAAGAAAATGGACAAAAAGGGAAAGCAAAAGAAAGTAGGTGTCTTCATTTAATCTCTCCTCTGAGGAACAAAAATTATGATTTAAAGAGATCTGCATAGCAGATTTCCTGTCCATGCTCACTGAAATTTAGGCAAGGTAATTAGCATTATGAATTCTGTGCAGTTTTGTTACTGCACGTGACAGTTCTGGAGATATATAGCTTATTACTCAGGACTTTATTAATCCCTTTTACCTGCTGCAGTTCCTCTCATTCATTGTGACCAATCTCTTTCAACATGGTATTTTTTTTCCCCCCCAAACACAGAGCCTACCTCTCCTTCTTCAATTTACAAATCCCCATTCCTCAAGGCAGAGTCTCCACACCAAACCACAACATGACTTCAGGAGTACTGAGTAATCTTTATTAATTCCAACCATTAATAATCCAATTGTAACCAAACAGATGCTGGCTGCAACCTCAGCACCCTGCATTTCTACAAGGGCAAAAATTCAGGATACTGGGACAAGGAAGCAAGAGAAAGCTATAAAGGATGTAAGATGCAATAGATAATCACCCCTGCCAGAGATGTTCCTTTGCTGAGGGGCTGACACAACCACCTGTGTGGAAGCTGTTAGGAAAACCCCATTCTAAACAGCATTCGCCTTACAAAGCACTCCATCTCTCAGCTTTAGCCAATGTCTCCACTCCTGACCTAGCCCCTCTCCTGCTGCAGCTCAGCCACCACAAAACTTCTCCTCTGCACTGCAGAACCTGGCAGAGTAAAAAGCAGGGGGCACGTGCAGTACTGCAGCAGGGCCAGGCTCAGGGTATTCTGATAAAGACCAAATACACACAGATGCATGTGCAGGTCTGGGAACAGCTGCAGACAGAGGCAAACTTTTGGTTGTGACATTAAAACACAGCCTAAACACCTTTCTCATCATTAACACAAGGAGGGGCACGGGAAAATGGAGCAAGTGCGGGGCTGAGAGCAAGAGACCTACACACAAGAACACTTGAGGCAGTACTACAATCTAAAAATTACTTTAATTATGCAAAGTACTATACAGCACAGAGCACTCATTATTCTATTTATGTATCCTGGATATTCGTGAGCTTTATGTGTTGTCTGATGCCAGTAACAGAATACCTTTCTATCTCAGCTGTGGGGAATTTACCCATTTATTTCACAAACAATTATTAATGGTTTTAACCATCCAGTGCCACAGCCAGTGCCTCTTTGCTACAGCTCCTGAAGAGAATATAGCAGGTGCTGTTTCACCTGGCACAAGGAGGATGCAACATTTGGAAAAAAAAATGTGATAATAATGCAGAAAGAACATAACCCGGAGTTTCTACCCACCTTTTGATCAAAACTTTCAGGTGTTAAGTAGAAGTTGTGAAGTGGAACAAAATAGTCTTCAAGGAGACCCATGAGCAAAACCAAGTAAACACCATCTGCAAACTAAAGAGAAACAAGAGGAGAAAGTATCTGTTTGTACATCAGCTTTCATAAACAAGGAGCACAAAGAATGCTTGGCCCAAATTATATATTTTGATTTTTTGTTTTTGCTAGCACAGAAGTGTGAGATGGTTCAGGAGCCTGTTCTTGCTTTCCTCATGTTTATTTTATTTGCTTGAAGAATCTTGCTAACTTCTCTACAGTGGTTAAAAAACCCCCCAAACTTCCTGGGAAACGTGTTTGCACATCATATACCCCCAGTCCTTCTACTACAGTACCTGGTCATTTCAACCTCACTCCCTCTTCAATCGTGTGTGTTAGACATTCGAATCTTTGCCCTTCATCAAAACCTGAAATTAAGTCTCCCCCGTCACAGGTAGGAAGTTGAATTTCATAAAAGTATTTTTTTCCCCAAGTCAAAATAGATTGTTTATGGTTTCAGCAAATACTAAATAAAATCCTACATATTTTCAACCATCCTGTTCAGAGTTCCTACCAGACCAGATGGCTCCTGACTGGCTAAGGGGGATAATGTTATGCAGTTCTAAGACGTCTGACTCGTGATCCTGATACGGCACATGTGACATCCTCTAAAAAATAAATTCCTGGGTATCTCTAAGGCATGAAGCAACAATTTCTTGAGACAGATCAGATCCAGTCACCCACTTATTTCAGCAAAGCTGTAAAACAGCAGTGAATGAATGACTGGTATTATACTAAGCCAGGCTCAAATGGATTACCCATACTCCTGGTATAACTCTCTGGATGCTGTGGTTATTTTTTTGCCAAGACAATAAGATAACCATCTCTCACAGCTCAGTAAACTCTGGAAAGAAGATCTCCTTCTGCTTAGCCAAGCCCACGTCTGAAAATTTGCAATTTACACAGATTACATACAAGATGACAAAGCCTCCTACCTGGGTTTCCAACTCTGTTACTTCCAAATTCAGTTTATTCAAGTGTTTGTTCACAAAGGTGATCAGAGACTATTAAAAAAAACCAGCAGAAACAGCGGTGTCAGACACTACACTCAGTACCAATGTGAAAGGGTTAACCTAACCCTTAAAGACATTTTTAAAAACATAATATGCATGTTTGCTGCCTGCTTTTGCACAAGTAAGTACACGGAAGTGCTGTTTTTGTTGCACCAGATGCCAGAACTCAGCAGATGGTGCTGTTTCATGCAGCTTTCCTAGCACATTAAGCAAACTTTAGTGTCCTGGGAAAAAGCTGTGACGACAGTGGTGCCCGAAGACGAGGCGAGCAGTAGGTGCACTCACTGTCCCCATTAATTTTTTCAGGTTCTTTTTCAGGTGTCAACAGCACAGTGTTGGGCACACAGCTCTGTTCCTGGAGGGATGTGTGCAGTCAGCACACAGATTACAGTCAGGATGTAGCCCAGGTCTGGGATTTCTATTCCAGATGCAAATCCTGCCACTACAAACCAGATCTGTGCTAATGGATTGGAGCATGGAGATCTGTCAGCCCACTTACACCACTGCCAGGAGGGACACAGAGCTGTATGTTACCGCTTCTTTTGTGTGGAAAGAGTTAAGCTAGTTCTTTATCCACTTAAAAACACTTTTCTAGAAGACATTTCAGACTGGAAAGATAAAAATCTTCCCGAGACTTCAAAGCATTATTTTAAATGCACACATCCTCTATTTCCTACAAGGGGAAGGGACAATTTACAACACTGATCTTCACATACAACTCTCCTAATAAGCAGCTTAACAGCCGGGCTGGAACTATCTGATGGAACTACATGGAGTCTCTTATATATTCCCCTAAAGCAGCAAGAGCTGGCAGAGAGAGATAAACAGCTACATTACCCCTCTGCTCTGTCTGACACAAAGCCGTGTCAAAAATACGTCTGGATGGACATGTTGTGCAATGATGCTCAGCCTTAAAAGACAAACCAGGGCACCACAGCAATAAGTGCTAAGCAGAAGAGCTCTGGACAAAAGCAGCTCTTCTGTAAAAGCACTGTATTAGCAAACTTCGTTATGGGTGAATCACATCTTAGGGTCCTGTGGGAAATATCACCTGGCTTTGAAACAGTGATCCTTGGGGATAAACACCCTTTTCACTACTTCAGATCCCTCTTCTGTTATTTGCTGGATGTTCCTGAACATCTTTCCAAAAGCATAGAAAAAAACAACGCAATGTGGAAAATAAAGCTAGGATTTTACTTTTTACCTTTTTGACTACGCTGAGTTTGTCCGGCGCGTGATCAAAAAGCGTGTCAAAGGCATCGCGCTCTGGTTCGGGGGAAGAAGAATTAAAATCAAAACACCTCCAACAGCCAAGTGTGGGAAGCAGGTTACCTGCCCAAAGCTTAAAGGTTTTTTTCCTCGGAAAGTCACGTAACAGAGACCCATGCTAAAAGCCAGCGCCTTATTTTGGTGTCTGGCTATGTGCCAGAGCAAACTGCCCTGGGAATTTTAGAGGTACCTGAAAATAAACATATTCACTGATTTCCCTTTTCTGCCATTCAAAATTCATACACAAAATATGTGGGCGAAAGAAAAATTCAAATGAAACACAAATTCTGACTATACCCCAATCCTAACTTAAATAGCTATGGTTACATCCACACTCAGCACCAAATTCAGATATTAATTTGGTTAATTTAGAATTACTGGTGGTACCCCTGATGTCAGTAAAGCTTAGAACTAACTCAAGTGAATTCTGATTCAGCAGTGTATGAATAGCAAAGCCTACAGACAGTATAAAGATTTAAATTATGTTTCTACCTTCAAAGCACTGTCTATCAATATCTAATTCAGTCTGTTCTCAACATAGTTCTTAACAGCTTTTCCCTGATCAAATACTTTTTATTTACAGAACACATTTTAATAGTTTCCTAATGTTAAATAAACAAACATATTTATTATCTAAATTCCTTTGGTATCTGAAGATTTATTATTTAGCCCCTATAGCTCCCTGACATTACTTATTTTCCAAGTTCCTTATTAATATTTATTGTAGATATTGCTGCAAGAGGAGAAATTATAATGTTCACATATTATAATGGGCAAATAAAGAAAATAAATGACTTTTTTTTCATCCTTTACAGGAGCACACATCTTTAAAATGAGAAATTACTTAATGCCACTAAAAAATAAAAAAAAATGCAAAAAGGAAAATCTCTTGGCAGCAACACCAAAAGCAATCAGTTTTGTTTGCAAGACCAGACATACACTTGGTAAAGCCTAAACTCTGAAGTCTAGCAAATACAGAGGAGATAAGATTCTCCATGCAAAGGAATTAGATAGGGCTGACTGTTTGCTGAAGGTGGGCAGATAAACAGAGCTTTGGACCTTGTGCTACAGCCCTTTGCTTCAGGAGTTTTCATGTATAAATTAAACAGCCATAATATGAGGAAGGTTTAACTCTGAGTGCTGGGGATTGCAAAGATTTTTACTTGAAAGCCACCCAGAACAGTCCTAGGAAACATCACCCTCTGCAGCATTTTACCTCTGGAGTCATAGAATTGTTCAGGTTGGAAAAGATCTCTGAGATCATTGAGTCCAACCATCCCCCCCAGCACTGCCAAGGTCAGCACTAACCCACATCCCCACATGGCTTTAAATCCCTCCAGGGATGGGGACTCCACCACTGCCCTGATAACCCTTTCCCTAGTTTTCCCTAATATCCAGCCTGACCTCCCCAGCAAAGCTTGAGTCTGTTTTCTCTTGTTCCCTGAGAGCAGACCCTGACCCCCCCAGCTGCCCCCTCCTGCCAGGGAGTTGTGCAGAGCCAGAAGGTCCCCCCTGAGCCTCCTTTTCTCCAGGCTGAGCCTCCCTCAGCCCCTCCTGGTGCTCCAGACCCTTCCCCAGCTCCGTTCCCCTCTCTGGACACGCTCCAGCCCCTCAATGCCCATCCTGTTGTGGAGGGTTACTATTCATTACTTACAAATTAACAAAACAACACAGAACAGTCTAAAGAGCCCAAGAAGTTCACTGGAGGATCTGGTCCTACCCATTATGCACCACATCTGCATGGAGTAACAAAACCTGCCCCCTGCAACACATTCCAACCTCATGGAATTGCTCAACCCCACTGTCTTGATCAGCTGAAAGAAAAAAATGACCAGATTTCTGTGCCTGACACAAACAAATCAAAAAATATATAAAAAGTTCAGAATCAAGTTGGTTACTTACCAAATCTTCCCATCATCATCCTGCAAGTCAGAGCATTCAAAAACATTAAGTTAGTTCATGAATAATCAGTTTTGGAAGATAAGAGAAATGGCCCTAAAAGGAGTTTTTCTGCAATATGCAGAGGGCCAACCACTTGTACAAACTCAGGGGGCTGAGTACATCACAGACCAGACCCAACGTGCTGCAGGACTATCTCCAGCAGAGCACCAGTGATGTCAGGGAAATCCATTTGCAATTAATGGAAATGCTTAATTACATTTTACACATAATTATGACTTCTTATCCATACTTTTTATGATGAAGGGTGAATGGCTAAATGTGCTTGTGTGTACATTTTCCACAAATATAATCAAAACCACACAGCTTACAAGAAGCAAAGCCATCTACCTCACTTTAACCTGTTTTCTCTGAAGAAAACATACATTATATGTGAATAGTATGTAAATAAAACTGCCACATATAAAAACATACATAGCCAGTGACATCACCAGACATGCAGATGTTTATCAGCTGAGAATTTGCACAGAGGAATTTGAAAGTATTCAGGGAATGCTGGATTCTGCTGATCACTGCATTTTCCATAGGTGTACTTGTATCTGGATATGCAACACGTTAAACAGTAAAACCTCTTAATATTGTGTAATATTAAATAGCTCCACAAAATATACGTATAAACACACATGCAAATCTGCAAACATCTTTCCTGCTAAAAAAGTCCAAGCCCCAGCCTGCAGATTACATCTTGCAAACCACATCTGGAGGAGAGCACGAGCTCGCTGCATTGTTCAAGGGCATAGGAGAGAGGGGAGGAATTTTGGCCCACAAACCTGAGCCAGAGCTCTGATCCTACAAAAACCACTACGAGATCTTTAATGTCCACACAGAGACGTTATGATCTCATTCCTGAGTGTTTCCATCTGAAAGATCTTCCCCACTAAGCACCACATGGTGCTTCATTTATCTTCAAAGCTGCGGGAAGCTGAGCCAACTCTACAGGGAGCCAATACACTGATAAACGGAGGGAGGGCTCATGTAAGCCCCTCTTGGAAGAGCTGCCTTCAGGCCATGTGAAGGAAAATCTCAGCTTTCAGCTGAAGCCAAAATGCATGTCTAGCCTTCTCCTTATAACAAGGACTGTAAAAACATAAAGCAAAGTAATCTGGTGCAAAAACTGGAGAGGGAAGAGGTTTGTTTATTTATTTTTGCCAAGCTCTTCTCTCCTTATAGTTTTAAGTGTATCACTTCAGTTTTGAGAGGTGTGTTGAAGAATTGCCTTTTGTCAAACTAATTCTTCCCCAAAATATCTACATTAGCCCTTCACTTGATAGAGAAAATAGTACTAAGCAGAAAGCAGATACATATACATAGCTACAGCCAGTAGGCAGGGGGAAAAAAAGGCTCAGAAAAGTCACTTTCAGTTAAAAACTTCTAAGACACAAGAATTTCCAGAGGACACTTCTCCCTTGCAGCATATTTCCAGAGACCAAGTCCTTTCCGTGTAGTTAAAAAAGCACCACATGAAGGGGTTTCATTAATTTAGCAAGGATAGAGGAAGATTAAACTTCTCTCTCATCTTTAGAAATGGTCTTGCGTCCTGCACCGAATCATTTTGTGCTTACTCTGTCGTGGTCGTCAGCTCCTCTGAAACATGAGTGGTCTGAAGGAGGCCTTCACGTTTCTGGAAAGGAAGATGGAATTAGCGAAGGAGAAGCTCATCAGGGGCTCATTCAGCATCTTTCAGAACACCAGAGGGCAGAACTGGATGAATTCACGAAGTTTCACAGAGGCCGAGGTGAAACTGCTGACACAGGAGGTTTCACCCCCAGAACAGTGGCACTGATCAGGCTGACGGCCAAAGGGATGTTTGGGAAATGTATTTATTCACCTATATTTGCAGCTAATTACCTCACTAACAAAATTCTCCTCAGACCGGAGTCAACATCACACCTGGAACACAATTTAGAGTTTGTCAGCCCCATCTTGGATCCCTGCAGGGCAGCTGGTCACATCACAGTGTCAGCCAGCAGTCTGCCACATCTGGCAGCCTGACTCTTCTGGGACTGAAATGACATGGACGGCTGCTCCCAGGCCAGGGCTCCAGAGCGCTGGCACAGCTCTCCTAGAGCAGGCACGGCACTGGGGCCACTGCCACACACCTGACAGCGACATATCCTCCAAGGAAACACACGGAGCACAAAAAGCTCAGCTGATGATTTCGCAGTGAAATCTCCCTGATGCTGGGTTGTCTCTCCTTGGCATAATTTTCTGTGTGAATAAGGAGTCTCTACCCAAGAGAAACAGCATGTGTTGAGACTCGGTTTCAAAACATCTCTGAGGCTAGGAGTGCTTTCACCTGAGTGAAAAACTTGCTTAACATCTCCCTGGGTTCCTTTCAAAACTATGCCTGAATGGAGCAATTTCTTTCCTCCCTTCTCTGTGCTCAAAAAACTGAGAGAAAGAGCTCAAATCTCAGCAACCATCTAGGAACCAGGTCTGTCAGAAGGACTTAGGGGAGGGTTAATAAAGCTTCCTAGCTCAGGTAAGCAGGGAAACCAACCCCCAGGCACAAGCTCTGTACACTTTTACCATCTCAGTTGTTTTCACCAGCTGAATCCCAAGCAAGAACTTATTAGGGAGAACAGCTTTGAGGTGAAACACATCCTTCCCCAGAAGCAGTTTAAGAAATGAGAAATGAAATCTAAAAACCAGCAAGAACTCCTGCCCCTCCACTCCCTCCTGAAGAAATTAAGGCAGGCAGAGGTGCTGGAGGGCGGGAGCCTGGCTGGAGGCACGGAGGGAGCTGTTACAGCTCTGTGCCCGATGGGGCCCTGGGCTGGGTGCTGCCAGCTGGCCACGTCTTCACATCCCTCACTTCCCTATCACACTTCTATCTCATCCTGCTCCCCCGAGGGAGCCGTGGGAATGGTGCCAGGAGGTTTGGGGGAAAAGCCAGGATGACAGCATGGATGGGAAAATGAGGAAGCATCTGACAGAGCAGTATTTTCCCGCATACAGAACAATGCTGCCTTTATTCCATCCCGCCCCGTCTCTGCTTTATTAACAAGGGCCCGGGACCTTCCAGGCACCCTGTACCCCAGGGAGAAGAGGCTGTAACCTGTGAACAAAACCTTAGTAAGTGATGACTAGTGAGTAACGCCTCCAAGTGCCTGATAAGAAAGAGGAATGGATTCCAACCCTGGCTCCCCAGCTGGTGGAAAAGGAGGCACTGCTCCCCCTCCCAGGCAGCTGAGCACGCTGCTCTCACAGCAAGCCTAGGTCCCCTGACCTTGCAATCCAAAAGCAAATGTCATTCCTTGACAAAACTTTGATTCCTTCCACCACTGGCACCAGACACATTTATTCTTCATCATGCCTTGACTCTGACCTTTCAGTCTACAACTCAGACTAAAAGGGAATTACTGTAAAAATATCCCACATCTCCCAGCAGCACCAAGGTGGGACATGCTGCAATTTGAAGAATGGGGCTGAAGCAAGCTAAGCATGAAAGATGACAGTTCCTGAGCCTTGTAAAAATAACCAACACAGTGAGCCTTAAGGACAATTTTTACACTTATTTCTGAGAACTTTTTTGTTTTCCTGAATTAGGGTATTTCTTCACCATGCAAGCTTACATTTTGAATAGCAGGCAGTAGAGTCAGCTGGAAAATCTCAGTATTTTCAGCTCTCTCTGGAAGCACCACTGAAACCAAGAGAGTTTCTCTCCTCCCTGCCCTGCCTGAGGAGGGCTGGAATGACAGGCATGTGTTGAGTGACACCAGCATTAAAGCAGGTATCACCCTAGACTTTCAACTCAGCACTTAGAGTAGCTACTCACAGGGTTTTAACTAGAAGGCCCACCTAAACCTGTGCTCTGCTGGGACCCTTCCTGAATAACTTGGGCATATATTGCCATGGTCACCCAATTTCCTATTTCAAACAAAGAAACCAGCAGGAAAACTAATTCTAGAGGTTGGTTTTAAAAAGACTTTCAAGTTACTTCCAAGTAGCAACATTTCATAAACTCTGCTCTTGAAAGGGGCTACGTCATGGAGGCCATTATGAAATAATAAAAACAAAAGTGTTTTTCTGCTGGGTTGGTCTTGTAGTTGTTCCACATAACACAGAAAGACAGATAGATAGGTAAAGGTTCTTCCTGCCAAGGAAAGTAAAATGGAAAGTCATCTCCAAAATGCTTGTGGGTTTCTGAGCAAACTGAACAGTGCAGGACCAAAAAAAGGATAGTGCATTGTTTGACAGATCCAGATTAGATGCAGACCTTTCTCAGACTCCAAATCAACTACTTTTAATTAAAAAAAAATATACAGCACCTTAAGAAAGTCTCAGTTTGTCACCTCAAGATGCTAAAGGAAGAGAAGAATTTAATGGAAGGGCAGAATCACCAACGAACTGTGGAGATCTGGATAAATACTTTCCATGTAGCACAGTGCTCTCATAATATTATCTCACTTTAAGGATCAGGCCAGTGAAAGTAAGAGAAAAGGAGCCCACAGCACTTACACAAGCTCATAAAGTGTTCTGCATTGCTCTGGGATGGGCTGTGGAAATGCACACGTCTTGGCTGAGCAGTAACTTGCTAAACCAGTTTATTTTCATGGTGTAAGCAAAGCCCTTTCAGGGAAGAAGCACCTCAGGGATCTGCACAGAGTGAGGACAGCTCAACAAGTGGATAAAGATAATCAAAGTCACCCATGAAAATGAGACTTAGCTAGTTTTGAAAATTTCAGCGTGGGTGTGTTCTTGCACCATACTCCCCCAGCATCTTGCATGGCTTTCTTGCTGTAGGGTCAGTTCTGAAAGACGTGCACAGAAGTCTCCTAACAAACTGTTTATTAACCCCCTCAAATGTATAGCCAAGCAACCCGAGGCATTTAAATGAAAACCTCTCGGTTAACACCTTATGTTCACTGTGATGTAGTTTGACAGAACCCTATACATTACTGGGATATGTAACAAGGGGTCACTTAACAACAGATTGGTAATAATAGCAATAATCTTCTTAATAGTCGTTTTCTTATGTGGATTAGGAACAATATTAACCTCATTACCATGTCTGTCATTAGGATAACAAAGCTAATTAAAATCCATTTCAAGAGATCTGTGTTACTGAACCAGCATGTATTTTTAGACTAGATTATGGATGCTGAACTACAAAAATTCGGTTTACCAAACTACAAGGCAAAAGTTCTTGTTCCAGAACAAACATGCTCTGTTTCATACCGCCCCTTGCTTTCCATTTAAATAAACAAAACTGGTGAGTTGCAAGCTTTTCCTAGCAGTGGGTTAGGGGCTGAGACAAGCCTCCTCTTGCTCAGGGCAGCTGCGGCCATGACCATCTCCAGGACTTCAGGCTCTAGATCCAAGAGCAAGAGCCTCTAGGATTTGACTTAACTCCCACTGTACCTGGCACCTTCAGGCACTCCCTTGGGGACACAGGTGTTGCTCTCTCTCTCTCCCCTAGTTTCCTGTCACCCTTTATGTCATCCTGTCATCCTAGTCTCAAGATCCAGGGACTCTGGTGAACCAGATGGTGTCTCCTCTATATCCCTCCAACAGGAAAAGAAGTGAAAACCTTCTCCACAGCCTTCCCTCTGCTGTAGTGCTGGAGGCTTCTGGAACTTGAACTACAGACAAGGAAAGGGAGGCTTTACCTCTCTACCTAATGTTTTTTTTCCAACTTTGCAGTTACAGAAGACACTTCACTGTACTGGGTAAAAGGAGGTTTCTAGCATCAGAGTATGAGAGAACTGCTGACCAGCTTATATTTACATATTCCTCCTTATCTTTCCAAGACAGTCAAAAGAAAGTTAAGAAGAAATCGGTCTCCTATTTATATTCATGTTACTTTATACCTAACTCACTGTTCTTAAGTTCTGACTTCAGTTCTGAAAGAACTAAAGCAGTTCAAAACCACCTCCTATAGGTAATACACACATTTACTGTGAACCAGGGAGTATCCATCAATTTCTCATTTACATCACACCCTGCACCTCCAGAGCATCCAGGCAGGCAGCCTGGAAAACACCATTACTTCAATATAAAGCAAAGTGAGGCTCATCTAATCAGCCACCCTGCATCTTGTAAGGGGATCCAGGCTTGCAAAACAGGGTGTGGGATCACTTTATCTTCTTTATTCTTGACAGGAAACTCACTGCAGCCTGACAGCTGGAACAGTAAATGGCACTTGCAGAGCGAGTGCCACAGCAAACAGGCACAGCAGGAGCAGAGTACCAGCTGGAACACATCTGCCTGGGGTTCAGCAGCTGGGAGAAAAACTGGCTTCCCATGTTACAGGTATGAGAAGCTTTCACTGGGATAGAAGACAAGGAAAAAGCAGAAGTACAGACGCTTGAAAGTAGAGTCTTTGTAGAGGGAAAGGAAATGGTCGACACCGAGCAGAGAAAGGAATAACTAGAGCAGTATCTAGGGCAGGGGGGAAGCAGCCAGGGTTCCTTAGGTCAAGATCTCTTCTCCATATCTAAGGAAAGCTAACAAAAACACAAGACTGTGAAAGAAATGATGAAAGTCTATCAGGCCCGCCAAGGAAAACAACATCTCTAAGTCTGCACATGAAGTCATTGGGGAAAAACAACACTGCTAACAGGCATTCCAGACTAGGGAGATTCTGTGTGCTGAAACTCCTTCCTCTGCTGTTTATGTTTCAATGGCTTCTCTGCAAAAAATGCATGGAAAAATAAAAAATGTCCCAGAGTGACAAATGACAGGCCCAATGCTCCCTTGTACAAAATCCCATGGCATGCTTTCAGCTTGCTATTGCAGTAGCAAAGGGTGGCCCCAAACCTGCTAAGGATGTGCTGTTCTTGGGGCCACACGTAAGCACGTGCAACCCAAAAATGCATTCCCATGGGCATGGGACTCACCAAACAACCGGGACACACATTTTCTGAACGACCAGAGGTGGGAGGCAATGGGTGCAAGGGGAGGCCTGGGACTGCAAAATCCGCTCTGTTCCTGCCAGGAGCTGGTACTCACCCGTACAACCACCACTTGCACTGACACATGCTCAGGCAGCCGGATGGGAGCTCGGAAATGCATTGCCAAAGCCACCAGAAGGTGAAGAATGGAAATCAGATTCTTGCCATGGATGGCTGCAGGGAACAAGGGAAATGAAGCAAGTAAAAGGGTACTGAGGCATTATTTTAAACAAGCAGCTCTAGGGGGAAAAGGCAGTGAAAAATGCTTTTGGTCAACACAGTCTTTTTATCTTTCTTCCTTTTTCCTGAGTTAGTAAGGCCTACAGTGTAACTTCACATGGAGCAAAGCCTAGATTCAGCCCTTCCTTTAAGCCTAACTTACAATTCCAAATCCTCTCTGCTCAACACAGACAAGGCAGAGCCAACCACTTGCTTTCCACTGCGCTGGAGGATACTGGAGAAAAGTGCTCTTAGCAGGCTTCCCAAGTGCTAAAACACTTCCTGAGACAGAAAATATAACAGAGTCCTTACAGTCAACATTCCACTTGATTGTCCAGCCATGGGGTCGGAGTAAATCATGGACAGCTTCCAAGACCGTCTGCAACTTCTGCTTCTGACCAATTTCAGATTGCGTCACCTCTGCCACGTTCAGTTTACGGTCAGCCAATTTTTCTGCATTTGAAAAACAAACAAAACAAAAAAATAAAAAGGACAGGCAAAACCAGATTAAACTGTGTGGAAATAACAAGCACAGAACACGGGAGTCCACTAGAACTTTATTTAAAGAGAATTATTTTCCTTGGAAGGAAAAATAGCTGAAAGTAAAACTTTCACCGAAGCGTGTCAGTTCCAATAAAAATGTGACAAAACTGGTAAAGTCTGGCTGAACATGCTCATCAATCAGGTGTCAAAATACGCAACAACTTTCAGCTAGACATCAAGCCAGCAGCAATATTAATTATACCTCCCAATTTCTTTCACTGCAGAAAAGCATTTGGCACAACACAGCCTTCACTGCACAAGGAATCTGTCCAGGTGTAAAGGACTTTTTTAAAAAGTTAGTTTATGACAAAAAATGGGAAATATTTTGTGTGAACATTTACTTCGGCTTGATAAGCTTTATTTCAGGTTAGCTGAAGGTATGAATTTAAGCTAAAGCACATTTTTGCATCCTCAAACCCTCAAGACTCATATGACCCAGGACCAGCTCAGTGGAACTAATTTAGAAAGTGAGTTGGTACAATCTTGTCATGTTGTTGACACTGTCACATCATAGTTGATTACTTCCAAAATGAAATAATGCAGGAAAATGTGTAAAATTCCATTACTAACATTTCATTTCTGTTTATATAATATAATTATTTGTGGCCAAAGCCATAGACAAGTCATTCTTCTCTTCCTCTGCATAGTGTCCCTTGCAAAAGAGACCAGAACTAAAATTCCCTAAAAAAAGAAAAAGCATGGAGCTGAGGAAGGTGGGGTAGAGCCCTCCAGCCATCAGAGCAGTGGGAACAGCTGATCTCTGTTCTTCCTCCACACCCACGAAAAATGTGGCCAAGCTCACTGTGCTGATCTGTCCCAGAGGTCAGGACTGGTTTGCCATATTCCAGTTCTATACTATTCCACTCTTTAAAGCAAAAAACATACTTCACCAGAACTGTTTTCACAAAATGAGATGCTAAACAATCTAAAGATTCTTCCAGAAATGGTTCAGGGTTGTCAAAACCTATTATTCCAGTAATGGATATATTTCTGCTCTCACGTTCAAGAGTATGCTTCTTCTGGATGTTTTATCTAGCTGAAGATGTCTATTTATTTTTTTCAAAGTGGCAGCAATACGAAGGTACTCTAGTAACCCAAAGAGAAAAGACTTGCAGGTTATCAACTAATAAATGCTTTGAACATCCTGACTGTTTCTAGCAATGTAAAGTGGGGAATTTTTAATCAACATTATTTTATCAAAATTATCGAAACAAGCAAATTAATTTTTCGGTCCCATGTTAGGGCTCCTACCTATTCTCAGCCCAGGTTAGCTGTCAGTCAGCAAACAAATTTATTTCCCTTCACACTGACATCATGTGTACAGAGCCATTCCAGCTCCTCTGAGTGGCACTGCTTGCACCTTGATAAAATTAACTAAACAAGAAGCTCGATCAGTCATTTGCTAGTATCTTATTTCAAACTGCTTCAGCATAAGCCCAGTGACAAGCTGTTGTCTTTCACCCTTTTTTTTTTGGGCGTGGCTATCAAGACAAAACACCTTTCACTCACAAGGAATGGTTAACCACTACTTGAAGTTTAATGACCACACCTTGTTAGGTTTTTCCTGAAAGGAAGGTGAAGGAGGGTGAAGGAAGAAACAAAGACACCACTGAAGAAGAGCACAAGACTGGGGCTGAGGTGTGGCAGCTCCAGGTCAGGGGAGATGCATCTGCTCTCCAGTCAGAGGCCCAAAATGAAGGGAATGAGTAAAAGCTGGTTCAGTTAAAGATCTCAGGCTGCAAGATGTCCAGGTTCATCTTCCCTCCTGTAAGATATGCTAAGTCTGACTCATCTACACAGAGAACCATAGAATCATTTGGAAAGCTGGGAAAAAACCTTCAAGACCATCAAGTCCCAGCACTGACCCAGCACTGCCAACTCCATCACCAAACCACATCCCCAAGTGCAAGATCTACATGATTTCTGAACACCTCCAGGGATGGTGACTCCACCACTGCCCTGGGTAGCCTGTGCCAAGGCTTGACCACCCTTTCAGTGCAAAAATTTTCCCAGTATCCAACCTGAACCTCTTCTGGCACAACCCAAGGCCATTTCATCCTGTCCCCTGTTCCCTGAGAGCAGAGCCCAACCCCCCCAACTCCTGCCAGGGAGTTGTGCAGAGCCAGAAGGTCCCCCCTGAGCCTCCTTTTCTCCAGGCTGAGCCCCATTCGTAGCTCCCTCAGCCCCTCCTGGTGCTCCAGCCCCTTCCCTGGACACGTTCCAGCCCCTCAGTGTCTTACATACACACATATGTGGGTACAACTAAGCACCTTCCTAATGTCTGCAGGCTTGAGTCTGGAGCCATGGCTCCACTGGGAGCACGAGGAAGCAGTGACACCTGAGACAGCTACAGTGAAACCCACTGCCAGCTGCAGAAACAGAGTTATGAAGTATGTTATGAACTACAACTGGATTCAAGCAAATATTCCCCAGTTAAAACTACCTGTACAACCCTGATCCACACCACATCTGGAGGCTCCTGGCTGCAGTCTAACCCAGAAGTGCCAGAAGTACTCTCTGTTTCATTCCTCGAGTTATTATAAGTGTCATTAACCAATTTTAAAAGCTTGTGGATGTTCATCCAGACACCTGTCATTTAAGGGGCAGGAAATCCAGCAAGCGGCACCCGCCAGCACCAGGTCCTCCTGCCCCGCTGTGACACACACACCCCACAGCCCAGCCCACTCCTGAAAACACGCCACAAGTGAGCTGAGGGCAGTCTGGCTAAGAAACTGTGGATTTACATGGGACCGGAAGCCTCAAGCCTCTTTGTTGGCTAAAAGCACCCCCATAAATCACTGCATTATCACACGTCTTCCCCACTGTGCTTCCTGCACCAACACACACATTGCAAAGGTGGAAGGGGGCTGCAAAATCCCAAATCCTCAGCCGAGTGCATCCCTTCATGTGTCATTCACACAGAAGTGCACATTTTGAGCACAGGCCTGCTGCCATACACTCTCTTTTTCTCTTTTTCCCCCCGAAAGTCATACTACTAGGACCTCAAAACAGCTCTCAGCCCAACGGCTTCCAAAACCACACTACACTGACAAAATTTTGCACCACGGCTTCTGCTTGGCAGCATAAACACGAACCTCTTCACTCCTTTTCTACCCTATATTTCAGCTGTCTGGACTCGTTTGTCCATGAAACAGATACCTAGGAATCATCTGGATTTCCTCCCCTCTCAGCAGACAGCCTGAGGAGAACAGATGGAGGAGCTGAGGCTGCAGCCATCAGTGAAATGAAGCATCTCCCTGAGATGTTGGGTTACTGCAGAGACCTGCTGCTGTCTGCAGCTTTGGAAGAGGTTCATTTTGGGCCCTTCCAGTTCCCTTGTGTGGACTCACCCAGCAGCTTTTGCAGCACCTGCCCATCATAAAGGTCCTCTTCAAGCTGTTTGACAATGATTCTCTCCTCCACCAGCACATCATTAATCCAGTCAATTAGAACCTGCAAGCACAGAAAAAGGAGGCAAATGTCTAAAACCAACTGAAGGATGTTCCTTTCATTCAAGGCAGTAATCAGGAATATAAAACAGATGAAGTGTAAGCATATTTACGTATTTCCAAGTTGCAGAGATAAGACCTGAATTTTAAAAAAATATATAATAAAAGCATCTCATTGTCCCTTATTGTTTTTAATTCAGGTCTTGACAACAGGACAAGGCATTTTATCCTCAGCTATTGCAGAATACAAAAGTCCAAAGTTAAGATCTTGGTCAAATGGGTCTGACAATCATTTTACAATTTTAACAGTTCCCATATGCTGACTACCATGACTACAAAAATCATTCAGTCGCCTGTAAAACAGGAATGAGCATAAAGAACCTTTAAAAAGAAAAGGAACTGAGCTAAGTTTTCCAGGTGCCAAAGTTAATTATTTCCCAACAGTTACAGGAAAACAAGCCTTGACTGAGGCTGGTAGTAGTGCTGTCCTCCAGTTTATTACTTGGAAAATGAAATTGTTTTCACAAAAATAACACTGTTCTGTGGGAAGAGACACAACGTTAATTCCTGCTACTTCCCTGGTTCTGTAAGAGGAGAAGAGTATTGCCAATCACAGATGGGAAAAATCCATTAACCAGAGCCACCTAAAAACATTTCTTCATTAAAGATCCTGCAATCTTTAATTTGCATCATATAAAATTGCAGATTCTTTAAATTCACTTTCTGATTAGACTCCTTATTTCTGCCTCTTCTTGGCAGTTGTGATGGCTAAGAAAATTCTGGGGTTTTAATATACAAGAGACTGTGAAACGAAAGCAAATAAACAAAATATATGCAGGCTTGCAGTGGAAAACACCCACCTTGGGAATCCTAGGGAACACGAGCATTTGAATATGTTGGTCACAAGGACATTTAAGTTATTCAGCCTGACTACTGATGTTCATTCAACCTAAAAAACCCCAAATAAATTTGGCTAGGCTTAGTGACCCTGAAAAAGTTTACAATCCAGACATGAAATACTAATGCCTCATGTACCTCTAATCCATATCTTTAGTACTTCCAAAGCATGCTGAAAGTATGCAGGGGTGAAAGTCAGCTCCAAAAATAGGGACAGAATGTAAGTGGCAAATTTTAGCTGGGTGATTTGGCAACTGCTCAAATCCATGGAAAGCAAGGATCAGCATCCATGCTCACCTATGTAAACCACCTTTGCCCTCTAAGCTGCCCAGAGGGATTAAAACCTCAATAATAAAAATGACTCCTCCAAAGACCTGTCTTTGAAAATAAAAGTTTTCTGGTAAGTTATTCACTATTTAGCAACTTCTATCAGCAACTTGTGTCAGAAGGGGTCTTCTCTCACACAGGAACAGGAAGAGGGGAGGTGATTGAAGACACGTGGATACACAAGGATGAGCTCTGCAGCAGCAGCATCATCACCCCACTGCTCCCCTGCGACAAGTCAGCAAAGGATTACCACAGCTGGAAGCCAATGAGAAGCACGATATTCTCTTTCACCTCAAAAACTTCACCAGTGACACAGAAAAATCAGTCCTAGATAACAAGACTTCATCCAGAGAGAGATTTTCAAAGGTGACTGCCCAAATCCATAATCATACAAGCTTGACACACTTAGACATCCATAGAAAATCAACTGAAGAAACCAGAATCATAAAAGTTTTGGGTCTTCCATGAGATCTACAGAACAGACATTCAAAAATTATCTGAAGCTCAGCTGAAAATATAATTTAATAATCAGATCCCATTACAGTCCCTATAAGAAGAGGTTGGATTTCAAGAAGTCCTCAAAAGCTTTCTTAAAGGAAGACTCAGGATGCTAAACTATGTGAAACCATTAATAAACATTTTATTTTGTTTGTCCTGTGCTGAATGGTATTGAAGTCAGAATCTAGAAAATGCCAAGGAATTAAAAGTAAAAGAATAAAATGTAGGATCCAACATCCCATTTCCAAGAGTGCAGAGGCACAGGAATCACAGGTACAGGGTCTTAAAAAAGGAAAATACTTACACTATGTGCTAATTAAATGTTTCACAAAAATTTAGCACCGAAAAACTTCAGGCAAAAAAACTACAAGAAAAAGACACAAATTTAACAGGTGTAGCCATAGTTATTTTATTATTTTAATAGTTTAGTACCTGAATCAAAGAAAAATATCCCAAAGAACATTCTAACTTCTCTACTATTCAGCTTACAACTCCAGCTCCACTAGAAAAAAAGAATTTGCAAAGGGAAAAAAAAAATCCAGGTGGTATTTTTTAACAGCTGTTGAAGACTGGAAAGTACTGTAACTAAAAAAATCCCAAGCCTTTCTTGATTTCTTGATTCTGTCTTAATTAGAAGCCTGAAAAAATTTTTCAGCATGGATTTTTTTTTTTTCTGACTTTGTCAGAGGAAACACCACATTGCTTATTGAAACGACGAACATGCAGAAATAGCTTCTGACTCTGCTCGCAGGAAGTCAGCTCTCCGCAGTTCTTTGTAATTTCTCCTTCATAAAAAGGCAGACGCAGGAAATATTCAACAACCTGAATGCATGAAAATTCTAACAGCCTGACACAGGCACACTGGTGCTTGGTGGGAAGCAGACAAGAGCTTTCCCTATGCAGGAGAAGATGCTTAACCTCGGTCTGTCTGGTCTCACACTGCCCCTCCCATTCCTTCATTCCTGTGCCTGCACTTCTCACAGCTGCAGCTCAATACTGCATTTTGGGCTCATAAAAAGCTGCTTTTCTATAGCCTTCTGTAATATTTGGGGCTAGTAGTGTGGTTTTAAAATTTTAATATGATATTCTTATGTCCTCGCAACCGTGCCTGACATTTCGTGCATATCTGCACTCATCTAAAGCACTTTTGAACTGGGCCAAATGCTCAGACACATGCACTTGAAGCTGTAAAAATTCAGAGTTCAAGGGCATAAGGACCCCACAGTCACTGCTGTAGAGTAGTGAAAAAAATGCAAAACAACACAAAATACATGAGCACATCTGGCACAAGGGGAAAACAGGAAGCCCAGCCACCAAAAACAGCACAGAAAGAAAACCCTGGCTTCAATGACCCACTTCCCCTCAGCTTCTGGGAGAATTAGGAAGCAGAGATCAAAGGTACGAAACTGGCTTCAGGGCTGAGCATGAAAATTAATAGAAAAAATTCATATTCAGGCCTCTTGACTAAGCACAAAGCCCTGGCATCCTGTAACCAAGGGGAAGGCTTCTTGTTGCCGAAAGCAAGATCACAGAGCATTTAGGAATTTCGGTTTCATCCGGTCACACGAGAAACCACATGTCAAAGGACAGTGGCTTCGTTTTGGTTTTCTGCTCACCTCAGTAAATCTAAAAAAGCCATAAAATCAGACATGAGAAAAAGTTGGTATCTTCCAGGACAGTGAATGTTTTACTACAAATGAGAACGTTTACTTTCTTCAGGCAGTGTCTAGAGCAGCAACGTTTGGTTCTGTATAAAGTTTAGATGAGTCTTTCAAAGGCTAGAAGTTGTTGCAGCTACAAGCCAATGTTACAGAAGTGTTTGCAGGGAGGAAAAGCACCTTACAACTGTGGCTTGCTGCCTTTTGTCAAGGCACTTTCAGATGGGACCCAGTTCTTGCAAGCAGATGTTCTAAAATTTTGCATTCAATTAGCAGAAGCTCTTTTTCATATTTTCCCTACTGAGATACTGGAAATGAGCAAATATTGGACAATGAATAAAAGAAGCTCACATCTTTCAGACACTAGAAATACAGCACTTTGTGAATACAATATTTACACATACATATAAATAAAACCAGTAACTCATCTCTCTTTCCCTGACCTGAATTTTCAGCTTTAGGTCTGCTCAGCCACGTACCAAATTTTGATTACACACAGGGCAAATGAAGTGAATTTTAAAAAGCTGCTGGCCAGAAAGGGAACTTTGTTGAACACTTCATACTGATAGGTGGTGACTTATTTTTGGAAAACTGTCTATGGTGATAACAAACAACACTTCCAGGCATAATGTTTTTCATTTGTGCAAGAAGACTTAAAGCAGGTATTTTCACAGCCCCAACAAGGAGATTCTCTGTATATTTGCTTTACTAAGAGTGAGGAATGAGGCTTTTTGTTGTGTTTTCCTTCTGCTGCTCTCTGTATTACCACAATGCTGTACAGTCTGTCCCTCTAGAGTTACAGGCTCTGTCAAAATCACTTCCAAATGCCCAAGCCACAATGCATATAATTCCTATGGCATGAGGTTAGCAGAAATTAAACCAACATTTGGTGGAGACAAAGAGGTACTAAAGCAGCGTCAACAGCAGCTATCTCTGCTGCTTCTTTGCACCGAGATCCATTTACCCAGCTGCGTGTGACTGGCAGGACAGAAACACTCAGCATCAGTGATGGCAAACCGCTGGCACGTCTAACTCGGGTGCTGAGAGAGATCTGGGCTGGCCCCAACGAAACTGAGTCCCACTGCCAACTTTGAAAATGCATGAGGCTCTGCTGCTGGAGAACATTCTTCCCAGAGGGGAAAAAGAGAGAAAGAACCACTTGGAACTATAAAAACCTCCATCTATTCAAGTTCCCACTCCTCACTAGTCCGTGGAGATCTCTCTTTTCAGGCTCGGCGGGGCAGACACTTTTCTGCTGGCTGGGTTTCTAAAGCACAGCAATTCTCATCCAGCACTGGGGCTTTGGAAAATGCCATTAACCACCAAAGAATAGAAAATGAGGAATAAATCACTCCTTTTTTTGCATTCTCCAAGCTCTGTAGTATAAAGTAAGTTTTGCCAACATAATTCAAACCTCTCCCTGGCTCACAGATTCACACCAACACAGTGTGAGTTCACACCAGCGCCACTGAATCTCTGTAAAAACTCTGACTGCTGAGAGGTATTCAAGTTATTAGCAATTACCTAAATTGCACAGGCACTCTACAGAATACATCACTCCTTTGAGGATGATCCCAAGGAAACAATCTCCAGTTCCATGCCGCTCCCTGCACAGGGTGATCCCATTCCATTGGAACCTCTCTCCTTGTGCAAGTGTGAACTGGCCTAGTGACCCTGAACCTGATTCTGCAATGCACTCAAACACATCCTCAAGTGCTGTTATGGCCCTGGCTTTCATTCATCCTGGAGGTTTTCAGACTTTTAACCTGAAAGAATATAACCTTGCTGACATCTAGGGAAGACTCAGAAACTTGTCTTAAACTCAAAAGGAAACTTGTCTTAAACTCAAAAGGAAAATTCACAACTTAAAAGCAATTGCAGTCTCCGTATCAAGTCTCCTGAATCAGAGTACACCTGGTTCCCCCACTGCAGTGACTCCTGTTCAGCTGGTAATATCACTGCTCCAGTAGCAGAGAAACCACATTACATTCTGAGAGGGTGATGCAGGACCACTGCACCTTGGAGAGAATTACTGGATTTAGGTACTAACAAAGAAAGAATGTGCAGTCACTTAATTTAAAACCACAACGTACTCCCAGTGAATTAGAATAACAGGAATTTGAGCACAGCTCCTTGCTAAACTCAGTCTGATGTGGTTTTGTGATGCTAAACACGTTATTGCAGTGGTAATAACAGATCACTGGGCTTGTTTTAAAGATGTACCAGGTAAGCAGTTTGCTGAGGCATTTGCTGAAGCAGTTCACTTTGGGGCAGCAGATGTGTGCAGCCAGGGTGCATCAGGTTTCCAGCAGGGAACAAGCCCAGCTCAGCCCCCTCTCTGGATATGGTACAGACTACCCAAAATTCTCATATCCACACAGACATAGCTGTACTGTCACTTCCAACAAAAATTATTTTTACAATTCTTTTAAAGAAATGAAGGGAAAGTGTAGTGGGAAGTGTAACAGCAGCACAAATACTTTTTTGAAAGAGATCACACTTGTTCAGGCTCGTCATCCCTTCTCTTCCTGCTTGAGCTTGTACCCTGCTAACCCCAACAACTTTCTGCATAGAAGTGGTTCTCCTAAACACGAGTCCTTCAAGATCAAGTCCTCTGTCATGCCAGGCAGGAACTATGGGCACTGCTGAGCCAGAAGTCTCACTTAACATCAGCACATCTGGGCACACCTTATCAACACCTTGGGCAGGTGTGCCCAGTGATGAGACAGGCTCAGAACTACCTGTCCCTGACCCAGCACACAGGTAAACTGAGGGCAGAATGTAGGGCAAGAAGAACCTCAGTTACAACTTTCCCATGACATAAGAGGTCCCCTCCTTGTCCCCCCTATTTCAGTCCTACTCCTTCTTCTCCTGAAACCTCACTAGCGCTTTGCAAAGCTCCTTCCCAGCTTTCACAAACAGAAGGAACATACATTTTATGTGCAGGGACTGCAGACAGACTCCAGCCAAGCACTGATCCTTGCTGTGATAATCACAAGGATATAAGTGGACAATGGAGCTTTACTCCACAACTCCATGAGCATCCTGACATTCAGCCTTTCCTTGTCCCTCTCACTGTTGCTTTTAGCCTTACCTCGTTGTTGACCTTCATCTCAGTTTTCACAGCTACACTCCAGTAACAAGTTGCTATTCCTCAAGTGTGTTCTTGGGTGACCAGCTTGTAAATTACCCCAGCTCACTAGTTAAAGATTTGAAGAAGGACAAAACATTGATTTCCTACCTTGATCAGTTCCTTGAACTTGGGGTCTTCTTTTGAGTTAGGATCGATCATAGTGCGCTCCTCATTCTCCTCTGTTCAAGGAAAAGGGGAAACCTTAGCGAGATCCACCTCAAATGTGCACTGCTGAAACTGCAACCACTCCTGACCACGAAGGGCTCATCAGCCGACCGAGAAATGGCAGTGCCTACTCACCCTCTTCGCCAGGGCATGTCCCATGACCCAAGTGTCAGGCAATTTTAGACACACAGAGATGACACAGCCCCAGTTCCCTAAACCAGGATTTTCACTGACCTTCCGCTGCTCGGGCCCTGCCATATGCAGAATGCTTCAGAAAAATCCCTGTCCTCGTGTGGGGCACATTCTTAGTAACACACCAAAAACCCCAGTGGACTACCTTTCTCTTTCTCCTCAGTTAGAATTTAACTTCTATTTGAAAACACCTGTCCCAAATTACAGGACCTGGAAGAATATAGTGAGCTTAATGCACTACACTCAGTGCAGCTGCTGAGATTTGGGCTGAGAGTTTGTGCCTCCATCCTCTGGTTCCCCAAAAATTGGTCACACATGTGCCCCTGAGTGAAGAACTCCTCAACCTTCAATTAGGCTTAAGAAATAAAATTAGCCTACTTCGTATCAGCTGTACTTGTGCATGGGGGAAGAACATAAAATAGATTTCACAGGTGTAAAGTCTTCTTTTTCTTCTGCTGATGAGAGGGAGATGTGTGAGAAGTACTCTCTAATGGCCAGAAGGCAGGCCATGTGCAATCCTATTCTCCTGTTGATTTCTCAATTCTTTCTTTCTATCAGGACAACAAAGGAGGGGTTTTGGTATGCCCACTGGTCAGGCCATTGTCACACCGCTCAGTGGAACCCTTTAAAACCTGGCAGGGACCAGCCTACAGCGACATCCCACTGCAGTGCCAGACTTCACTGCTGTCAAGTGGCAAACATGACACATCCTGGACACAAGACTGACTACACAGTACTGAGTAACCAGTATCTAACTGGTTACCTTAGACCTCACCCACACATTTGGGGTCAGTATTTTCCAGGGCTCTTCATTTTTATTTAAAAAAATAAGACCATGCTGTCTGAACACACTTGAAAAATTTCCATAAACCAGTGAAAAAAAACATGAATTCTTTTGCTGCTTTCCCCCCCTCCCCGTTCCTTTAGTTCCCCATTACAGCCTAGGGTGAGTCAGGCAGTCCATCATAAGGAAGTGACACCCACGATACACCCAAAACGCTAACCCTGAACAGGACTTGACCCGTAATGGTACATGATTCGCCACAGAACTTGGGTTAACCTTCTCTGGTGATAAATGTCTTTGCAGGACACACCTTCAGTCCTGCATCTTCTAAAGACATCCACAGGTTTAGTGGTATCCAGAACAAATCACTGGAGACACTCCTGGTCCAGACGTATCAAAACAGAGCAAGCAACACTTTGCCCACATCTTAGAAAAAAAGTACTTTTGCATTTCCTATTACTTTCCTAATCAGAAAATCCAAGTGACTAACATTTTTCTGGTTTTAATTTTAATTTACTATTTTATTATTTGTCCTAATGTTTGATTTACTGTTTTATAATTAGCGTGCTTCAACTAATTCTGTAGATTAGGAGACATATGGCCAAGAAAGACAAAAGTGGTTTATTTCAACAAGTTTTAAACACTTGCTGCTATTAAATTATGCTGTTGCTCTTGCAGGGACTCAAGAGTGAGGAAACGGGGATTGACATGGGAGAGAGTCCATGAACTACCTCATTTGGCACTGCTCTTGAAAACCCATTGAGCTTAATTTCTAGTCTACAAGTAACATGCAACCTTCTTCAATTGTCACTTCCAATCCTCTCAGTTCCATCTGGGCCATCTGCATTCAGCAGTGAAGCAGAGATGTGGGGGCCCCCTTCACAAGCCACCTCTGTGGCGTGAAAACTTTACCTAATAGTGTGTCTTCTGGGTGGATGTCCACGGTGCTCGGGTTCATCGGTGCATTGATGGCATTTTTACCTTCTTCTTGGAGGTCACTCACTGGATAAAAGAAAAAAAAGACAGTAAGAGAGTAATAAATGCACAGTTGCTGTATATGTAGGGCTTGGGGACAGTGTTCATAATAAGAGACAACATCTGGTAGATCCATTTCAGAACAGGACCACAGTTTATGGCATGAAGGACTGCAACCACAGTGGAAAATAAAATTGAAGTAACATCCTTTTATAGCTTTCTATTAAACAGAGCTACCACACAAGTGGCTGGAAACTTTTAGCAAGAAACCCAGTTCTGTGGTAAGAATAAGCTCAGAGTGCTTGTTTCTCCAGAAAGAAGGGGTGTGAGCTTTGCCTGCAGAATGGCCCCAACCTAGAGCAGACATCAAAGTGTAAAAACGAACCCCTTTTCTGACAGCACGACCATCACTCATCACCTCCCTTTCCAGCTGCAGAACGTGAGGAACTGCAACTTGCTACTGGCCTTATTAAATCCTCAGAGAATCCCATGGAGACCTACCAGACAAAGATGAAAATGTATTTAATTCCAGCATTGCCACTTGATAGAATAGATGTGCCATGACCTGGTGAACACAAATCTGAATTTTTTTTTATTTCAAGCTCTTGTCTTAAACTTAAAACTCTCCTTTGGGAAAGTCAGTAAAGCTGCCTTCATAAATAAAATGGATGTTAAAATACTTCCCTGCATCCTGCCATATGGAAGGAACTAAACTTGAGGACAAATACGGAATAGTTCTTCAGTGTTTTCACAGAGCCTGACAGTAAGAAAAGCACCAGCACTGCTGTAACACTTTCACGCTCTCCAAGGCACATCTTCCCTTAAACTCAGATAACATTTATTATAAGGCATAATATTGAACTAGATGCATGTGAAATAGGAGATCCAAAGAAACCACAACAGCCCCATTTTTCGGTGACAGTTCTGTGTAAGCACGAACTAAAATGACTTGTGGCAGCATTTGTGGTAGTGCAGTCTCCTTTGGGAGGGGCCCAAGTCCCACACTCTTTTCAGGGAAAAGCAAGGACTTCCAAATAAATATGGTTTGCTAGGCAAACTTTTCTCAGGAAAGAAAAGGAGGAACAGTTAAATAATGGTCACAGTATCCCTGCAAGCTCTCTCCTTCCAGAGCAGTCATTATTCCCCTTTCCCACTGGAAAAACAAACCACAGGCTTGTCATTTGCATGCAGTCTGAGAAGGTTACAAAGTCCTGCATCAGGACTTGTTGTTTTCCTGCCTAATAGAAGTGGAAAAGACAGAGATCCTACTTCCAGAGGAGGACAGGGAAGAAGAACACACTGCAATCCCCACTCCTTCCCTCACAGAAAACTGGAACAGGTGCTTGAGACAAGTTCACACATTTCTTAAGTGCAGTCCCAAGAGGTTACTTAATCCTGGTTCACAGCACGATACTGATCACCACTAAAATCCTCATTATGAAATGCAAGCAAGAAACCCCAGTCTCATATTTTGAGACCTGATGGTTTATGCCCCATGGTTCTCAACTGCAAACAGAATGCAATGTCCTCAGGCTGAGATTTAACCTCCTGAATGAAGATGCTGGTAAATAAATTCTTAAAGTACCCCTTTTCTGCATTCCTTCTCATTTTCTTGAGAAAGTCCACAAACAAAAAAGTCAGGGAGCAAGAAGGCCTCGTGCGACAGATCAAATCAGCTCTAGCAGCGTGCCTTACTCAGCACTGTTTGCATTATTCCCAACTAGAGCTTTCTCACCCCAACAACTCCTACATTGTGATGCCGCCAGGAGGCACAAGACAATTCATGTGGAAACTGAAGTTCGATTTTTAAAACCCTGCTAGGACTTTAAGTGCCCAAACTTCAATTAAATCAGACTTATTTAGGAACTACCACGCCTTATTTCTAGATGTAACACTCCTCATTATCACAGCAGTGCTGTCATTCTGGGAATGCCAACTGTTCAGAAGGTTCAGGGCATCACTGTTCCCAATGCTCTGCAAATGCAGAGGAGAGCTGCTAAGTTCCTCTGGGCAGTGAATGCATGGCACAGTGTAAGTACATGAAAAAAATGATGCATACATTTCAAGTCAGAATACTTTTAAATGCAGCTAAACTAGATTTATCCCCAGAAGTTCAAATAAGGTGATGCACTTACCCTTTTACTCTAATATAAAAATGATCTCTACTCTTCCTAACAAAAATACCTTGTTTCTGAGCAATTTACTAAAATGAAAGAAAACATTAATGCAAATTTGTGTATTAAGCCCCCATGCCTCATGACACGAAGAACCACATAAAACCTTCATGCTTGTCTTCAGACCCTGTGTAGCTGTGCCAGATCCCCTGGGACCAAAAACACCCTCTCCCACCTCTGCCAGCAAAGCAAGGCTCTGCCACCAGAAAGCTTCCCGAAGCTGCCTCCCAGGGAGAGCCCGGCACACCAGGTCCTCCTGAAGAGATTCCTGCTACAAAGGAAGCGTTTCCTACCTCCTTTTTTGCGCCTCTTACACAGCAGTCCGGCCATCCCGGCCCCAGCAGCACAGACAGGTTGCCCATGGGGTGTCTGAATGCTGACAGAGGGGCAGCAACTGGATAAGGGACTGCCACCTCTAGACTGCCAGACCCCCCTATTTTGGGCACGATGACACAGGAGCGGGCACTAAGATCGGCTCCCAGCTGCCGGGGACGGGGGGGCCAGGAGGGAGGACATAGCACTTGGCCGTGGTCCCAGCCAGGAATCCCTCCCTGTCCCAGGAGAGCCAAGCGCCTGCCTTGGCCCACCCTGGCTGCCTAAGAACAGGCACCTCCAGGATGGTGTTTTCTGTGCGTGGAGCTTCCCAAGAAAGTCACCTGCAGCCTGTGCTGAAGGCACAGCTGGGTTTCCACAGCTTGCCCCAAGGAACACACGGGTTCACAGAGCCAGCTTGCAGACAGGCACCTGCCCTCAAGAACATGAATCTGCCCGGGCATTCCCCACAGCTGCAGCACTCCAGAAGCCTTTCACACCGCGCTGGAACAAACGCTGAGGACTCTTTCCCTGCTCACTGTCCCCAGTATTCACTTATCACTGCTGAGCAAAGAAACAGAAGCAAGAACAGGAAACCGAGCCACAATGCTGGAAAGAAAAGAGAACCCACAAAAGAGCAAGCAGAGGCAGTTAATAGTCAGGATGGAGCAACAGGTACCTTTCTGAGAAGAACCTGACAGGTATTTTAATGCAGATTTACAACAAAGAATGGCTTTCAGCCCATGCTTTCACAAACCCAAAGGTACCGTAAAAGATTATGGATATTAATAGATTGGCAGGTGCCAACCTCCTCGACTTTGTACCGGCAGCAGTGGCTTTGCTGTGAGGTTTATACCAGAGCCATCCATGCCAGAGGCATTTGACTGGCAGAGCAGAGCTGTGCTTGCACAACAAGTTACAGTCATGGTAGATCCCACACGGGGTATTACTGCTCCTGGTCTGCCCAGGCACAGGGCTCCTTCTCCCCTTCCCTTCCCCACAGGGAACAAAGACCCCTGTGGTGATGGCGCCGTTCCTTTGCTCCCTACCCCAGACTGGTGTAAAACACCTTTCTCCAAAGCCTGATCATTCCATTTCAGACACCAGTCACAGCACACCTGCAGCAGGGGAAAGCAGGAAGAGGTAGGACATTGAGAACAGGCTGAAGGAGTTTTGCTTAGTCCAGGCTGGCTTTCAGCAAAAACTCTGTTTGCCCCTAAACTAGAAATTTAAATTCACACGAAAAAGGTCACTTCTCTACCAGTCCCCGAAAGCAGCAAGGGTTCCTGGCAGCCCTGCAATATTTTGACAATCTCCTGGCAGCGTCAGCAGTCAACATGATTAAGTCACATTGGAGGCTGTGCTGGCCTTTCAAACAAATTAGTAGAATGAGCAGATCACACACACACGGTACACAGCACTACATCTGTGAGCCAGGCAGGCTGTCTCAGAGCATGGGATTACAGGCAAACTGCACACAGCACAAGCAATTAGCTGCAGAAAGCTGGAAGTGCCACCAGAGCTGTCAAGGATCTCTCAAAGGCCAAGAGATGGCCTTTAAAGTCAGCAGGAGCACTATTAAAAAAAAAAAAAAGAGATGTCCCAGCTTTCTCCTTTTTAAAAGAAAGAGAAAACTGATGTCAACAGCTTTCTACCTTCACTCTTAATAATTTTTAGTGTAATTTTAAAAGGTATCAACAACAGCACAGTTCACTTCAATCTCTGCCATTCACAGCCTTGTTATTAAAAAACTGACCACAAGCCTCTGCATCTTAAAAAAACAGACGGTAAATGCTGCTTAATTTTACCTCTGGTTATTTCTGACTGCAAGGCTGAATCCCACCCCGCAGAAAGCAGCAGCTGTTGTGACACCCATCCTGGGGTTCCTGTGCTCTCCTTCGCATTCAGCCAGTGCCCAGCGCTGCCTGACCACAACTTTTACACGGTGCACTTCCATCTCGTGATTCGATCCTAACTCTGGAAGCTACCAGGCTGCTTTGCTGTCCTTGGCTCCACTGCAGGTGATCCATCCAGGTAACTTTGTCCTCCTCTCTGGCTGGAGCAGCACACAGACAGCAAAACTGCAATGCCCAGGTAACTCAAACTGCAATGCCCAGGTAACTCAAACTGCACTGGAGACTCCCTTCCTGCCCCCAAATTCCTACAGCTTCCCAAGTTTCCTTCTTCTCACCAGAGCCAAACTGTGACCAGATGCACTTTTTCAGACAGTGACTCACCTGCGTGCAACTCATATCCTTATAGTCCATATCACCACGTGCAAAACAGAAAGCCCACATTCAAGACCGTCCTTAGCCCTTTCAGACCAGTGACACAGCCCTCATTGACTCACATCTCAGATGAGAACGTGGATACAGGACAAATTGCCCTGGTCAAGCAGCAAACCCTTGCATAAAAGATCAGGTATCAGCTGGAGCTCCCACTTTCCATGGGAGAAGTCAGACCAGAGGGCAACAAGTCCCTGAAGACTCTGAAGTGCCGACCTCTTAACTTGCTCCTCTGCCTATCACAGACCAACACAGGCAGCCACGCACACAACAAAATTTCCATCTGACAGCTGAAACTCTTATGAAAAGTTGTCTTCAAAACTGCAAGCTTTCTAGGCACATTTAGCAAAAGGCAGTTTTACTAAATCTCGCATTTGCTACGGAAAACTGATAAACAGGAGGGTTTCGAAACCAGGCCCAAACACACTGCTACACTGCACTCTTTTCTAGAGACAAACCACACACAAGTCAGTCTGCTACTGCATTACTAATCACTGCACGTTTACAAAAGGCTCTCAGATCTTTTCATACAGGCTGTGGGAGAAAGACAAAGCAGCCATTAACTATAACACAGAATTAATAATCCCAGGCAGATCAAAGGCAAAGACTTGACCAAATCCACATAAAGGCACTGTATCAAGGGACTGCATTCAAAGCAGAACTGTGGTAATAAAGCAAATTATTTATGTGCCTCAGCAGACAAGGCACTCACAATGGCCAGACTCTGGTATATAAAGAAATGGAAAGATGTAAAAAAAAAAAAAAGGGAAAAGCAAAGTCAAAGGCAACTTTTAGGAACGGGCTGTAATAACGCTTTTGGTTTAGTTCCAAAGATCAGGCCACACTTGCTTAAATGGATGTGTTAAAATTTACACAGGTAACTGATCTATTCTGTGACTGCCAGAACAAAGATCTCCCCTTTATTTTTGCCAAAGGTAAAATATGTATCTAGCATGGTAACAGCATACTCAACACTGGAGCCAGCTGGAAATGTTTATGAGAAGCTTGGGCTTTGTTTTGTTTGCGAGGGTGAAATACTGCTCTTGTATTTTCACAAATAAGAATGTTCTTATCCTTCATGGAGTTGTTTGGGGGGTGTCTGCGAAAAGAGGATTTCCATTTTTTGGTGGTGACCCCTGTGATGAGAGAGCCTGTACTAACACAGCTTCAGCTGTCCCGGCCAAGCCCTGCACACGTACCAGCACTCCTGAAAAGAGGCAGAATGGGAACAGGCAGAGGTGCAGCATCTTAGGAGGGAGAAGCACTCAGCAGAGGGCAGTGGCCACAAGTGGCTTTCAGCATTACCAGCACTGGCAGCTAAACACCAAAGCAAACAACAGCTCCACCACCCACTTACTAACACTGAACTGCGAATCCTTCAGAACTGGTTCTGCCAGGCGTTAAAGCAAGACAGCAGACTTTGACAGAAGCACACAGAGAGCTGCAGAACTAAAGCTGAAAGTCAAACGTGGGATTCATCATTTTGCTGTTTCTCGTTTCTTTCGCTATTGCCCTAAGCCATAGTTACGCTGCTGTCTTCATCAGGCAGGGATCCATCGGGGCACAGAGGCACTCAGACTTCATCTTGAGCCCCACCTGCCTGCCACTCACCCCTTCCTTTTGTGGGCATTAGTGGTTCCAGAAGCCACATTATGTCACAGAGCGGGGAAACTGTGGGTCTGAAAACTAGCCAGATAAGAAAGGGGAAAAAAATATAAAGTTAACTTTCACTGTGTAGACACACAAACATTAATGCTGGGCAAAATTAATTTTAAAAGCCAACCAAAAAGACTCAAACAAACAAAACTAAAGAAACCAACCGACCAACCAACCAACCAACCAACCAACAAAACCCTCTACCCCCAACCAGCAGAAATACGAGTGTGGACAAGAAGGGTGCTTTAAAGTATTGTAAAGTTACACTTAAAGAAGTAATAGATGGACACCCAATAGGATACAGAGCAGATACACTAACCTGCTGACCTAGTCAGCTCTGCCTCAGTCTCCCTGCATTGCCCTTACAGTGGCAATCCCACAGCTTTGAAAATGGCACATCTTTTTAATCACCTTTTCTCGTGCCTGAGAAGTGTAAGTACATTTTTAAGCAGCGACCAGCAAACAGTTCTGACATTTTGTTCTCCCTGCCTGAAATGGAGCAACACTTCTGTCCTCTGAAGTACCCACCCCTTACCCAGCTCTCCTAAGCACTAACATCACACCACAGCTACCCAGCTTCTACCCTCCAGGACATGCACTTGCTTCGACCTGAACAGATTGCTTCAATCCCACAGTTTGTTGACTGGGAAAAGCCAGGCAAGAACTGAAGCTTGAGAGAACTGGGCTGGAGAACCCAGCCAGGGAAAGCCACACTCCTCCCTCTGCACACAAGTTCTACTTGAAAATGGGGAGAGCGTACTTTCTCAGCCTCCCCAGGTGCAATTCCCTCCCTACACAGAAAGGGTCATTTCTCCCCATGAAGTAATGGTGGAGGATTGATTATGTTCTCCCAAGGACACTGCATGAGCACCAGGACAACTTCCAGCTGAAAGGAGGATGTGGAGTCAAATCTGATGTATGAGAGCAGGGGGAAAGACAAAGTCTGGTAAGAAAAGGAAAGGACTGAAGGAGACTTTGGGCTTGTGTCCACTCCAAGTAGAAAACCTTCAAGGCATTTTAAATTTACTGCCATCCATTCTCCATGAAATACTGTGTTCTTCTAGGAAGCCCTTAGTGCTCTCTCAGGCTTTGGTGTACCCCTACAACCGAAGCTGATGGGCACAAGCAGGTAAAGGAACAGCACCTTCATGTCTAGGAACTCAGCCCAGGATCCCAAGTGAAGCAGGTTGATTTCCACAAGATGCCAAGCACCAACAAGGCTCCTTTAGCCAAAAGCAACTTCAGAAACCAGAATCGACTCACTGCTTAAGGTATCCATATTTAATGGGCCCAGTGGAAGCAAACCACCAAGGGAGAGACAGCAGAAGCTGTCAGAAGCAGAGCTAGCAGCACTACTCTAGAATAGAGACACCCAATCCATCCATTCAACTCTTGTCTTCTGCACCATGAAAAAAATCTGGGAGAAAACACCACTTCAGTTTACAGCCTCTTACAAGCTCTACCTCTGGATCCCACACACACATCTAACCCTGCAAACTTTATCAAGCAGAACACTCAGCTTCAAAAAAATTAACTACTGCAGCCCAGGCTAGCGCATTTTACAAGTGACCAGCTTTCCATTCCTCCACCAGCTTCTTTCCACCTCCTCCACATGGTTTGACACTTCATTTGTAGGTAGATATGTGAATGAACCCCCCTTAGTTACCTGCCCAAGCCACTTTTACCTGCCTCAGCTTCCTGCTCTCCCAATATCCTTCACACAAAGGATGAAAATGTTACCACCACCAACAAAAGTAATCTACTGTGCAAATATGAGAACATTTTTTGCTGTTTGCTCTTCTGGACATGTCACAAGAAGCACAGAGTAACAGACTCACTTCTGAAGGCACTGATGGCAGGTGGGCAGCAGCAGCAGAAAGGCTCCGTCTTCCACAGCTGCCAGTACAGAGCTCAGCAGCCAAACTTCAGGGGTATGGAAAGGAGGCTACAGATATGACTTGCACTTCAAAAAAAGCAACTATTTTGCTCATGCAACATGATTCTACAGGAAGAACAAGCCAAGATAAATGGTGCTGCAGACCACAAAAAGTGCACATGCCTCATTGCTGCAGTTGCCCAAATGTCACCCAGAAAGACAAGGAAAACCCACAAAAACACTCACAAACAGCAACTCTACTTGCAACACACACTTTGAGAGTTTGGGACAGCCCATGCTCCAAACTAAGAAGCTTTAACCTAAACACTCAACACACAGTTTTCAGTGTACCATATCCCGTGGTTGCTCATGCCCAGCTCTACCCTTCCTGTGTCCTACCTGCACTCCAGGCAGTAAAGCAGTGTATTAAAACTGAGATGAAAGATCTGTGTAAGTAGATGCTGCAAAATGCAAGGGAGTTTTCTCAATGGTTCCCAGACATGTCATATGGGGAAAATTATTTTACTTGTTGCTTTGAGCACCAGAGGAGCCTGTCAAGACAAGCACTTGAGTGAAAAGCACTACAGACCTCACAGTAAAAGTCTGGAACTCAGAGCCCGCAGTCAGATAAAAGCCAGTCCATGAAGGGAAGGTACACTGGAGATAGTGGCTGCCATAAAAGCATTCAGACATTTAACTCTGCCGGATTTAAGAAACGGACACCAGCATTTCCTAGTGGAGCTGCTGAAGACTACGCAGAAAGAGCGGAGCCCTCCAACTGACTTTCCAGTCCCGTCCCCCAAGCACAGCCCTCGAGGGATATCAAAATGCAATCATGAAACAAGAGCCAGCCAAAGAATCAGATCAAAACAAGTCCAAAGCACAAGAAAACATCACATTTCACAAAGTATCAAAAAGACCTGCAGCTGTTTTTGTTTGTTTAGTTAGTCAGCACAACAAAGTTTTACAGGATTTGCAGTTCTAGCTTTCTGTGGTCTCTTTTAAAGCCTTTGCACTGGTAATACCAGGTCCTGTGAGCTAGAAAAGGTGTTGTCTCAGTGGTGCTAGACATCTTAAAGACTTTCAAGCTCAGTTACAGGTCAGTCCCAAAACAGATTTCTAACTACACAGCCTCTCCAACTCACCCTCACAAAAGAAGCAGCCAGAGCAGTAGCCCAGTGGAATCCCTGCTTTTCTCCTCACTAATAGATTAGACAGGCAAAAAAAGAAAGAAAAAATACTGTACTCTTACTGGCATCTCATTGAAAGAAAAAAAAAAGACTCAGTAAAAGGTCTGTGATGAGATGCACAGTTCCACTGCACAGTGTTGCATTCATGTGCTTTTAAATACAATAATGCTTAATCCAATAAGACTTCATTCCTTCCATGTTTAAGAAAAGTCCTTATTCCAGCCTTGGAAGCATCTAAGATGCCAGGGAGCCACAAGTGCATTGGGCAATACAGCATGGAAATGACCTCAGCGGGTCTTTAGCTGAACCTCCTTCTCAAAGCAGAGCCAGCTCTGAGCTCAGACCAGGTTGCTCAGGGCTTCTTCTCCTTCTCTTCCTGCCCCAGACCAGAACTTTCCACTTGTCCTTACGGACTGGAGAAGACTCTGCCAGCCAGTTTCTCCTGTCTGTTTATGTGTCTCCCTGAACAGCAGCCCTGCCCTCAGGGTCACTCAGCTCGGTGTCACCTGCATGTGTCACCAGCTCCATCACCTCCTCCAGGGTGCTGATGCAGATGCTGAACAGGACACATCCCAGGACAGACCATGAGACAAAGAGCTCCCACAACACAGGTGTAGCCAGGAGGATCTTCTCCCTCCTCTTCTTGCATCTGTTCTTACTCTGACAGTGAATGGATATGAAATATTTCACATTCCCCAAACAGAATCATCTGGCCAGCTACGCTGCAACATGCCAAACTACCCAACCCCCCTGAAACAGCAGTGCCCATCTCCTGGGCATTCAGTACAAGAGTGAAATTCCCCAGCTCAGACAGTTTCAAATTGTCTTTGCAGTCTTGGAGAAACCCCTTACCAAGCACTGGATCAACAGCAAATGAAGGAATCCACTGAGGATGCCTTCCACCAAGATTCTGGGTACTACGGCACCTACACCTAATGCCGTTCACAGGAAGAAAAGTTCCTCACTAAAAGTTACAATTTCTTTCCCAGATGGAATCATGGGAACAAGTATGCAACTTTCTCCCTCAACTATACAGCACAGACTGAACGCTAAGGCCAGTCCCTCTCACCTTCCCACTACCATGTGTCTCTTTCCCTGACAAGGGACCCTCAAAAAACTCAGAAACAGAGTGAAACTCGGAAACTGAGAGAACAGAATGAGAGAAACCTTCCTTGGAAGGACCTACAAAATTCAGGTTGAAGCTGGGCTGTTGCAGCATTACATAAGGTCAGTCACGACTGCTTCTTCCCTTCCACACGCAAAAATAAAACCCAACCAGTTTGTGTGGTAGACAGCATCAGTTCTGCTTTACTGGCAGCACATCTGGTTTGCTCCTGGCACAGCAGGACCATTTTGCAGCATGACGTCCTGGGTGCAATTAAAATCCAGTTTCCCAATGACAGGGCTCCATTACCTAAGCTTATTTAATTACCTAATTTAATTACCTATCCTTCCAGTTGCAGAGAACAATGAGGGAAATAACAGGAAGAGCCAGCAGATCAATCAATACGTGGCTCCAAGTCTGGTTAGGGTCTTGAATTTTGGATTTTTTTGGCCATGGGTCAGTTTGCATGACACAAAGCCTGCTGGCAACAGATGGGGTACATCTGTCTCAAAGGGGGACAAGAGTCCCTTGGGGGGCAGTTCTGAAGGGCAGAGGGGTCCAGGAAGGCTGGACATTCTTCAGGAAAAGAGTTTATCACCTCTGAAGGAGGGCAGGCAACTCAGGAGGACTACAAGGATGTCATGAGGTTATGCAGGGAGAAAATTAAGGGGGCCAAAGCCCAACTAGGAACTTAATCTGGTTACTGCCATAAAGGACAATAAAAAATGTTTCTACAAATGCATCTGCAGCAAAAGGAGTGCTAAGGAAAACCTCCACCTTTTATTGATGCAATGGGGACACATCATGAAAAAGGCTGAGGAAAAGGCTGAGGTACTCCATGCCTTCTCTGCCTCAGTCTTTAGCAGTCAGACTGGTTGTTCTCCTTGTACCCAGCCCCTGAGCTGGAAGACAAGGACAGGGAGCAGATCAAATCCCAGAATCAGTTTTGGGCCCCTCATGGCAGAAAAGATATTGAGCGTGTCCAGAGAAGGGAACGGAGCTGGGGAAGGGGCTGGAGCACCAGGAGGGGCTGAGGGAGCTGGGGGGGAGAAAAGGAGGCTCAGGGGGGACCTTCTGGGTCTGCACAACTCCCTGGCAGGACGGGGCAGCCAGGGGGGGATCAGACTCTGCTCCCAGGGAAAAAATGATGAAACAAAGAGGAAATGGCCTTGGGTTGTGCCAGAGGAGGTTCAGGTTGGATATGAGGAAAAATGTCTCCACTGAAAGGGCTGTAAAGTACTGGAAGAGCTCCCCAGGGAAGTGTTGGGGTCATCATTGCTGGAGGTACCTACAAGACTTGTATATGTGGCACCCGGGGACATGATTTAGGGATGGACTTGGCAGTGCTGGGGGAACGACTGGACTCAATGATCTTCCTTTGCAACTTAAACAACTCTAAGATTCTAAGTAGAGCATCGAGATTCCTGTCAGACCAAATTCTACAGTGTTACCACGCCTAGTTTTCCAGTGTAACAATACTGGGAGCCGTGCATGGGCAAGAAGGCCAACAGTAATCCCAAGGCACAATTTTATAACCCTGTTCCTGGGGGAGAATGTTCAGTGGAAAGTGCGAGCGGTTACTTTTTCCTATCATTTTTGAAAAAAACCTTGTCAATTTTGCAAAGCCTCCAGATCCATCTGCTGGACTAGGCAAGCCAGAGAGTAAACAACACAATTCTATTTTAAAATGACAGAAGTGTCTGCATCTGTTTAATAACACAAATGCATACATCTGCCAAACAGACCTAGTGGAACAACGCTTTCTGAGGATTACACATTCTTCTATTTAAAGACACTAAAAAAGACACCCTGCCTCTATGCAGACATCTCCTCATCCAGTTCTCAGTCTCCTTCCTTACTCCAAATAAACTGTGTACGCAACCATCCCACAGCTAATTAAAAATTAGCAATAAGGCCATATGGCAGCTATAATGGAAAATACACTGTTTCTTTTTTCGGTGGATTTCATTATGATTCAACCACACAATGAAAGAAGTACTAAAGAAGGAGCTGGGATTCCAGGAGCCAGAACAGTTTGCTTGTTTTATAACCAACATGCAGCACACGTTGAAAAGAGTTTTTATAAAAGTCTGTATCTGACTGCCAGACAGGTCTTGGGGATTATAAAGAAACCTTTTTTGACCTGGAGAAACAATAATTGAGAGGCAGAACTCTCAATTCCAGGTTTGCTCACCACCAGCAAAGCCAAAACCAGAATCCCAGCCCATGGCCTCCCCTCTCAGCCTAAGGCATCCGGAGAGGGGTCTGCAGAGTGTGCGTGGAAACAAATCAGTGTACAGGACTTATAATTAGGAGCCCCATTGTTCCTCCAGGAGGAAGTGACAGTGATTTAAGGGCCTGGAGCACACAGACCCACTGCTCCCAATACATGCTGCCAGGTGTGCATGTTCTCTCCACATCTGGTTTTCAGAGCAAGGCTTCACAGGATTCAAATTACAAAAGGCTGACACCACGTGTTTTCCATCATACTTTTCCAGCCAAACTAGACATACATAACAGAAGTCACGAATTTCAGGTTGCAGCTTTCTACTTGGCCATCAGAAGAGTACAAATTAGGAAATCTATACCTGAGCACAATATGCTTCCCCCTGGAGAGACAGATCACTTGGCCACTGGCCTATTAGTTGTGCAACACAGAGGTTTCTGTTCCCACTTCCCACCAGCACTGTGCCCACTCCCAAAGGCAAACAGGGTTTGCTCACACAGAATTGCTGGTTTAGACCCCCCTGCCCATGGCCCCTGAGCAGCCTGTCCTGAGCAGAGCTCCAGCACCCAAGTTCAGGAACTCCTCCTGAAGGCAGCCTGGCAGAACCCCTTGAAAAGTGGTGCTGTCCCACTGATCACACTCCCGCTCATTCCCTTCCACCTCCATCCTCCTGACCACACAATTCTCACCTCCCTCAGCACACAGCAGAAGTGCTGATGCAGCCTGTGACACCAGCCAGAGCCAGCTATGCTACAGCCACCACAGAATCACAGAATGTCCTGAGCTGGAAGGAATCCACAGAGCATCAAAATCCAGCTCCTGGCCCTGCCCAGGACATTCCAACAATCCCACCCTGTGCCTGAGAGCATTATCCAAATGCTCCTGGAGTTCTGGCAGCCTTGGGGCTGTGTCCATTCCCTGGGGAGCCTGTTCAGAGCCCCACCTCCCTCTGGGAGAAGACCCTTTTCCTGATATCCCCCCTAACCCTCCCCTGACACAGCTCCAGCCATTCCTTCAGGTCCTGTCCCTGGTCACACAGAGCAGAGATCAGGGCCTGCCCCTCTGCTGCCCTTAAGGAGGAGCTGCAGCCCCTGGTGAGCTCAGACCTCAGTCTCCTCCAGCTGAACAGACCCAGTGCCCTCAGCTGCTCCTCGTAACACTTCCCCTCAAGGCCCTTCACCATCTTAGTAGCCTCCTCTGGACACAAGGCCTCTACCAGGCCAGCAGGCAAAGCAAGGGCCAGTCCACACACACCATGCAGACCCCAGGGAAAACCTGCCACGCAGGCACAACCCTTGTAAGTGAGAGCAAACAACTCGGTTGGTTGGGCTGTGCCCTGAGAAGGAAAGCTGAGCTCCATCGGTGACAGTGCACGTCCACAACACACCTCACAGAGCAGGCAGAGAGCAGGCAGAGGGTGTACGAGGGTGGGGATGAGCAACTACCAAGGTCACTGCGCACAAGAGATCAAGGCTGCACAGAGCAAGGCTCATGGACATTGTGAGAGCTGAGCAGAACAGGGCCAGTGCCATCATCATCATCCTGACAGTGGCACAGGTCAGATCATTCTCGGGAGGCACCTCAGTGACCTTCAGGTAGTTGGCTTCTGTAACAAAATGCCAGATCCTGTTAATTCAAAGAACCTGGAGGTGTGCTGAAGCTACAATTGCTCTAACGAGCAGAGGTCGGCACAAGGAGGAGCCTTTGGGCAACAGGTTCTTCCTTGCTGACCTCCAGGTCTCCTGAAATGACTGAGAGGAGCCTGAGGGCTGAGAAGAGAACAATACTCCAGGGTTGAGAAGGCACACGCAGCCCCTCCTGCACTGCAGGAGTGACAAGGATCACACACCGATGATGCTGCAGGTGAGGCAGAAAACTCCTTCTCCTTGTGATACATGTCAGCGTCTCTGTATGGTCACATTCCCCTTCAAGACATCATATCCCAGGAACCCTGTCAGACACAGCCTCAGGAATCTCACAGGCCAAGGTTTCTAGTGATGCCTGAGATTGAAAACTGACAGCAATTTGGCATCCAAATCCCACACGGGCAGTTCTGAAGCAGCAGCTCTGCTGGACTTCCACAGCTACAAACCTGAATCTCCTCAGCTGTGACCACGACACCTGTGCACAAGGTACACACACTAAAGTTCCTTCCAGCTGAACAGCAAAGCTGTGGCTGCTGAAACACCAATTCCAGCAACCAGCAGACTCTGCCTTGCCCTGGGTTTGCCTCAGACCACATAAGCCTGGATCTCTTAGCAGCAAGTTGTTCTGACATGCTTCTGCAACAAGAAAAGCTTGCCAGCTAATCTCCCAAATCTCCTAACATCAAAGTACAATCCAAAGCTCAGAGCAGTGCATTGGAAAACTCCACCAGCTTCATCTGTTTTCAGATCAGCTGGCCTGTAACAGCTCTTAAAGTACATAAAAAGGCATTTAGCACTGTTCTGCATAACTATAGTCACTCTTCTGGACTGCCCTACTGCCGATGTGCAAATCAGGAGGATGCACGTATATGAATAGTAATCTAAATATCACTACTCTTATAAACATGAGCACACAATCAGTAGGATTCATGTAATTAGGATAAGGCACTGCAGAAGACAGCCTGATGTCCCTGCACAGATTCACCAGTGAGATCAAGAGTCCCTCTTTCACACAGACTTTCCCTGAGTTGAGGCTTTGCAGCTCCCCCCATTCCCATCAAGTCCACGTGCACCTCTCCATACATCAGAGTCTCACAGGGCTCTCACCCACTCACTCCTTGGAACAGAAACAGCCAGGTGCCCCCTTCTAAAAGTCTCTCTCCAGCTGTCATAATTAATAAATCCTTTAGAAGAAATTAATACAGCTATCATTGAACAATTGCTCTGAAATAAGGGTAGACTTTAAGGAGAAAAGGATTGGAATTCTGGCTTTGGAAAACTGGAAGTGTTGATAACCACCCTGCTACAGTTTTATGATGAAGCTTAACCGTGTTCTTACAATGAATCTTATTTTAAAGATGGCAGCTCTGGAAATAAAATGACTTTTAAATGTCTGTTTTCCTTAAAAGAAGGCAAGGCATTTCTTCAACACACTACTGAAGAGCTACAGAGCTATTTTGTGTGTCTTGCTGCATCCTTGTCTGGAAGAAAACTCGGAGCTGTAATTCCCAACTCTCTTGCCTCACCAGGAGAGACTGTGCCTAAAGCAGCAGTGGGTGAACCACCCTAGCCTAAGTGCAGCTACAGGAGGAAAATGTGGGGGTTATGATACTGTTAAAAGCACGATTCTTGTGCATGTAAAGTTCATTTCAGCTGAGACATTGACACAAACTCTATTCCCAGTACAGCTTTTGCCAGAATAGAACACAGAACCCAAACCAGCACTGCTCTACCAAGACTGAAACCAGAGCTGGTCAGGCCTGAGCCCTACAGGAGAAACAGCCATTAGGCATCACAGGTTCCAACTGGAAATTTAGGTCTGTGTAACTTAGTGGTAGAAAGGATAATAAGTTGAGCTTGAAATATGAATCTCGATATGTTTGCACAGACTTTCTATATATACACACGTATCTGGAACAGTATGTAGCTTCAATATAGCTACATGCAAATTCCTTTCTTAAAGAGCAAGTAGTTCCGCTTAACCAGCACTCATCTCATCTTCTGTGGGGGTATTTCAGCAGCAGTAGCACATCACAATGCACAGACACGCTCCTCCAGCCAAGCATCCTCTCAGTCTGCAGCAAATGTACTTGTGTGAACACAGAATTAGACTCTACACATTTTGTATTTGTCTCTCCATCTGCCTAAAAATTCACCGCCACATCCTGTGAGTATGGAAAGTAAATTAAGAAGGGGGTGAGACACCATCAGCACATCTCACTGTAACACTGAGACACAGATCCCAGGAACAGCACTTTAGGCTCCCTCAATACGCACAAAACTTTCCCCTTATTTGGCTCCTGTTGCAATAATCCTGCCCTCTCTCTCCTTCGTTCCCCTCTCCTACTGATCCCATCAGGCACAGATAAATGGCACTTTCCCGGAGCAGTTTTCTCACCCCTGTGCCCACCCTCAATCATGTCACTGGGACACAACGCTAGGCAATTGATTCTGTTTTATTTCTCTCACCGACTCCCCCACACAGGCTTATACACACACACACAGATACAATAATAGAAAGCTTATTTAGCCAAACACCTGCTGCCCAGATCTTTCATACAGTGTGTATGAGGAAGGGAAAACCAAGCTTTGCAAGTAGGCCAGGAGGGAAGCTTGCAGCAAACCCCCTCCTTTATTTCAGTACAGCAACATCGCTCTGACAAACAGGAAAGGGCAGATTTGTTCAAGTTCCTTTTGCAGATGAAGTTGAAGCACAGCACTACCGGAAACACTATCTTTTACAAAATCTGGAAAGGAGCTAAGGAATCATCTGGCTTAAAAACCGTATCCTCTATGGGCCCTGCCAGCGCCCCAACAGTTTTCTAAGGCATGTAAAGCAGATTTTGGAGCTCTTGAACAGGTGGCACATCTTGAAAGAGCAAAGTCACAGAATCATGGAATGCTCTGGGTTGGAAGAGACCTTAAAGCCCAAATCATTCCACTCCTCTGCCATGGGCAAGGACACCTTCCACTATCCCAGGTTGCTCAGAGCCCCATCCAACCTGGCCTTGGACAATTCCAGGGATGGGGCAGCCACAGCTTCTCTGGGCAACCTCTGCCAGGGCCTCAGCACCCTCACAGGGAACAATTTTTTCCTAATATCTAATGTAAACCTCAGATACACCAAGACAGAGCCATGGAACAGTAACACCAGGCAAACTTAGATATTTGCAGATTTCCACATGGCCTAAATGGGGGACAGGGACAGAAGTAAACACCAAAGTGGTCGCAGAGCACTGGAACTGACACATCCCGCGCATCTAAGGATGTGCATCGTGACTGTCTGTAAGATTAGGAACACAAATCTCCCTCCATGCTCTCCATGGCCTTTCCCGTCTTCCATGGCCCTCTTTTCCTTTCTCTGGCCAAGTCCCTCCCCTGTGGGCTCTCTGGTAGTAGCATGGCAGGGTTGAGCTCATCTGCCGGTTTTCCTGCTGCAGGACTCCACTCAAGTGTTCCTGTACTCACCGGTGACCCATTTTGACACAGCCTGCAGGCATTAATAATCAGCACGACTTTTCTCCCTGGGGCATTTTTACCCAAACTAGGGGTTAAAAATATTCCTGGGAAGGAAGGGGAAGGGAGGAGCCAAACAGACAGTGAGATCACTCACCCGCCTTCCATAGGAAACCAGGGTAAAAACGGCTTCGCCACGAGCTGCTCTCGCTCTCGAGTCAGAGCTGCCTAAAAAGTCTGTTCAGCCATAAAAAACGCAGAAACATATGAAGTGTAACAGTGCAAAGCAGAGGCTTGGGGTAGAAATTCAAACAGTTAAGCAATGTACGGAACTTGACTTAAAACACTGATGAATTTGACCAGAGTCTTAACCCTACCTCACCTACCAGCACGCCCACAAAGCATCACAGCACACTGCTAAGGCAAGAGCAGCAGCAAAGCTGTTTGCACGCCGAATTACAGAGTTTGGGTGCTGCCACAGCGACCATCGCCAGCCCACTACGAACCTCACTCACCCTCCTGTCACACGGCCAGGGCAGCAGCTCACACTGGCCACCCTGACAAGCCTAATGAACTCTCCTCCCCCCACAAAGCCTCTCCAAAAATGCACTGCAGCAAGTTATGAATTAATTTACCAAAAAAAAAAAAAAGAAATAATTTAAATTAGATGCTCATGAGTTGGCAGTCACACATCACGGTTATTTATGACCTGTGATTAAAGGCATGAAAACCACAACTGAAAACCTTTTCAGTATCATTACTTAGGAGTTTTGAGCTGCATGGCTCAGAAGTCCAGCACAAAAAGGAAAAGGATGGATACAAGTGGATTTCAGCTCTCACACAGACCCCGTTAAAGGTCACTGTACGAGCACAGCTGGGATACTGACAGCTGCAGTGCAAAGACAGGCAGTGAAAGCAAGCAGAACGTATAAAGAGCTCTTGGGCTGGAGCTTTTGGTGCTGATGGAGGCAGAGGAGGCAAGGATGATTTCAGGCTGTGACACATGAGCAGCCAGCACTCCCATTTGCCATGGAGAGGGCAGGATTTACTTTGGGAAGATCGTTCTGACCTCTGCTGGTCCCCTCAGGGAAGCCCAGCAGAAACCTGGAGGGAGGCCAGGAATTCCCAAGGACTGAGCACATGGGGAAACGTTGACCACATCGGCTCCTATAAGGTCTAGCAACTCATTCAAGGAACGCCTCTCAGATGAGCTTCCAGTTTACTTCTGCTCCACACTCACATTAAAAAAAATTAGTTTCTAGCCCTGAAATTTGCTCCTAGGGCTGCCCAGGCCCAATCAGAAGCCACTTTCCAGCCCCTCTCCCCCTGGCGCAGACCCCCCAACTCGTCACTCTTATCCCTTGGCCCCCTCCCGTTGCACAGCCATGGCTGGGACAGCCCCCACTGGAGGACTGCTCCACAAAGGGAAAAAAGCCATTTCCCTTCGCAACAAAGGGGCTGGGCCGCCTGCAGCAGCAGGGAATGTCACACCCACCAGTGGCTCCTCAGGCTTGCAGTCACATTTCGGACTGGAAGGAATACTCACACGAAAAGCTGCCCCTCGTGTTGCAGCTTCCTCCCCATCACACCGGCCGAAACGCAGCTGAGAGGCTTTGATGTGGTTCCCCACTAAGGACCAGGCACAGCAACCAAAGGAGGCCCTTCCATTGCCACAAGGAGCCGTGGCCACCCAAGTAAGTACAACCACAGGCAAACTCAGCGAAACCAGCGGGTGGGCACCTCAAGAGCAGGGCCTAGTGATGCTGAAATGCCTAAGAAGGGAAGCTGCCAACCTGTTTCAGCTTAGAGGCCACCTTTGACATACACTTTTTTGGAGCACGTGCTCGGATCCCTGCCACAGAGGAGTTTTTTCCACCATCTTCCTTCGGAAGCAAATGAGATCATCTCAGGAAGGCACAACCGCTTCTGCTGCTCCTCAGAAGAACCGCATCAGGGAAACTTAATTAAAAATAGATAATAAAGGAAATACCAGTAAGCCACACCAAAACAGCCAGCAGAAGGAAAGGGAAACGATTTCCCTGAACCAGGTTTCAAGGCCTAATATTGTGTTTTTAAATATTAAAAAGCTGTCTTCTGAATGTTGCTGGCAATTTGTAGACTCAGTACGGGCAAAACGTGCTCGACAGCCAGCTGAAAGGAGGCTGAAACTTGAATTACGTCCCTACCCTACACACACCAGACACTAGGACAAAACCAAGGCCAGCCTGAACCAGCCATCAAGTCACAGTCGAATTAAGCCATAGGGCGAGGACACACAGACTTCCTGCTGGCAGATGCCAGGAGTCTGGGGATAGCACAGAGGCAGCTTCTCAGAGAAACCAGTACTGGTGAGTCGGGGAAGCCGAAGAGAACAGCACGCACCATCCCCGGAGGACACTGCGCTCAGAGGAAGGGCACACTTTGTCTATTCAGGACCGGGTCAGCTTTATCAAGTCTAGCAATGAGACGCCTCCCTATCTACAACAGCAACAACGGCGCTATCTCTGCACAGCCCCTGGCGAGGGCCGGCGGCTCCGGGGACGCCTCGCACACGTGCCCACGCCCCAGGTCGGGGTGTGCAGCAGGGGCTGAGCCCCGCAGTGCGGGTGCTGGTCCATTGGGCTAGGGCTGGGGAACTTCTCCAGGCTCTCTGCAGTGAGGGTGAGGCTCTCGCCTCCCTGCCCAGCTGGTGCCAGCAGTGACATCCTACATGGACACACTCGTACAGCCTGGGGTATGTGTGCCCATGCGGAGTCCTTGAGAGCGAGGTGGGTTGGATGGATGTATCTGGTTATGAAAATCACTCTGGGCAAAGTACCTGCATCAACATAAAGCCTATGGATGAAGCGCACCTGGAACGAAACACGGGTGGACTTAATCGTTCCCTCGTGGCTTCCTCAACTCTCAGAGCACAAGAAAACGACAGCCAGGCTTGTTGGTTACCAGAAATTTATTTTATAGCACAAAGCGGGTTCTGGGGTTACCTTCCCAGACGTACGACATGAGCTGAAGTTCCGCTCCGCATCGCTCCAGCCTCTCTCCATCGCTGCCATCCATCCCCCATCGCTGCCATCCATCCCGCATCGCTCCAGTCTCCCCCATCCCTGCCAGCCGCCCCCCATCGCTATCAGCCGCCCCCCACGCCCGTCCCCGGCCGCCTTGTGGCTCTCGGGGGCGGAGGGCGGGCACGGCCCCTCCGCGGGGCCGCCGAACAAAGCGCGGCTCGGGGGCTCCGCCGCTGCTCCCGCGGAGGAACGGGACGGGATGGGGCGGGACGGGACGGCGGAGCTGCCGCAAGTCACGCCAGCCCCGAGCACGTTCCTTCCTTCCCTCCGCGCCGGCAAACTCACCCTCCTTGGCTTTCTTCTTCCTGGCCAGGGTCCCGCCGAGCTTGCCCAGGAACGACTCCTCTTTCTTCATCCTGTGCGGCCGCAGCGTCGGGGACCGGACGGGCGCGGCGGACATCGGCTCTGCTGGGGACTCGCCGGGGGAGCCCGCCCGGCCCTGCCCGATCCCGCCGGGGGCTGCGGGGCCCGCGGAGCCGAACCAAGCCCGGGAGCGGGGAATCACTCGCTCGAGCGAGCACGGCCAGCCCGCGGTGTGCGCTCACAGCCGCTCGCAGGACTGGAAACCGCTGCAGCCACAGCGCCCTGCCACGGCCGGGAAGTCCGCGGGAGGCGGGGGCGGGACGAGCCTCTGACACCCCCGGGGGGCCGGGGGCGGGCACAGAGCCCACCCGAGCATCACCTGCGGCCAGGCGGGCGAGCCCCTCCTCCGGGGCGCCTCGCGCGCCGGACCCACGCGAGTGCAGGAAAAGTGGGTAAAAGGCATTGCAGCCAAACAACGCCCCCGGTCCCACCGCAGCCGGACCAGAGTGGTGTTAGGCTTGAAAGTATACAGAGATCAGACATGAAAGAACATCCTTCCCTAAGAATAGTTTTATATATTCCGCATTTTGCACACAACTGAGGGCAAACGCTCAGCATGTGCCATTTGCCAGGGCACAGCGGTTCCTTGCTGGCTTCATTCAGATGTACCTCCTAATTTTGCAGCCATGCGCTCCTTCTGTCAGACCAGCCTGCCTTCTCCTCCTGGCATGTTGCCGGTCAGGTCTGACATCTCTTCTGTGAGAAAGATCGAGGAGAAGCGGGCCGTAGACTCTGTTTGCCAAGCCACCACCTCCCAGGTGTCCCAGCACTGTTGCTGCCATCAGAACGGGGTGTGTGCATAGAAACGGCCCAAACCAGAAACTTGGTTGTGATCCCACAGGGAGAATTTCTTATTCCTTATCGTTTTACAGCAGCCGGGAGCATGGTAAAGGGGTTGTGGAATACATGTTAAAAACAGATCCTGAGGAGTTTATAGTGTTAGGCTCTGATCCTGTTTAAGTCCCTGAAGTGGTCCCACTGATTTTAACGGGACTGCTGGGTCCCCAAAGTCACGCACAACCTTTGGCTGTGCTCCTGCGAGCAGCGTCCCTGTCAGCAGCCCTTGCCCCAACAAAGAACCGCATTCAAACCACCACAGCTTGGCTCAGGATCTGCGCACCCAGCTTATATGGGACAGATTTGCAGGCTTGACCTGACACAGAAGCAACACTGCAGGACACATCCAGAGCAGAACGCAGCAGAGATAATTTTCTGAGTTAGTTTCACTAGAGATTTAACCCACGCTAATCCCCTCTGTCACCCAGACCCACTCTTGTCCCTCACTTCCAGCTGCTTTTCTACATCACTTTGGCAACTAAAAGAAAAACCCAACCCAACAAACAAAAACCAAAATTACCCAGCCCAAGCTTTTCGGTGTGACTGAGCACCGGGTCACCCAAGGGCAAGTGCCAGCAGAAGGGAAGTGGAGGGCACACATGACCAGGCTGGAAAGACTCTTTCGAATGGCAGTGCAGACTTCTGTGAACTTTATTGAAACTGCTTCTTTGGAAGAACAAATGAATTTCATTTCCTGCAACAACAGTGTGTTGCCCATAGCAGAGGCTTTTAGACTGCAAATGAGAATTTACCAGGGATGGGATCAATACCAGTTACAAAACCCCTTTGCAAAATTAAATAATTAGCAGGGATGTGAACTGCATTCTCCTGGCATAAGCCACATGAGACATTTTACAATTGCAAGCTCCATCTTCAGTTCATCAATAACCTGAATTCATACAAAACCTACACATTAATGCTGATCTGCAACAGGACTAGCAGAGTGGATATTTTCATTTCATAAAATGCATACTGAAGTCTTAGGTTACATTTAGCTTTAAGGCAGCATGGAAAAAGCATTTTATCCAGCCTCTGGGGGAAAAAAACCAATAAAAATCGATCATTTCTCATACCAGATTTTTAAAATGAAATTGAAATCAGAAAATGTGTGAGTACAAACTTTGAGCAAGAAAGCAAGCAAACTGGTTAATTTACACACACAGACCAAACGGTAAATAAAACTTCACTGACTCCAGTACAGCATTCAAGATGCAACCACTTAAAAGAAAGTGTCTTTCAATAATTGAAATAAAGCCATGCAGATAGATCCATTCACCTCTGACTTTGATATCCTATCTATTTATAAAATGCTTCAATTTGTAGCTAAGTAGAAAAAGCATTCAGCCAGCCTATTGCAAAGCAAAAGGAGGCAGGGTTGTTTGAGGCAAGAGAGAGCCCACGGCAACAGAAAGTCAGTTACGCTTCAGGAACACCAAAACAAAACTTGGAGCCTTTCTAGGACTCATCAAACAAACAGGGCTCTTCTAAACAGGAAATGAAGAGCTTTCACCCCTGCTCTGATCAGTATTAGTGTGCAGTGATTTAACTGGCTAATGGCCACTAACAGGGACACAGCTGCTGCTGTACCAGCTCAGTGGGCTGCAGTTCAGAGCAAGCCCAGCTATGTGGTTTAAAACCTCCATAATGAATGAGACACCAGCCCTCTGCAGCCAGAAAATTCTCTCTGGTACCTTCCTCTCATTAGGGATGAGATTCCTATATATTTCTATAAGAATATGGTCAATATTTCAATAATGAGTGTATACTCATTAGAAAACTGCCAGAGCATAAACATGTCATTTTAGAGAATTACATTGAAATCTGTTTTTATTTTCAGTGCTGAACTGCTACTTTAATATTTAGCTGAACATGTAAAAGTCTGAATCCACATTTGCTCATTTTAACATTGCTCACCTTCTTTTTGCTAGAGGTGTTGCTTCCTTTATTTTAACCTCAGAGCATTTTATACTGCTTTCAAAATTTTAGACTGCCTGAGGTTACTGCAATTAGATGTATCACAAAATAATAGTGACATTGAATATACGGTCTCTCTTCTTCAGATATTGAAGGAAGGCAAACACACCCACTTCTTAAACCAGCAAATCATTGCAGTCTTGTTCTGTTATAACACCACCTGTACTGACTTTCTAAGATGATAGAAACATTAAAGACACAAGACACAGTTAATTTTTCTTCCTGGTCTGCCAGACAAATGAAAATGTGCTGGGGGTGTGACTGCTGGTGTTTGGGTTTGTTTTGTTGTTTGGGGGTTTTGGGGGGGACAAGGTTAATAACGTTATTTATTAAATACTGAGGTAGGAAGGTACCACCTAACTGATGCCAGTGATTTGCTTCAGAGTGCCTTCTCTTATGTATTCCATTTAACTGAAAAGCTTTTACAAAGGCCATTTACTCCATGCAGACTTTGGCTCTACCAGCTGCAGCCTGGGTTGCATTTTTTGCTTAGCAAGAGAAGAAAGCACAGGATGCACTCAGGACAAATTAAGGTAAAATCGTCCAACAGCATTGCAGTTGCTAACAGCAATTTATCACTGCTCCCATAAAACATACATCCACAATTTCAACAAGTTTGCCATGGTGGAGAAGTTGTGCAAAAATTCTCCTGAGATTCCTACTGAAGCTGTGGCTGCAGGCTCCAGCCCTCTTGAAAACAAGACAAGAATAGCAAAACAAACTGTACCGTACACTCAAATTCTGTCATTTTGGGATTATTTTCTTATGCTCTCCCATACGAAGTTTAGGATAATCTTCCAGACATCTGACCAATTCCTTAATAGTCCCACAAAGGAATCATGGTGTTTCATTTCCCTGTAACATCACAGTAAAAAATTCACACTTTTTCATGTGAGTGCTCACCCAGCCCAGAGAAGGGAGAGCCAACCTGACCTCCCCTCACTTTTCCGTGTGTTTGATCACACATAGGAGAGAAAGACTTGAACACTTCCCTCAAAGGGCACAGTAGGGGCAGCATTTTTTACATAGATGCCGGACAAAACCAGCAGGTATTCTGCAAAGGTAGGAAGTGCTAAACATTAGTTGCTACACCTCTGCAAAGACTGGCAGCAAAACTTGTGTTAAAAAAGGCACAGAGTGACAGCAGAGGTGCTTACATTGAAGCACGCTCCCATATTATTGAGGTGAGCATTGTAATTTATTTGTAAAGCTTCTATTTTCAAATCCAATACAGTTGTGTTCTTAATATTGCAGCAAACCTGCCCCTTACATTCTCACAACCTCCCAAGTTTCCTCTTCTATCTTTCCCTAAGCCCCCTAGAAACCTTCTCATTAGCAGCACCTGAAACCACCAGATCTTCCAAATATAAAGAGCAATTTCAACTTTTTATATAAGCAGAACAGCTGGAAACCACCCATAGTCTGAGAAGTGGTGATGGAAATATTGGCCGTGCTTCTGACGTGCTACTGCCACCTTCTCACTGGCTCTCGGGTGCCCCAACACACCACTGAGACCCTTCAAACCTTGGCCCAAAACTCCTCTCCTGCCCAGGCCTCCCTCAGCCCCCAGAAGGGGCTGCAAGCAGTGAAGTAAGATGGCAGCTGAAGGGACTCTGCGACCTGGTGGTACCTGCAGCCTCAGCACTGCTGACACGGAATCAGGAGCCCGCCAGCACATTCCAGGTGTGCTGTTTGGGGCTGCTCCTGGCCACTTTGCTGTCCCTAGCAGTGGCATGCCTGAAGAGCATCTGCACTACTCCACAGGTAAACTGATATCCAGAACTGCCCATTTAAGCAAACACCAACCTTCTAAATCGCAGTTTTGACTGCAGGCCTTACTCCTTCTATCCTTTCAACTCTGGCCAGACACACAACCACCAAGAATGTGGATTCAGATCTGTCCAAAGCTGTTCTCCCATTGAGCACTACGGCAGCTTCTACTGGAATTCTGATTTCTGCCTTACCCATTTTAAGTATCTGGGCCTCTGCAGCAAATTTTAAATGGAAATATATTAATCATACCAATATTCCATAGAAGCAGCCACATAATCCATATGTTTCTTCCAGAGGAATTCAGAAATACTTTCTAGACTGGATAGTTTTCATGCACTTGTGGTATGCCATAAGAAAATGTTACTTTTCAATCTAGTGCAATGCCAGCAGGAAAACAGTGACCCAGGCAGAGGCTCATGGAACTTGATTTTGCTCCCTTTATCCTAATGGACAATTCTCTGGCGAGTGGCAGAGAGTGGTCTGTCAGAAGATGCGCTCAAAGGTCTCTTCAGCCTTCAGCAGTTTCTTCCATTCCTGCCTTATTTCTCACAGAGGTCAGAGTTCTCCCAAAGCTTAACTGTGGCCTGGCTGCTGCGTGGTGTGCATACTGAGTTTGGGGCTCTTCCCCTAGGCCTGCTCAGCTCAGAACACTGCTGAGCCCTCTCAAACAGCCAGCTGAGCTTGGGGCTCTTGTGTCATATTAAAGAATGGCACTTGAGCAGCCTTGAGTAGAACACAGTGTGCACAAAATAGAACTCTTAAGGCAACAGAATACAGCTAACTTTGAACTCCTAGGAGAAAACCCTAACAGTATTTTAGTATCTAAACATTCACATTAAAAATACTTTTGTATGTCAAAATGTTGATAGTGCTGGAAAAAAACTAATAACATTTGTTGACATTCTTAACATAGTTTCATATTTTATCTCATAACAACAAAAGAATCATCAAAAATGCTTGGTTAAATATGTACCTGCTACAGTATCTGTTAGATAAACACACTGAAAAAAGTTTTTTTATATCAAATTTTGCTATTTGAAACAGCTGACTTCTGTCATTCACACAATTTTGAAGCTATAAACCTACTGCTGCTACTTTATAAGGAGGGAAGGATGTTCAATTGAGCAGAGCTCTGCAAATCCAGGCAGTCCAGTTTTTAGCCTTCATATTTTAGAGAATTATCAACTAAACCAGACTTAGTTACTGTATTACACCAACAGCAATACAGACCAGTGCTAAAGCAATGTATAAAACTGTGTTCTCTTTAAAAAGAGTGGAGTCTGAGTGCTGACTTGACTGGGAATGAGCTTTCATGGCAGTCCTGACACATTCAGCAAAGTCAAGTAGAGCACCAGCATGTCCAAAGCTGTGTCTTTAGCTGAGCAGAAAAAATCAGGAGTTTAACAGCTTGTGTATTTTTGTTCTGCTCTCCCAGAATCTTCTTTGTATGGTGATTTTAAACCTGCCAACACTTAATAACAAAAAAATGTGAATGCAGATACAGGGAAAGTGCACTCCAAGTTCAGATTCAGCATGACCACGTAGGATTGATACATATAAAAATAATCAGTACACAACTACCTCCAAAGATGTTAAGACCAAAGTAGTGAATAAGTCCACCCTTAAAATTGGGATATACCTCAAGTGATAAAGCCAGGGGTGACTTGGAAGTGAAATTAACATCTCAACAAGTCAGTAGAGAGACACAAAGGGAAACCAAGTAGTTCCACATGTTCATATGTCTGGAGTCCCTTTTTGCGATTGCTACAAAAAGCTATTTTTGCAAGACATAAATCAACAGCTTTGCTGAGAGCATTAAAACACTCAAAGTTCAGAGCTCTGAACCTTTCAAAAATCATAATTTTAGTATTTACTATGCTAGACAGATGACTTGAACTTTTACAGTATGCAATTCAGATTGTAAGAGGCATTTAAACAGAGGTGATCTAGAGTAGTGAAATATATTCAAATCAGAACATTTTAATTCATTTAAAACCATTAAAAGATATAATTTTTGACTCGTAACAGCTTTTTTGGGGACTTGTGGTTGGAAGAGAGAAGGCTGTGCAGGCCAATAAAACTCTAATGATATGAACCATATCCAAGAGCCAATATCTGACACAACTCTAATATTTCAAGTAAAAACCAACAACTAAAACCTGTAAGATAGACTCCTACAAACACTCTCCCATCTTTGATAAGAATCAGAGGTACAATGAACCTTTAGAGCATAATTATTTAATGTGGTTTCCTGTGGAGTCCAAGAGGTAAATCACTCAGCTGTGTATCTGCATTTCAAGGAAAAAAGACCATTTTGAAATATGTTATAGTCTTGATTTCATCTCCAGAGCCCAATTTCATTTACTGATGTAAAATATTTCTGTATTATAGAAATCTTATTCCTGCTCCAAACTGAACACCATCACATATCCTGAAAAGAAACAAATAATAAACAGCATAAGTGATATAAAAGGTACTGATGAAATTAAAATCAACTCTCCCTATCCCCAAATTCCCAAGGTTTTAGCATACAACGGCTTTTTAAAATAAATGTTTTGACAATCTGTCATCTATATGGAGCATCTACATTTCCAAATAAAGCCCGTAATTCTGAAATTGCTGTTATACATTCACACTGCCCATAGAAACATAATCCTGCTCCTCTATGAAAGAATCTCACACACTACTCACAGACAAGAACAGGCCTCCTGAAGCTTTTTATTGCATACTGTGATATTTGCTTGATGCAGGATAACTGGTTGCTAACAAATGAATTTGTTCTTCTTTTCTCTTTATCTAAAAACTTGTTTTCATTTTTCAAGCAAAGACATTGATCTAGGTATTTATCAAAGACATCAAACGAGGTATTTATCAAAGACATTAAACGAGGTATTTATCCAATCGTTTGGGTTTGGAAGGCTTAAGAAAACCCCACGAGCTGTTTCAGCGATCACTTCCCCACAAGAAATGAAGCTGCTGCACAGCTGTCCATACATTTCAACAGCTGCTCTCAATTTTAATGACCTCTGACATTTGAGAAGCAAAGTCTTAACCCAACTGTGAAACCAAGGTGAATAAAGCGGGCTGGAAAAGCAGCACCGAGATGTCTGTGTTGGTATGGACTAAACAAAACCACAAAGCAGAATTCTCTCTAAGAAAGCAGACAGGAGCGCAGGAACCTCTAAAGAAGCTGGTGTACCAAACCAACCTGTCTCCAGCCTGTACTCCCATGGGGAAGCAGTAGTTGAGCTCCAGCCTGGCGATGTTTCCCAGGCGCAGCACTATTCCAGCACCGTAGGACCAGCGGATGCACTCTGCCAGCCTCTGCAGGTGTGCCCTGGGACCGTCACCTGCAGTCAAACACCGAGGGGTGAGCAGCAGAGCAAGAGAGCAGAACTAGAACCAAACTGCTGGGATTTTAGCTGCATTGCTGGCTGGTATCTATGTCCCACTGCAGGGTACCTACTAGCAAGAAGGAGGAAATGAGTACTAAAAACTTCAATGTCTTTACTGCTCCCTTCCAGTACCTGAAGGGAACTTACAGGAAAGATGGAGAGAGACTCTTGACAAGGACCTGGAGGGACAGGACAAGGGGGAATGGCTTCACATTGACAGAGAGCAGGTTTAGATTGTGTATTAGGAAGAAATTGTTCCCTGTGAGGGTGCTGAGGCCCTGGCACAGGTTGCCCAGAGAAGCTGTGGCTGCCCCATCCCTGGAAGTGTTCCAGGCCAGGCTGGATGGGGCTCTGAGCAACCTGGGATAGTGGAAGGTGTCCCTGCCCATGGCAGGGGGGAGAACAAGATGAGCTTTAAGGTCCCTTCCAATGCAAACCATTCTGGAACTCTATTTTATGATTTAGTGGGTATCTACTATTTTAAAGTTGATTGAAGTATCTCCCTCCCATATGGATGTCACCTTTCTTACATCAAGTGAGGCAGACATCAAATATCACTATATTCTAAAACTGACTAAAATCATATTGAAAAGTCATACACTAATACACTGAAATGTATCTTGAATAAAGTTAGGGATGGGAGGGAAAAAAGAGTCCCATCAGCTACCACACCCTCATCTAATGCCACCACTTTTTCTTTAGTTCATCCCAGTAAACAGCAGAACCCCACTAAAACATCATCTTTCATTCTCCCTTCAGGTGCTGTGAGATAGCAAGTGTTAGTTACACACTGGTCTGCAAACATCACCAGTTCACAGACACTACCATTACCCTCCTGGCTCTCTTTCCTACAAGTTGTTCTACAATTTATGGGCTGAGCTAAATAAACTACTGGTAATCTGTCAAATCTGTAAGTTAAAAGCAGCAGGTTTTTGACAGGCACCAAAATATATGCAGTAAACGAAGTGCTTCTGAGCGAACAGACACAGAACAGCACTCCTTTGTGCTTTTATATGAAGGGAAGAAGGGTTTTTATTCTGTTCAGTCTTACCATAGTTGAGATTGCAGAGATTTCCAGCATTAAGGAAGAAATGCGTTCGGAAAAGATCTCCAAACCCCCCGCGGCCGGGCCGGAAGGGGAGAGGGGTGTAGAGATGCACCCCCCCAGCCCAGTAGGCTTCTCCTCCCAAATAATCACCTGTTTGGGCAAATGTTGGAATAAAGGCATTTACTGTGGAACATATTGTAAGAATCACTTACTAAAGGTACAAAACCACATCCGTAAGTTGTTTTACATTCCACTTTTACACTTTACAACTCTTCCCATTGGCTTCTAACTCTCTCCAAACTTGCCACTATTAGTTAAAAAAATTAGCACTCGCACATTTCTTTAAACCCTCCCAGGCAAGTGCATTTTTCTTCATTCCCTCACCGTAACAGCCTGAGGCATGCACCTACTCGTGGTAGTTCATCAGAATGGCCTCCCGAACACCTCCGCAATACTTTCCTTGGTTTTAAAAACGGGCAATTGATACAGTTAAACAATTAACTGCAAAATAGACTGGATATTGGATCCACTGATAACAACAAGTCAGCAGCAGAGTAAGGAGTAGAACAGAGGAAGCTCCTGGCTCTCCAAACACCTCTGTTCAGCAGATTATCTTTTTCCTAAGCTACCTGAACATAGGCTGTATCAAATAGAGACTTGCTATAACCATGTTTTGGGAACTCTTCCAGCTTGAAGGTTGCTTACTAATTAAAATGACACACTGGAAGTGTGCAAGTCTGAACACACCCTACTACAAAATTAGTAATTAATTATGGCTTAACTAAGAATACCTGGCTTTACCCCATTGTGAACTAATCTGTAACAACAGATCAAAGCCGTAACACTTCTCAAAGTACAGAATGAGTGTAATTATTTCCAGGTCATACAAAGTTTAAGGACTCTCTGTGACTCTCTGTTACACATTAATATCTACAGTATTGTCAGAGGAGTGGGGTTTAAAAGTGTCAGACCTTCACTCTGGGGTCCGATGCTGTACATACTGAATCCACGCACACTTGTTGGTCCACCAAGGTAAAACCTAATGAATACAGATACATTTAATTTAGTGCTTCACTCAAAGGTAACTTTGTAACAGCTTTAGTAATGTGATCTTTAAACACCAGCATTAGAAGGCAAAACTGGCTACAGAGTGAGCAAAGTGACAATATGGCTTTGTGTCTGAGTAAACCTATGCCTGCTACAGAATTTTGCAGGTGGTAAATACCATTTTGCAACCATAAATATGGGCAGACAGAGCTACTAAACAGCAAATTATAAATTTTTACCAGCCCAACATGAAAATGGCTTGAGTATGAACATGCAATTATAGCTAACCAGAAACATTTTATTCTCCTCAGAACTACTACTGTTTCTCTCTTGTGCAGAGTTTTCTATATACATTACCTGTGTTGACTGGAAAAAAACACCCAAACATTTAAAAAACTTGCCTGTCAGCTATACTGGATGGCTTGTCTCCAATAGGTACCAGCATTCCACCCCAGAGTGATGCTGAAATAACCTTTGGAGAGAAAAGTTAAGTTGTTCATTAGTACTTATTCCTTAATTTCCCTGACAGTATGAGCTAGATTTCATCACCCAGTAACAGGCAGAGCTCCCATCAGTCTCCCGGAGTTACAGCTGCTCACACCCTGTGGATATCACACCCTGTATGTCAGATTTTCAACAGGATTTTCAGGAAACTCTTGATGGCTGCTGCCCTCTTTCTTTTATGCAGTGCTGTGCCTTGAAAAAGTCAATACAGCACATTTGAACCAAATGCTGCTTCCACAACAGCCTAAGGGAGCACTCAGCCTCATCCAGCACCTCTTTTCTTGAGGATTTTCACGTCTCAAAGTAAGACAACACTGCTGCCATCAATTATTCCTGGCAATTTGAAACCCACAGGAGACTAAGTCCAACAAGCAGCTGCCAAAAATGTACGATTATGACCTATCTGTAAATTAACCTTATAATTAAATGAAAGCACCTTCTGCAACTCACTATACTGACACCAAATAAACATACAGAGTTACTCTTCATCCATAAAAAGTAATTCCTGCTACTCAAATCACTGTAACAAATAGATTTAATCATTTGCTTGCTGCCTGTGTAGAAATACTACTTCCAGACACTGAGATCTACTGTCAGTACCTTTGGGATGCAAATTATTGTAACCCCTGATTTTTAAACCTTCATGATGCAAGTTGCTGTTTAATTCCCCATTCAGCTCTGAGAAGAATTTAGTGCACTATCTCCATGTGACAAAAAACTTCTTTCTAAATGCAGTTAGACATATTCCTGGGATATGTTGAAATTCTTATTTCAGTTTTTCAATATTTCAATTCAAAACCCTATTTTCACCTAATACTAAGTCTATGCTGTTGAAATCAGTCTTCCCATTTTTTTCCAGTAATTTTGCACACAAGAAATAATTACATGCTATGATACCAAGATGAATAGTTACATATTCATAATTTCCATTAAAAAGAAAATTAACCCAAGATTATTCAGAATATTCATGAAGGTTTCAAAACTTTTAAGCTTTTCAAAAACTTCCAAAATTTTTGAAAAATCCCTACAAAGAACAGACATGACCAACATCACTTCTGGAAAGAAAAGCATTCTTATGGTTAACTGTGAAACAAGTTCTCTTCAAAATTCCCACTTTTTGCGTGATTGTGCACAGCAGGAACATAAAGTTAAAAATAAAGATAGTCCATTTTCCAGAATCAATTATCTATTATCAAATTCAAGTTATCTGCTCCAGCCATTTTTCACGATCTTTTTCCTAATCCATGGTGAAAAATAATCATAAGACAAAGGTTTAATAGCCCCAGATAAACTTCAGGTCAATTACTAAAGTATCTTTAAAAAAAATTACCGAATCCCAGAGAAGTTGCTTATTGAACTGAAATTCAAAATCCTCTTTCAGAAAGCTCACATCTCCACCCGTATAGCCAGCCAACTCCTGCAAAGACATACATTTATGAAAGTTGCAACACAAACTTCCCTCTAAAAGTTCAGCATGTCTGCATCAGCACAGGCAGTGTTTTTCTTTACAAGAAATACAGACACTGGCATGGCAAGGCAGCTGAATTTTGGACCACTGAGGCATGCATGAACCTCAGAATAACGAGCTGCATTTTTTTTCTTTTCCAAATATTAAACCAAACCATTGCTTTCTAAGCCATTTTGTAAATGAAGGCAAGACAGAACGGAGCTGGAAAATTCAGCATCCAAAATCAAGACTGTTATTTCCCTAGGCCTGAGAAGATTTCACGTGAAGCAGGGCTGAAGAACCAGACGGCTGCATGACACAATTTGTTATTCAGCTCTCGCTGAAGGGACTGAACTGACTCAGTGTTAGAGGCAGGATCTGACAAATGACATGTTACCTCAACCCCGAACTACAACCACTTTTCTCACTCACAACAGTTCACTGCTGCTTACAGTAGCACTTTTAGTTCCAATGGCATTTCAAATCTGCCTCTAAAGCACCGGAGAAATTAACGCTTCTGAAGTATTACCCATACAGCAGAAAAGCCAGCTTTTAGAAAGGCTCTGACTGTAACAAGAGGGAAAAGCATTTTCAGTGCCAAAATGATACATGCAAATGCCTTGGAGAGTTTCTTTTACCCAATCTTTCATTTTTAATTCTCAGACTTACAAATTTTTTAAGGAGCAACAGGACTACAGCCTGGCAATCTGTGCATGACAGTGTTAAAAAGGAAGGGCTAATTAATTCCCACTGAAAATGTAGTGTAAATACCGTCAGGGACAGTGTCTCTCAGCTAATAAATAATTTAATGCTGGTGGAGAGGCTGTGCTCTTTGACCAATGGCATACAAATGAAAATTTGCCACCATAGAAAAAGTTCCATGATTTTAAAAGGCACACTCAGTAAATAGAAAATGTAATTACCAGTCCTCATTGTCTCCTAGTCAATTTAAGATTAATTTCTAACTTTAGACATTTTTAACATGAACATCAATTAGATAAATTAAGACTTATTCAAACACACAGATAAAACCCAATAATAGCGTAAGTGACTTAAAATTACCTGATTAATTTTCAGCAAAGCACCTCGTTTTGGCAGGATTGAGGAGTTCCGAGAATCAATTACCATGGCATGCTGAAAAGAACAAAAAAATTTGGTTTAGGTTCTCATGTCTGTTGAATACCTCCAAGTGACACTATTATTTTCCTTCAAAAACTGTGCAAGCAGTGGAGGACAACCACCGCTCCAGCTAAGATCAGTGAAACTTCATGGATATGGGAACAATAGCCCTACAGGCTGGCTTTGTTTGACATTTACAGGCCACACAAAATGCATACATTTGTATCTTCTGCCCATGGCATGCACCAGGAACAGAGCAGCAGCCCAACTGCAAACCACCCATCTGCGAAGAGTTTATCTCCTACAGTTTGTAAGCTACAAGTGAAATAGCAAGTGACCAGAAACTGGTATAGAGGAGAACGCTTACAAAAGGCTTAGGATGAAGAAATTTACTCTTCCTGTCTGCTACAAAACAAGGCAATTCTGCAAAAAGAGACGGCAGGTGAGACAGGGAGAACAAGCCAAAGCCCAACAGTCAGCTATGATTCCCTGTTCTCCCTCTGGGCCTCCTGGATCACTCTGTGGCAATGACCAAACACAGCTAAGATGTCTGAAGGAAAACACATTCCCTCCAAAGACAAAAAGCTCCTTTGCTATCACTCCTAAGTATGAGATGACTCAAAGCAATGTGTTTTTAAAAAATTAACAAGGAAAGCCTTACGGAGAGAGAAGATTTAAGAGAGTGTCCACTTTCCTCTCGAACAGAAAAGGATGCTGTTCTAGCAAGGCAGCCAAGCTCTCTCCACACACCCTCCCACTTCAGTGTGTGAGTGGTTTTCCAGATGGGAAACTGCAATAAAGAATTGAGTAAGTCATGAAAACAACTGTTACAAAATTAAAATAAGTACTTTTTATATTTGAGTCTATAGTTTTCTTCCCAAACTTTTTGAAACAGAGATACCCTATTCCATTTCAGTGTAAAGCTAATTCTGCTCCAGCCAAGAGAGTTAGATGCACACTAATTAATCCATTCCAAATGAAAAATATCTTGAATTGGGCTGATACAGTAAGCTAGGCAGCCAGCTGCCTCTCTGAAATGATAATAGAAAAAAAAAAAGAAGAAAAACATACTTCAAATATGGCCAAAACTACTTCATATACAGCCAAAATAAGACTGAATCCTAACGAAAAGTCCGAGATGCACAACCTCTGTCATTTTCAAATCTCTTTCAAATAAAGAGAAGAAGTCAGCCCTGTGCACGAGTGATTCAATCATTCAAAAAGTAAACCAAATACGTGCAAGAGCTCAAGTGAAATGTAAATGAAGCATGAGTTACACTTGTGCTACACTCACATTAAATTCTGTTGATACGCCTCTGTCTGTTTCTCGAAGAGAGCTCCAAGGGAACTGTCCAGTTACTTTGTACACATTAACTGAAAAACTGAAACACAACATTACTGGCAGGTTTGAAAGGGAAATACTTAAGGTACAGTTTTGAATAATCACAAAAACTTAAGAAACCAGCTCTGCTACACCATTACCAGACCCTCAGGAAAGAATAAATGTAATTATTACTCAATGTAAGATCTTATTAATCATTTTATAGTCCTTCGCTAAAAAAAGAAGTAGTGAAAAATGCATCCCCTACTTTCTTTCAAAGTTTCCAGGCTGTGGTTTGAAGAAGGACAGGCCATATGAAGTTTCCTTTGTTCCATAGGAGAACTGGAAGGTCACCTTTTCTGCACGTCCAAAGAGATTTGGGAACTTGAGCCCAAGCACCTACAGAAAATTTAAAAAAAACCACAAAAAAACCCAAAATGCTAGAGAAACAAACAAAAAACTCCCCAGAGCGTAACATTTTATATAGTTTGCATCTTAATCATACGCTGAAAACAAGAACATAATGAGATTAGAAATTAAGACATTTAAATATACTTGTAGCTGAATGTGTTTTTCTTCTCAGTTAGATTTCTCTTTGCACTAGCAGCAAAAGCCAACAGTGCAAGTTACAATCAAACATCCAATTTATATTGCTGTTTAGTAGCTGCTGACTTAATCTGCACTCTCACTGGGCCATCAGTACTGATGTTACTTCAAGCAAAACCTCCAAGCCTGTCTCAAAGCCCTGGAGAACAAATCTTTGGCACAACAAGCGGCTGCTCTGCAACTGCAGACTCTCCCCCTGATCCTCAGGAAAAACTCCTGCCAGGGAGGGTTCATCAGAACCAAAGCAAAGGAAAATTAGCACTGTGGAGCCACTTCCCTGTAGTTTTGAGTAAAAAGATCCTTTTCCAACCAGACCTGATGGTGGTACAACACACTTCTACAATTCTCCAGAAACTACTGAAACACTTTTGCCTATTCTGACACAAATCCCTTGCATCTTTCAGGCAGCTCTTGGACCTTTGGCAGAAAAGATGGAGCAGGTTTCCTCCTAACACAAACACTACCACTGTACTGTTGTTGTGTGTTCTACTGGAAAAGAATATTGAAAAGCTCCCAAATCCTGACTGCCTTTGTCTGACAGCTGCTGGAAGCAAATCAGTAACCTGAGCTTTGTAATGATGGCTGTTATGCCATAAACAGAAAAGGCTTTTAGTTGTGTAAGCTTCAGATGAATTTAAGGGATTAGAAAAAATCTATTCAGCTCTTAAGGAAACATAATCTGTGTTGCCAATACCAGTGTATACAAGTCATGCTTTTACAGCATTCACAAGTTTTATTTCTCTGTGATAAATTAAGAAGCTGAGTACAAAAAGAGAAACCCAAGTAGCTTTCAGTCAGTTTTGAGCAGCACTGGAGGCAACAGGTAGGATTCCCTGCTGGTTTCCTTCAGGCCACAACACCCTGGACCTGGCTCCTGGCAGTGGAGCTGCCTAAGCAGCTCTCAACTCACCCATTTCCAATTTTCCTTGCACATGCAAAACATCATCACCTGAGTCATGTGGGATCTTATCCAGGTTAAAAATAACCCCTAAGAGGAAAAGGATGAGTCCCTTGATCTGGCTTATCTCCCAGCCCCAGGCACAGCTGCCCTGTGCAAGTGAGAAGGCAGAAAGGGTGCAGGATGAGCACCTGAAAGCACAATCTGCTCACAGCAGCACTTCTGCTAAAAGCACATTCACAGACCAGCAGTACAGCTGCTACTTCCTGTGGCAATTGGTCAATACTGTTCACACAACGTTTTAATCTGATGCATCCTTAATTGAGTCATATGAAAACAAGTTCCAAAGCTTGTATGATTCGTGAAAACCTTGTGTTCTACAGCCCAGAATAACTGATACTGGGCTAAAAGAGAGAAAAACAAGAACAATTTCTAAGTCAAATACAAAGCATTTTGACTGAGAAGAAAAATACTTCAAGTATATCTCATAGAAACAAAATGCCAAATTCCTTACTAATCTCTCCAGTAGATAAAACATCTTAAAAAATTAACATGCTGAGTTGGAAGCTACAGCATTCTCCCCTAGCTCAAAATAGGCTTTTGCTGAATGAAAGCCTGGCACCAAGGCCTGACAAAGTCTTAGTAAGGATCAAGACTGGATCACCAAATTCCTTGCTAGGTTTGAAACCAAAAGTAAGAGGACTATCAAAAGGCATTACTAATAATTTGAAATAATCCATACCATGCTGCCTTCATTGTTGCCAACCATGGTGTTATAGCTCCCAGTTAACCTTCTCAACTCCGTTACCTCAAAGGTCACATCTAAACCATTTGGAAGGGCATCATCTCCTACAGAAACAAACAAAGTGGATGTTATCTCTAAAGAGTTATCTTAGAAACTGCAGATAGGTTACCTGAATCATTTGAAAACTGTTTGAGTTAAGGCATGATAAAAGTCCACGTTACAAAGTGACATGGCTTGAGAAAAGGATGTTTGGATGTGAGTGCAGAATTTGGTTTAATCATAGGATGACAGGCTTTAATCACTTCATGTCAATGTGATGTGCAATGCAAGTACAGGACACATCTTCAAGCTTTCCCTCACACGTTCCTTGAAACTGTGGGTTAAGGAATGCTTACTGTAATTATTTTAGTGCTGAAAATTCACTCATGGACAAGTAATATTGAAATACACATACACTGTGGGTTAAGGAATGCTTACTGTAATTATTTTAGTGCTGAAAATTCACTCATGGACAAGTAATATTGAAATACACATACACATATAAGCAAACACATGCAAATAGATCTTCTTCCTAAGGATAACTGACATAAACACATTTGTATCCACAGCAACACCCATGTGTTCATCTAAAATATATAAAGATAATATATAATATATACAAGACTAAGTTACGTACACAAAAAATGCCCAGCCTATTACACAGGGAAATATATATATATATATATTTTTTACAGGTATGAATATATGAGAAAAAAGGTGAGGATTAATGAGGGAATACACACCTTGGCAGGTATCAATCAGAACGTCCACCTGTCTAAAGATTCCGAGACGAAGCAACTTCTCACGAGCTTCATGTGATTTTCTCATCACCTACAGGATGAGAAAAGTAGCTCAGCCACAGAATCAGAGGATATTTGGGTTGGAAGGGACTTTCAAGATAATCTAGTCCCTTTGAGTCTTTCAGGTTAACAAAAAGTAACGAGGATAAATTAGTTAAAATGAAGCTAAGTTGTAAAATATTCACAGATTTTGTATATAAAGATACATACGTGCACCTTCAAAACAGAACACAACCACTTTAGCACTTGCATCTCCAGAAATAAATTAAACCCAGAGCATTTGGCTCAATACCTTCATATCTTTTGTTAGTTTGCTTCCTAATTACTTTAATAGTTAAAACAATTATTCAAATAGGTTCCAGTAATTACAACTTATTTAGGGAGCCCCTGTTCTTGGCAAAACTTGGCAGAGTTGCCCCATGTCTGAAGGGAGCAGCCCAAAGCAACAAAATAAGAGAGAAAAAAATGTAATAATTTTCAAACAGCAGGTCTGATATTCTCTGCAACACTTACATCAATGAGATTTTTAGCCTTGAAAACATCAGAGATTTCATACATGATGATGTCATCTTTGGTCCTTCCAAGTCCTTCAAAGTGCACATGCTGAACCACCACCTAAACACAACCAATGTTTACACACAAGTATTGAATTTGCATCTAATAATGAGGATCAAGGTCACCAATGCACAAAAATCACCGTGAGAAATGCTGATGATTCCTAGGGCTTATTCCTGCTAACCTACATTATCACAACCCAGTGATGTCTATGATTCTGGGACATTGTTCCCATAACACAAAAATGAAAGAAGAGAGAACACTAACACCAAAGCTAGCACTGCTTGTAGCAGAAGAAACAGTGACAGACAGCAGCTGCTGGGATTTTAGTTGTAAATGTATGGACAAAGAAGCAACTGCAGAAATCACACAAGTATTAAATACATAAGATAGAATATGTAGTTAGTCGTAGTTCTTTGCTACTTCTTTTATCAGCTATACAGAAGCAAAGAATTAAAAGAAGAAAATCAAATACCAAACAAGTGTACAAACCACAAATACTTAAACTCTATTAAAATCATCACTACCACAGAAGTAGTGCAATTTCAAATGCAGATGAAGATCACTCCCATTATGAGGTTTTATACTTTCATCTTGATACATAAACATCTGAGACAATTTTATAGGAAAAACCACAGCACACTCCATGCTACCTGGTACAAATGGACTACAGTGACTGCATTTCCCTCATTTTTCCAACCTTTTCAGTGAATTTTAATTTTAGGCGTAAATGTCAAAAAAAATCTGCTTCAAAGAGTTGTCAAGGATTGGAACAGGCTACCCAGGCCAGTCAAGACCCCTGGGGAGATCAAAAAACATGTGGATGTGGCACTTGGGACATGGTTTAGTGCTGGACTTGGCAGTGCTGGGTAAACAGTTAAGACTCAGTGACCTTAGTGGTCTTTTCCAAGCTAAACAATTCTGTGATTCTATACCAGAGTTTGTAAAAGAGACTATGCAGGTTATACTATCTCCGTCATAAATATCTGCATGACTCTATGTATCCATGTATAATAAAACAGCAGAGTAACAGCAACCTATTACTGCCAAGTGCTTAGAAAAAAGCCTATCAGCACAGGTACATAATGAACTAAATAAAACCCAACTGTTATCACCAACCTTAAAGTGAGGATGACTCTGAACAACACCAAGGAAAATTTTAATGAAAAACTAAGACAACATGGTAACTCACCTCTCTAGCATGACTAAACATATTATGGGCCAAACCACACATGCTCTTGCATGTAGATTATATATTAAAAAAGTGACCATCCTCTGCTGGAGTCAGTATTTCCCTTAGTGACCCAAGTGATGTCACTTTCCCCTAACCTGGCTAATGCTGCACTTGAGCAGGTGAAGGACAGGTGCTTGCTCTACTCCTAAGCAAGAAATCTCATATGAGAGGAACAGCAGCAGCATCTGCAAACAGGTTTATTAGCTCAAAGCTGAATTTTAGTGACAACTCCTGTGGTAGGGATAGAAGAAATGGATAAAAGAAGAACAGGAACCAGATAGCAGCAGATTAATCTCACAGTACTAAGTGTAATTCTTTCACATCTCAAATGACAGGTTAGAGAGCTGCCTTAGGAAAAACAAGGAAGAAAAGGTGCCAAGCCATTTATTTCTCTCCCCCCAAAAAATCAGGATGTTGTTGAGGCACTTACATCTTTGTTTTCAAGAATTTCCTGCTTGGTCTCAGGTTCAACTTCAACCAGTTCAGGTTCCTCTCCCAAGGCATCAAAGTCTGGCCCAGTCACTGGAAGAGGCTCCAAACTCTGAAAGCATAAAAGAAAACTGCATTTAAGAGGGTTTTGTGATTTGTGCCTTTTGTCAGTGAGAAAAACCCATGGTTCTCAACAGTGTGCTCCTCAAGTCCTAAGGAGAAAAAAGCAAAACAGAAGAACTAAAATGAAAGGAATTACCAGAACACTTGACACCTACCTGCTTGCTGAAATTTTTAATGAAAACTAAATAGCTTCCACAGTGAATGATTTCTGAAAAATACTCTGCATTCTTCCAAAAAATAGCCTTAACTTATATGACAAACTTCCTGTGTAAAAAGATGAATTCCACCTTCTTAAAAAAAAATCTAAAAAAATCAGGCTGTCACTTCTCTAGTTTGGGTTTTAGGAGGCAGAAGAGTATGAATGTTTAACAGTAAAATAAAAAGGGTGTTCCCAGAACGTTAGTTTGCTTTGCATGCATTTATCTGTCTTTATGTTTCAATATTTCTTTTAGAAGTAACCCTTCAAATAAGGCTCAAGAACCTCAGGCTCCGACCATCAGAGCCAAACACTTTAATCAAACACAGCATGGCTTTATTTATTATGCCTCAAAAGAGTCCTAAAATAATAAGACTTATCAGAATAGCTGCTTTCCTGAATAGTGCATTGCTGTCGCATGTCAAAATCCAGTTAAATGAAGACAGAAACTTCTCCCACTGTCACAGTTTTCAGGCCAGTGTGAAACACTCTACATCCACACAATACTGTCTGACAGTTCACCCTACAAACTGACAAAAACCAGAGAATACCAGCAAAAATTTTGAAGCAGAAATTACATTAGTCACGGTACTTATATACTCTGGAACCACCTCCCTGCAGCTGTTCTTCAGCCTGAAAATGGAACTTAGATCTTTGCATTTCTTCTTCAAGCACTGGTTTGTGCATCTTCTTCAAGCACTGATCTGTGTACCTGCTCACAATGATTTCAGACACATGAGGCCTCACAGCCCTCTCCAAGCAGTGCAACTCTGCAGCCTCTGCTTCTCACCAGGGGCAGCTTCCCTTTGCATTCTGCTTTTTCAGCTGCTTGGTTTGGGGTTTTTTTCGGTTTGGGTGGTTTTTATTCCGTTTTCATTTCCCCAGTCTCGTTCTTGCCAGCCCACCCCCCTGGGGAGGTCATCTCTGTGAAAGCCTCAGGAAAGACCTGAAAAAGACCCAGGTTTTCCAACAGGAAGAAGTTTTTTACTGAGTAAGAAATTTTTCTCCGTTGTGAGAGTGCTGAGGCCCTGGCACAGGGTGCCCAGAGAAGCTGTGGCTGCCCCATCCCTGGCAGTGTCAAGGCCGGGTTGGACGGGGCTTGGAGCAGCCTGGGATAGTGGAAGGTGTCCCTGCCCATGGCAGAGGGGACGTGTGACCAAATGATCTTAAATATCCCTTCCAAGCCGTCAGCACCTACGATTCTATAAAAGACGCAGAAATTAGCTGGGAAGGGAAGGCGCCTCCGAGCACCGGGATGGGCTCCGATCCCTTCTCCCTGCCCCGGCCCGGCTGTGCCAGAAGCGGCGGCTCGGAGCCGCGGAGCGGCTGAGGCGGGACTCGGCCCCAGCCCCGCTCCGGCCGCGCCGTGCCCGGCCCGAAGGTCGCAGCGGGGAGCGCGCGGCCGTGCGACC